>CM048744.1:242103331-242700634 GCA_026315105.1 Locusta migratoria
CGCCTGACGATACACTCGTCTGTGATGAACACTCACCGTCGAGAACAACATACTGCGTTCTATTACTTAGGAAGTCTTCCAGCCAGTCACAAATCTGTGAACTTATTCCATAAGCTCGTATCTTCATTAGCAGTCTGCAGTGTGGCACCGCGTCGAACGCCTTTTTGAAGTCGAGAAAACCACAATCCGCCTGTTGCCCTTCGTCCATGGCTCGCAAGATGTCATGTGAGAAAAGGGCAAGCTGAGTTTCGCATGAACGATGTTTTCTAAACCCGTGCAGATTCACAGAAAGAAGCTTTTCCATTTCAAAGAAATTTACTATATTCGAACTGAGAATTTGTTCCAAAATTCTACATGAAACTGATGTAAACAATATTGGCCTGTAATTGTGTGGGTCAGTTCTCTTTCCTTTCTTATCAACACGAGTGAACTGCACTTTTTTCCAATCATTAGGAACTTTGCGCTGAATTAAAGATTTGCGATAAATTCAAGCTAAGTAGGAGGCCAATGCCACGGAATACTCTTTGTAAAACCGAACTGGTATTCCATCCGGACCAGCAGACTTTTTCGTATTTAGCTCTCTCAGCTGCTTCTCTACACTGGAAATACCTATTACTTTGTCCTCCATTTTGGAATTAGTACGTTGATCGAATGATGGTACATTTGTGCGGTCCTCCTGCGTGAAAGATTTCTTAAAGGTTAAATTTAGAACTTCAACTTTCCGTTTGCTTTCTTCTATTACTGCCCCGGAATGATCGACAGTGGGCTTTGACCTGCTTATCGATTTTACATAGAACCAGAATTTTTTCGGGTTCTCGGAAAGATCTTTTGCTAAAATATGGCTGTGGTAATTATTGTATGCTTCGCGCATCAATCTTTTTGTAGACACACGAATCTCTACTAACTTTTGCCTGTCATCATTTGTGTGTTCTTTTTTTAATCGAGAGTTTAAAAGTCTCTGCTTTCTCAGCAGCTTTCTAACATTACTATTATACCACAGTGGATCTTTTCCATCCTTAATCATCTTTACTGGCACATATTTCTCTAACCCTTTATTTACAATGCACTTAAATTTAGTCCACAATTCTTCTACATCCATAGTCCCGGAATTAAACGATGCCCATTAATTTTCTAAGTGCAGTCCTAACATTTGCTTATTGGCTCTTCCCAACAAAAACACGCTCTTAGCCTTCTTGATTGGTGTATGAACTTTGATCACCATCGACGCTATGACAATATCAGGATCACTAATTCCTGTCTCTACACAGACATCGTTAATAAGGTCAGGCCTGTTTGTGACTATAAGGTCTAAAATATTTCCATTGCATGTGCGTTGCCAGTTTAACTGCTCAAGACAGTTTTCGGAGAATGTGTCCAAAAGTAGCTCGCAAGACTGCTTGTCTGTACCGCCTGAAATGTAACTAGAGAGGTCCTAATCTATACTCTTAAGTTTGAAGTCTCCCCCCGACTAATATTACATGGCCCGGATACCTACACACTATCTGGTGTATAATTTCTTTGAATGACTCTAAAACTGCTACAGTAGCACTGGGGGGCCGGTAAAAACACCCAACTATTAACTTTACTTCTTTTAGACCCGTTATAAGTGCCCAGATAACTTCAGTTACTTTCAACCTCGATCTCAGTAGAAACAATATCTTTGTACACATCGATGAACACTCCTCCTCCAGTTGTTTACAATCTATCTTTCCGATATACATTCCGCGCTTCGCTGAATGTTTCTGAACTAGCTACTTCATGAGTTAGTTTTAGTGCCCAAAACTATCTGAGCACAATAATTTCCATGCAGTGCGGTAAATTCGGGAACTTTGTTTCTAATACTTCGTAAGTTCGTGGCAAATATTTTGATATTCGAACATGGCCTGAATTCGCTGATCTATCTAGGGGCACCCTACAATTCCCCACCCGATAACACAGATCCAGAAATCTGCAGCTATGACTGTCACAGAGTCGGTGAAGCCTCTGGTTCAGACCCTCCACTCGGCTCCAAACCAAAGGACCCCGATCAACCGTGGGAACAATGCTACAAATCAACAGCTCTGCTTGCACCCCGCGTGCGAGGGCAGCAGCCTTCACCAATTCTATGGAAGTTCTTCAGAAAAGTACATTGAGAACCAGTCACTGCATGGATGTAACAGTTTTCTTTTTCCTTTGTTTATCCTTGACTACAGAGTATTTAAAATGTTGTTGTTGTTATCTTCATCCGTCTGTATACTGGTTTGATGCAGCTCTCCATGCTACCCTGTCCTGTACAAGCTTCTTCATCTCTGAAAAAGAACAGCAACCTACAGCATTCTGAAACTGCTTACTGTATTCATCTCTCGGGCTCCCTCTGTGACTTCTACCCCCATATGTTATCCTTCAGTGTTAAGTTGACAATTTCTTGATGTCTCAGAATGTGCCTCACCAATAGATCCCTTCTCTAAGTGTGTCAGAATTTTTTTCTCCTCAGTTCTGTTCAGCACATCTTCATTAGTTACACAATCTACCAATCTAATCTTTAGCATTCATCTGTAACACAACATTCAAACAATTCTATCATCTTTCCGTATGAACTCCTTAATGTCAATGTTCCACTCCCATACAATGATTACACTCCACACAAATGTTTTCAGAAAGGACTTCTTGACATTTAAATTAATTTTTGATGCCAACAAATTTCGCTTCTGCAGAAATGTTTTTTCCCCCTTCTTCTTCTCATAGCTATTCTGCCTTTTTATATCTTCTTTACTCCAATCATCAGAAGTTATTTTGCTACCCAAATAACAAAACCTACCTACTATTTGTATTGTCCTGTTACATGATTCCTTCAACATCACCTGATTTTCTTAGACTACATTACATTACCTTTGTTTTGCTCTTGTAATGTTCATCTTATAACCTCCTTTAAATTGATCTTCCAGACCATATGCTGTCTCTGATAGAACTACAATGTCATCGACAATCTGCAAAGTTTTTATTTATTCTCCCTTAACTTTAATGCCTTTTCCAATTTCCTCACTGCGCTCTGTTACAGCTTGCTCAAAATACAGATTGAATAACGTGGGGGAAAGGCTACAACCCTGCCTTTACTCCCTTTCCAACCACTGTGTGCCTTTAATGCACTTTGACTCTTATAACTGCTGTCTGGTTTTTCTACAAGTTGTGTATAACTCTTTGTTCTGTATATTTTACCCCTGTGACTTTCAAAATTTGAAACTGTGTTCCTGTCAACATGGTCAAAAGCTTTCTCCAAATCTATGAAAGCTAAAAACGTAGGTTTGATATTCCTTAGCCTATCTTCTAAGGTAATGAGAGTATTGCATTGTGTGTTCCTACGTTTCTCCTAAGTCCAAACTCATCATCACCGAGGTCGAAATCCACTAGTTTTTCCATTTGCTTGTAAATAATTTGTGTTAATATTTTGCAAACATTACTTATTAAACTCATAGTTCTGTAAATTTCACACTTGTCTGCACTTGCTTTCTTTGGAATTGCAATTATTATACAGGGTGTTACAAAAAGGTACGGCCAAACTTTCAGGAAACATTCCTCACACACAAAGAAAGAAAATATGTTATGTGGACATATGTCTGGAAATGCTTAATTTCCATGTTATAGCTCATTTTATTGCTTCTCTTCAAATCACATTAATCATGGAATGGAAACACACAGCAACAAAACGTACCAGCATGACTTCGAACACTTTGTTACAGGAAATGTTCAAAATGTCCTCTGCTATTGAGGATACATGAATCAACCCTCTGTCGCATGGAATCCCTGATGCGCTGATGCAGCCCTGGAGAATGGCGTATTGTATCACAGCTGTCCACAATACGAGCACGAAGAGTCTCTACATTTGGTACCGGGCTTGTGTAGACAAGAGCTTTCAAATGCCCCCCTAAATGAAAGTCAAGAGGGTGGAGTTTAGGAGAGCATGGAGGCCACAGAATTGGTCCGCCTCTACCAATCCATCGTTCACCGAATCTGTTGTTGAGAAGCGTACAAACATGTTGACTGACATGTGCAGGAGCTCCATCGTGCATGAACCATGTGTTGTGTCGTACTTGTAAAGGCACATGTTCTAGCAGCACAGGTAGAGTATCCCGTATGAAATCATGATAATGTGTTCCAGTGAGCGTAGGCGGAAGAACTTGAGACCCAATCAAGACATCACCAACAATCACTGCCCAAACGGTCACAGAAAATCTATGTTGATGACGTGATTGCACAATTGCGTGCGGATTCTCGTCAGCCCACACATGTTGATTGTGAAAATTTACAATTTAATCACGTTGGAATGAAGCCTCATCCGTAAATAGAACATTTGCACAGAAATGAGGAGTGACACATTGTTGGATGAACCATTTGCAGAAGTGTACCCATGGAGGCCAATCAGCTGCTGATAAGAGACCTGCACACACACTGTACATGGTACGGAAACAACTGGTTCTCACGTAGCACTCTCCATGTAGTGACGTCATCAACGTTACCTTGTACAGCAGCTACTTCTCTGACGCTGACATTAGGGTTATCGTCAACTGCACGAAGAATTGCCTCGTCCATTGCAGGTGTCCTCGTCGTTCTAGGTCTTCTCCAGTCGCGAGTCATAGGCTGGAATGTTCTGTGCTCCCTAAGACGCCAATCAATTGCTTCAAACGTCTTCCTGTCGGGACACCTTTGTTCTGGAAATCTGTCTCGATATAAACGTACCGCGCCACGGCTGTTGCCCCGTGCTAATCCGTACATCAAATGGGCATCTGCCAACTCCGCATTTGTAAACATTACGCTGACTGCAAAACCATGTTCGTGATGAACACTAACCAGTTGATGCTACATACTGATGTGCTTGATGCTAGTACTGTAGAGCAATGAGTCACATGTCATCATGAGCACTGACGTCGACATTACCTTCCTTCAATTGGGCCAACTGGCTGTGAATCGAGAAAGTACAGTGCGCACTAACAAAACAATTGGATATTTTGACAATTGGTGCATGAATTATTTCAATTTACATTTAAAGAGAAATACTAAAATGAATTCTAACATGGAAATTAAGCATTTCCAGACACATGTCCACATAACATATTTTCTTTCTTTGTGTGTGAGGAATGTTTCCTGAAAGTTTGGCCGTACCTTTTTGTAACACCCTGTATACTTCTTCAAATCTAAGAGTATTTACCCTGCTCATACATTTTGCCCACAATGTGGAACACTTTCTATATGACGTTCTCCCAATGCTGTCAGCAGTTCACAGGGAACATCATCTACTGCAGACATCTTGTTTTGACTCAAATCTTAGAGAGCCTTGTCAAATAATTCTTTCAGTTTTGTATCTCCTATTTCATGTTTATCTACTTTCTCTTACCTTTGTACAGTATTGCCGTGAAATTTATTTCCATTGTATAGGTTGTCAATATATTCCTCCCATCTTTTAATTTTCTCTTGTTTTCTTAGTAATGGCTTTCCAATTGAGGTTTTGATATTCATTTAGCTGCTTTTCTTGTCTACACGTGTCTCTTATTTTCCTTTCCTGTAAGCGGTATCTATCTTTCCCATAGTTATACAGTCTTCAATGCATTTGTCCTCCATCCTCTTCTGTTCACCCAGTCTGCACTTCCTATCAACCTCATTTTTCAGCCGCCTGTATTCCTTTTTGGCTGATGCACTTGTTGCATTTTTATATTTTCTCCTTTCATTATGGCAGTAGTCCACAGGGACCAGAGGTGTTGGTCGTGTTTTTCTGTCGAAGGCTGTAATGACTGAAAGCTTTTTAGTAAGTTGTAATCTTTTGTGTTTGATGAGTAGCAATCTATCTTTCTCAAAATACTGTTGAATCATTCCTGGAATTTCCATTGTTTGATATATTGAATTTAATTGAAGAGAGGAGAAAATATAAAAGAATAGGGTAAATGAAGAAGGTAAAATGGAGTACAGACTACTAAAAAATGAAATTGATAGGAAGTGCAAAATGGCTTACTAGAAGTGGCTTGAGGGCAAATGCAAATGTGTAAAAGAATGTATAACTAGGGGGAAAATAGATACTGCCTACAGGAAACTAAGACATTTGGACACAAAAAAACATCTAAATAGGTATCAGAAGCTCAGATCAAAAACCAGTACTAAGCAAAAAAGAGAAAGTTGAAAGGTGGGAGGAATATGTTGACTGCCTATGCAACAGAAATAAATTTCAAGGCAGTTTTGTATAAACAAAAGAGGAAGTAGATGAAGGTGAAATAGGAGATAAATACTGCAAGAAGAATTGCACATAGCACTGAAAGATTGCCCCTGAAGTAGACAACATTCTCTTGGAGCTGCTGGAGTCTCTGAGAGGCCCAGCCATGACAAAACTATTTCACCTGGTGTGCAAGCTGTAGGTAACAGGCGAAATATCCTCAGACTTCAAGAGAAAAGTAATACACCAATTCCAAAGAAGGCAGGCACAAAAAGGTGTGTCATTTTTGCAAAATTTTTACACAAATTATTTACAAAAGAATGGAACACCTGGTAGAAGCTGGCCTCGGGGAAGATCTTTTTGGATTCAGAAGAAATGTAGGAACACATGAGGCAATGCTCACTTTATGACATATCTTAAAAAGATCTATTAAGGAAAGGCAAACCTATGTTTGTAGCTTTTGTAGATTTGGTGAAAGCTTTTGACAGAGTTGATTGGAACACACTCTTTAAAATTCTGAAGTCAGCAGGGGTAAAATATAGAGAATGGGAGGTTATTTATAACTTTTATAAAAACCAGACAACAGGTTTTAGAGTTGAAGGGCATGAAAGAGATGCGGGGGTTGGGACTTTCCCCAGTGTTATTCAGTCTACTTTGAGCAAGCAAGGCTAAGTTTGGAGAAGGAATTAAAGTTCAGGGTGAAGAAATAAAAACATTGTGATTTCCTTAAGACAGAGTAATTCTATCAGAGACGACTTAGCACCTGGAAGAGCAGTTGAACGGAATGGAGAGTGTTTTGAAAGGAATGTGTAAGATTAACATAAATAAGATCAAAACCAGGGTAATGGAATGTACTCTCAGAAAATCATGTGATGCTAAAAGAATTAGATTAGGTAATGTGACACTAAAGGTGCTAGATGAGTTTTGTTGTTTGAGGAGTATTAATTACATATGATGGTCACAGTACAGATGATGTAAAATGCAGAATGGCAATGGGAAGAAAGATGCTTCTGAAAAAAAAAATCGTTAACATTGAATATAAATTTAAGTGTTGGGAACTTTTCTGAAGGCTTTTGTGTGAAGTGCTGGTTTGTACAGTAGTGAAACATGGACAATAAATAGTTCAGACAGGAAGAGGATAGAAGCATTTGTGATGTGGTGCTGCAGAATAACAATGAAGATTAAGTGGGTAGATTGCATAACTAATGAGGAGTTATGAACAGAATTGGGAAGAAAAGGAATTTCTGGCATACCTTGACTAAACGAATGGATTGATAGGCAGGACCCATTCTTGGGCATCAAGGAATTGTGAATTTAGCATTGGAGGCAAGTGTGAGGGGTAACCATGAGACAGATACAGTAAGCACAACGGATCATTTATAGGATGTGATTCTGCCTGCTGTCTTTGACCCGTGACATCGGAGTGTTGTGTAGTAGGCAAAGTACTTTTGATATGCTAGATGGTAGATGTCTACTGTGATTTACAAAAGTACTTTAATATTTTTATGAATATGTCATAATTTCAAAGGATGTGTTTAGGCAGGAACCTAAAAGTACAACTTACATTGTTGCGAGTGAACAACCAATGATGGCACTGCGATGCTCATGTGTTTGAAATATACCGATTACGCCACAACACTTCCAAATTAAAAATAAAATTTTATTGAGCTGTGTGATTTAAATAAAAACATTAATTGTTTGCAGTTGGCTGCAACTGAAATAGGGGTTTTCCAACATATTGATATCATGGGTCAAAGCAAATAGGTGGAATGACATCATAAAATTATGTCAGCACATTCAAATTGATATGGGTTTCTGTTCTTATAAGATGATGACGAGACTTTCTCAGGATAGAGTGGAGTGGAGAGCTGCATCAAACCAGTCTCTGAACTGAAGGCCATATCAGTAGTTAGCAATGGAAAGGATGTAGATACTATGAACATCCAAGTAAAAAATGTTTCTTCTAGTGTTTTACAGTGCACAGCACTCCCACTCCTCCTCCGCCGCCGCCGCCGCCGCCGCTGCTGCCATCACTTCCCCGTCCCCCTTTCCCACTCCTCCCACCCATTTTTCCCTTATGTGGTACAAAAGTTTAGTTTACTTTTAAATCTCAAATATTTCAACACTTTTTCTTCCCTGCATGTTTTATTGAATTGTAGTGTACATCTGGTATATCAATTTGTTGGTGTGACAGATAATTTCAAGTTTTGCCAGATAAAAACATGCATTATTTCACTACTGTGATAAAACAAGTAAATATAATTTTCTTTTATTTCATTTCAGAGACAGAAAGGGCTATAGCCATATAAATATTTTTTAAAGTCTTAAAACCAGCAATTGGGCAACATGACTGCATCACGTGGAAAGGAAATGTGCAACACTACCTACAAAACTACAGTTTTCTGTAAGAGAGAGGTCAAACAAAGCGTTATCTCATCTGTTGGATTTGGAGAGATGTATCAGCAGGAAATAACAATGAAGTATAAAGATAGTGACAAAGTTTCTATTTTGCGACAGAGATGGGTTGGCTACAGAACTAGTGAATGTAATTCACCATCAGTTTTTCTAAGGTATGATGAAGTTATATATCCTGTCAGCAGACGATCTAGTCATGAAAAGGTTCCAAGGTGCATGATCAAATCTAGCGTGCACAATAATAATGAGGAACCAAAAAAGAAATGGTGTAATTGGTGGATATTGTTGCTGCTATGCCTTATTTTGAGTGCTGTTGTAATAAGTAGTTACTTATTGCTTCAGAATCCTTGTAACAAAGTATTTAACACAGAAAAATTTAGGCATATACTGGATGAAAATTTCTTTGGCCAAGATAAAGTTAAAGACCAGTTAATAAGGATTATTGAGAGTCTGAATTCACCTGTGAATTCAGATTTACAATTTTTGGTATTTTCTGGTAGTTCTGGTGTTGGAAAAACATATGTTGCATCACTAATAGCTCAGTTTTTTCCATGGTCAGAAAATGTGCAGCATTTTATGGCACCTCTTCATTCTGAGCTATCAGTTAGTGATATACACAAACACCTATCTCCATGTGGTTATAATTTAGTCATTATAGATGATTTAAAAGAAACTGATGTAAACTTTATATGGGAATTGAAAAGAAACTATGAATTAATCAACAGGAAGTTTCTCAAAGTAATATTTATTTGTATTTTTAACTATGAAATACATTTTAGTGTTAGTGACAATGATAATCTATTCAACACACAACAGGAAAGCAGCAATCTAGTTTTTAATCGAAGTGTAACCCATTTCCAGTTTAAGCGGCTAGAAGAAAATGACATTTTGAAATTTGTAAACAACTCATTATATAGGAGAGGAATAACAGAACCTCAAGTTGTTATCAATGCCTTTATGAGCAGTTTCCTGAGCCCTTCTTTTCTTGATGGAGGCTGTAAAAGAGTAAGTAGCAAGCTAGCATTATTTTTGGAGATGTATGAGCAGAAGGACCTCAGGGCAAATTTATAGTAAAAGACTGGAGTATACATCTGTATTTAAAAAAAAAAAAAAAAAAAAAGAGAGAGAGAGAGAGAGAGAGAGAGAGAGAGAGAGAGAGAGAGAGAGAGAGAGTAGATCTTCAAACTACAGCTATTCCCATGTATGTGATACATCTTGGCACATGATACTGTATGTAATAATACTGCCAGTGCCCAACTTTTATGTTGTGTAAAAAGACATACTTTAAGCTCAGTAAATTATGTTTTAGTTGTAAATTTTGGGAAATCCTCATTTTAACCTTTCAGTAAAGCAGAATCTGTGATGTCTTTTTATGAAAATCATGTTAATCTGTGTAATTATTTTTAGGGAGAGTTCCTATTTTGCTAGTACAACAAATTTATTGTGTAGTTGTTTTGGATGTGTCTTTTACAGAGAAACAAACATGGTGCCTTATGACTGATGTGCTCAAGTGTAACTTTTTAAAAGTCCATTACAGCAATTTATTAAGTTCAGAAATAATTTTGGATTGCCTTTCTAAAGTGCAAATATATATTTATGTCTATATGTTTTTGATATATTATTTTTGTGAATAAATATTTTTAAATATAAGTCACTCTCTCTGTGTAAAATATTCATAACCCTAATTGTTTCCTTTTTTACTAGCAGCACATTAAATGTATAAAGCAGAATAATATTTATTACTAGTGACACATTAAACAGCATGATTGTTTTTTAGTGCTTTTTTTATGAAGGAATGAATAGCAGCTATTCCTGTATAAATAACACCCTCTATTTTCTTATTCAACAATTCCGTTTCTTCCTAAAGTCTTTTTAAAACCAATTCACAATGTGCCATTCACATAAATGTGACATTATTAAAAATGCAGCACAAAATTGAATTTTACTCTCCTTATTATCATACAATCAAGGTACGTGGGTAATGTAACTCAACAACTACCTGGTGTTCACAGTAAACTAATGGAATGATAACTGTTTTTTTTTTTTTTTTTTTTCATACACATTACATTGTTCTATAGTACTGGGTTAAATTTTTTGTTTAGGTGACAATGACTTCTGCTTTATAAGTAAATGTTGGGTAGCAGCACAATGAATGATGGGAAATGAAAACTGCCAATTAGGAGTGGCATTCAGACAGCCAGTAATGATGTCTTTTATTCTTTGCAACCCTGAAAAATCATGATGTATCCTTAGAAAATACCTTAATATCTTTAACAAGCTACGGAGTAATTTGTAAAGGAACATAGCCTGTAGAAGATGAGGCTTATGACAAAAGACCATCAGTTCAAACTACATTAAGAAATAAAAATTATAGATTACATTTCTTCTGATAAGAAATTGCTGCAGAAGATCTTTACAAAGAAAGAGTACATAAAATACAATCACTACACAGGTGTAGCAGTATTTTAATTATACAGCTTTGCCTAAATAATTAGTAAAACTGTCACAGCCATGTAGTGACTGCTTGTAAATGTAGTTTTTCCAGTCATGGTCTGGTAGCAGTTTGTATTTCCAACAAAATTCTACACACTTATCAATAGTACATAATTTTGGGAGTAATTCACACCATATGAGAGATAAAAAGATGAAAGATTTTTATATTATGCATTAAATATATTAATCTATCTGCAATGTGAATCTTAATATGAACATTACAGTGCTTTAGTAGTCATCATCTTATTGGACGTGGTAGGCCCTACCATCATTGACGAATCTAAGCTTGTGTTGGCTGAGTACATGCTCAGCAAACCTGTAATTAGTGACTGCTGCCAGTTTATTTAATTGTAAGCTCTAGCCATACTTCAGCAACCATTGTGCAACATTGGAGTGTATTGTTGTATGTCACAAAAAGCTTAACTGCCTGAATGGTGAGTCATGCATGTTTGCCCTCTGCACACACGCATACACTCTCACAGAGAGAGAGAAAGAAGGGGGCTACTTTACAATTTTTTGTCTTATTTGTAAGCACAATACAAAATGACCCTAATGGATTCACACAGTGTAACTTCACAACCCACACAATCAACATTGCTGTCATAAACATTCTTGACAAAAACTCAAGGCACTTCCAGAAGACATACATAAATACTGTGTAACATTGCCTCTAGCAATGACAGTAGTCTCAAAAGTGAAGAAGAAAGTCTACAAGTTTCTGCCATAATGCCAAATCCAGCAGAAGCTACTCATCAATGACTGGCTCTTGTAGAACTGCCAAACTGCTGGTATGTTCACTGCTATGTTTCACCTGCTCTTCCCAATAGTATCAAATCCTATGGGATTGAGGTTGGTCAATTTATCAGGCACCTGTTTGTTCATTAAAAACAGAAACGCATACATGCAACCCTTTGAACACAGTTTGCCATTTTGGAAGACGGGAGTGTCCATAGTATATGCTTTATGAATATAAGCAGTCATTTGTCATTGAAGATGTTCTAATAAATATATATATTTACATTCACAAAAGCTTGAATGACTGGACTCAAATCATGATAGCACCTCGAGTCCTGCATTTATAACTACATACATCTTTACCACTATAATTTTATTATTAAAAACTATCTTAATTCCCGCTGCTTTATGTGTCTAGACTGGATGGTCTGCATTGGTTGTTTCTACTTCTAAATATAAATTTTCATATATTTAGCTTTAAAAAGGCTTTCCTAATCAAGTATTTTGATACAACTTGCTACCCACTATTCTACCATCTATGGCAGAATACAAAACATCCCAAAACACTTTTTAATTCTAACCATGGTTCCAAATCTAAATTTTCATATTTCTAGAATCAAAATAGTCTTACCCCTAAAAGATTTTTCCTTATTTCACCCACTTAATGGCTGAATTTCCAAAAATATCGAAACATGTGTTTTTAAAATTCCAATCAAAAAATCTAAATCTGAAGTTTTGTATTTCTTGCTTCAAAATTGCCTTAAAAGTAACATTTTCAAAAATCAATTCATTGCCTATTTCACTCCGCTAGGGATGGGAATATTGAAGAATTGCTGATCCCTACAGTGTAAGATAAACAATGTCTACAAATTTCAAGTTTCTATTGTCTTAGGTTCATTTTTCAGCCCCGTTTTCCGTCTTTTAGAAATGGATTGAGAATGCAAAATTTCTTTCTTATGCTTTGGCATCTTTCTTAATAGTTTTACTTTTCAAACTACAATATGAACTTATTTTTGTTTATTCGTACATATGTTGCAGAAAAACGGCTGAAGAATATGCATCATGTTTCACTGTATATAACCACTTTGTTATTATATTGTCAGAAGTCATCATTGGTCTTCAGTCCGAATTCTATATAAGCTGACAACTTTCAACCACTATATCTTCCACCCTGTCTTAGTTATCGACATGGAATTGCTATGGTGTACAAAGGGAGACTTTGTAATACAACAAGAGAGATATCGTTCGTTTCCGTAGTTTTTGCTGAAGAGCAAAATATTGACACCCACACATAGGTAACTTTCAACTCCCATATCTTCCACCCCCTTATAGTTATCAACCCTCTACCAGCATAGTGCACAATGGGAGATGGATATCTACTATCACAAAGAAACACTATTGGTGTGTGTGTTTGTTTACCTATACCTTTTCCCCCAAGGTAAGTCTTTCCTCTCCCAGGATTGGAATGACTCCTTACCCACTCCCTTAAAACCATCATCCTTTCCTTTTCCCTCTCCTTCCCTGCTCTTTCTGATGAAGAAACCTTGCGAAAACTCAGTTTTGTGTGTGTGTGTGTGTGTGTGTGTGTGTGTGTGTGTGTGTGTGTGTGTGTGCGCGCGCCTTCTCGCCTGGTAAGTCCAACTTTATGTTTTAGAAATATTTTTCCAAACAGGATTGTTTCCCTCTATATATTGAATAACTTACCCAAAGGACAGGGTCATAGATGATAGAAAAAAAAACTCAAATAAAAACGCACACAAACACAAGATACAAGCTTTCGCAACCAATAGCTGCTTCTTCAGGAAAATAGGAAGGAAGGAGAAGAAAAAGGGAAGGATGCGGGTTTTAAGGGAGTAGAAGAGGAGTCATTCCAATCCCGGGAGTGTAAGGACTTACCTTGGGGGGGGGGGGGGAGGAAAGGTAAACAAGTGCACACACACCTACACACGTACACACGCAAAAACACCAAGGTAGACATTTGTAGAAAGCAAGTGCTTTGTATGTCTGGTAAAGGTTACATTCTGAATCAGCTGCGTCGGCTTTTGGCTGCTGGCCGTGACGTCACTGGGACGAGTTTCTTCACACTGTGTCCGCTTCAACCGCTGTATGGCCGGATACTAAGCTGTGCTGAGATGCAACCTGACATCCTTATTAATGGTGTTCTCCGATATTTTCATTTCAGTTGCTTCCTTTATAACAGTGTCCCAATATGCTTTCGTTTTAGAAATGACAGAATTTGGTATCGATTTTCTAGAGAATATTCCGCTATGACGGAATTTTCTGGGTAGCACCTCTTTTGTCTTCTGTCCGGCGCTGCTGCACAGCGCGTACATCTTGTCCGATGTGATAGCAGCTACACTCACGTAGTATTGTACATACGCCTAGTGTTTTGAGCACTAGGTCGTTTTTACAAGACTCATCATCTGTCGTATTTTTGCTGGGATCTAGAACGCAGAAGCGATGTTATATCTCTTCAGGATCTGGCTAATCTTTCCCGACACTGTTCCACAGAACGGCAAAAAAAAAAAGCTGGAATCTTGCGCTCTTCTTTTGACATACTTTCTCTGCTTTTATCGCCAGAAATTGCTTGTTCTCTTTGTCAGTGACTGTACGCATGATCCCTCAAGACTTTTCAGAGATGGGTTTTCTCATTGCAGACTTTCAGCATCAGAAACGGCTTTAGCACTGTGAAGTAGCGTTCGGAACGCATCGTTTTTGTGTAGTGTAGTGGTGGTGGCTGGGCGCATTCAGTTACTGATCCGTATGAGTGGACTTCTTATAGACGCTGTAGCTGAGGTGACCATCAGTTTACCGACAGACTAGAACATCAATGAAGAGTAAACAAACATCTTTTTCCACCTCCATCGTGAATTTAGGCCAGATGACAAATGTTTCATCAACGTAGTGGTAAAAACAACTTGGCTGTACTGGAGCTGTGGTCAAGGCAGTGTACTCACTTATTCATAAAGAATGAAATTAAATAAATCGCAATTTGCGATCAGTTATGGCTTCACTGTTCTAGGTTTAGATGGAATAGCAAAGGGCGGCGAATGAAAATTTGTGCCCGGCCGGGATTCGAACCTGGGATCTTCTGCTTACTAGGCAGACGCGTTGACCACTCCGCCACCGAGGACACAGTGACCAACCCGACTGCAGAGGACTCTTCCCTGCACGTCTGTTAAGGAAAGAGACAGCGTGGTGAATGCAGATTTTGGGTGTGGCGGGAGACGTGCAGGGAAGAGTCCTCTGCAGTCGGGTTCGTCACTGTGTCCTCTGTGGCAGAGTGGAGTCCTGTGAAGTTGGCACCCCTTTTTTGGAAAATGTACATTTTTTTCAGAGTTCTAGACAGATATGCAATAGTTCTGGAGTTCTCTGTACAAAATTTAAATAGTTCTGCAAAATTTCGCCGAAAAAATACTAAAAATTACCGCAAATTTTAGTTTTTTCAAAATAATTTTTTGCCTAATTGTACAAACATAGTTCTGATCACAGTTCTAAATAGCTCTCAAAGAGTTCTACAGGAAATCCTAATGACATTTTTCAGTGCAGATTATACTTCATGAGATAATTGCAATAATGGGGAATCCATTTACACGCTACTGTGAAGTTGGCACCCCTTTTCTCAAAAATGTGCATTTTTTCAGCGTTCTAGGCAGATATGCAATAGTTCTGGAGTTCTCTGTACAAAATTTAAATAGTTCTGCAAAATTTCGCCGAAAAAATACGAAAAATTACCGCAAATTTTAGTTTTTTCAAAATAATTTTTTGTCTAATTGTACAAACATAGTTCTGATCACAACTCTAAATAGCTCTCAAAGAGTTCTGCAGAAAATCCTAATGATATTTTTTTGCCCAGATAATAGTTCATGAGCTAATTGCGTAAATGAGGGACAATGAGGACTACACAAAATTGCGCCAGAGTCGTGTGAAGTTGGCACCCCTTTTTTTCAAAAATGTAAATTGTTTTCAGAGTTCTAGACAGATATGCAATAGTTCTGGAGTTCTCTGTACAAAATTTAAATAGTTCTGTAGAATTTCGCAGAAGAAATAGTAAAAATTACCACAAACTTGAGTTTTTTTAATTTTTTTAAATAACTATTTGCCTATTAGCGCAAACATAGTTCTGATCACAGTTCTAAATAGTTGTCAAAGAGTTCTACAGGAAATCCTAATAGCATTTTTCTGTGCAGATTATACTTCATGAGATAATTACAATAATGGAGTATCCATTTACATGCTACTATGGAATTTGCACCAGTTTTTTCAAAAAATTAGACCTTTTCCAGAGTCCTAGGGACATGTGCAATAGTTCTTGTTTACGATAAGCAGTAATCACTCAGACGTAAAAACAACAAATTGAATGTGCAGCGGATAGAATATCTGTCAAGACCTAAGAAAAATGTATATTTCTCGAATAAGGGGCACAAATAAGACAGCTTATCATATATTCAAAATTGTGAACATAATTTTTTTCGGGCAATTACATAGAAATATTCACATGAACACTAGAACTATAGTATATGTACACAGAACCCCAAAAAACAATGTGTATTTCTCGAAAAAAAAAAATTGTGCCAATTTACAGTAACGTGAAAATGAATTCCACATTACTGCATTTATCTGGTAAAGTATAATCTGCACAGAAAAATGTTATTAGGATTTCCTGTAGAACTGTTTGAGAGCTATTTAGAACTGTGATCAGAACTATGTTTGTGCTAATAGGCAAATAATTATTTTAAAAAAACTAAAAAAACTCAAGTTTGTGGTAATTTTTACTATTTTTTCGAAGAAATTCTGCAGAACTATTTAAATTTTGTACAGAGAACTCCAGAACTATTGCATGTCTGTCTAGAACTCTGAAAAAAATTTACATTTTTGAAAAAAGGGGTGCCAACTTCACAGCTCTCCTACTATTCAAAATTGCGATATTTCATGACATTTTGCAGAACTATTTAAATTTTGTACAGAGAACTCCAGAACTATTGCATATGTGTCTAGAACTCTGAAAAAAAAATGTACATTTTCCAAAAAAGGGGTGCCAACTTCACAGGACTGCAGAGTGGTCAACGCGTCTGCCTAGTAAGCAGAAGATGTCGGGTTCGAAACCCGGCTGGGCACAAACTTTCATTCGCCGCCCTTTGCTATTGCATCGAAACCTAGTACAGTGAAGCCATAACTGACCACAAATTGCTATTTATTTCATTCACTGGGCGCTGTAAAGTCGTCAAAAAATATAGAATTGTCTTCATAAAGAGGTTTGTTATGGATAAATCTAACGGACTTCCCATCGACATGCCGTCTGTCTGGTCTAAATACTGACCGCCATACCTGAAAAAGGACGATATCAGCGCATGCTTAAAAACAGTTCCCTAACTGTATTGTCAAATAAATGGGAGAGGAGATACAAGCAGTCTTTGATCGAAACACATGTAAATAAGAAGACCCCCCATTAAAACTAACAATAATGTCACCACCAAGACGCAGCTGCTTGATTCGACTGATGAAGTCTTCTGCAGTCTTTAAGTGGTGCCCACAGTGACTGACGTGTGATGTGAGGAGAGTGGTCACGTGTTTCAGGAGTCTGTAAGTTGCTGACCCAATGGTAAAGGCAATAGAGCGAAGAGGCACCCTGTCTTGTTACGGAGAAGATTCTTAATGATGGCCTCTTCCAACGATGACTGCATAACAATGATGTCTTCCACATTATTCTTGCGGTTAGGTCCCATGGCAACTTCCGGCAGGTGTCCTCGCCGATAATTAGCTCAATTTTAGCGTCATACTAGGCATGATTCAGAATTGCGGTTGCATTGCCGTGGTTCTATCTGATAAGGGGAGTGCAACCGTTTTTCTGAATCATGGCTAGTATGACGCATTGAATCATAAAATTCATATGGAGCACAAACACATTATATGAAAATATATTTACAACTTTTTTTTTTATAAACGATGGTAATTGAAATACATCTTTTTGGAGATGACTAAAATATAAACCACCATCGTGGCTGTCTAGTCAAGGATCTCCTGCCAAACTGTGATGAGAAAGGGGGGAACACCGTAATAGTTAAATTAGGTCCAACAGCCGCCAGATGGCGCAGGGTTAAATTTAAATATTATTTGAATGAATTTATGTAACATCATCTTGCGCCCTCTGCACTGTCAACTGACATAAAAACTACGAAAAACATGGCTATAAAATGAGTTGAGTCAAAAGAAATTATCAGATACCTTATTAAAACATATTAGTGGGACTGGGCGTACAAAAAATCAATACAACCAACTGACATTATAATATAAACACACGGGCATTGTGCCAATGGGTCATAATACATGCTTATACTCAGGTATTGCAATACATCTCATTTGATTCAGAGAGGGAAGTAGGGAAGAGTAGGAAGATGAGAGAAAAGGGGGGGAGGGGCAATCAAGATGCGGTTTGGAGTAGGTGTGGACTTTTTTCATTTCCTCTCTCTCTCTCTCTCTCTCTCTCTCTCTCTCTCTCTCTCTCTCTCTCTCTCTCTCTCTCTCTCTCTCTTATTTATTTTTTTTTTTACAAGAAATTATTTACCAAGATACATGTTACATAAAATATAGTGAACAAATAGATACACGTGCCCCATCAATTAGAATGCTATGTTAAGGCATACATTTGACTATTGATTCGGCAGTGAGTTGTGTATACAATAAATTACAAATATTTCTGATTCTTGTCTGTTTCAGGGCATTCAATGAATTTCAGAGGCGAAGTTGACATTTTGTGCCAGACTGGTACTTGAACTCTGTTTTTGTGGGATTTTAGTCTATTTTTTCTGTTTCTCGAGAAGATAGTATCTTTGTGCTATGATGTTCTTGAGATCTTCACTCTGTTTTACTACGGTGCCCTCTGAGCGATTGGCTACCCAGATTCGTTTCTAGTCCTGCCCAAATTATCACGTATTAAGAATGTCCACTATTCCATTTTCTCGCTCTTTTATCTGTCTTCCCTCAGAGGATCGAAAAGGTTGCGAAATCCGCACAAAAATGGTCAGTTGCCTGTTTAAGGCATATAAACATAAATTCGGTAGCGGATTTTCACATTTACCGCCAGCAGGCTTTTCAAATTTTGCAGTCCCTTCTAACCTCTAGAATTCGACACCCTATTTCAGTCACACTAATTATAATGTTTTGTACACTATCATCCTAATTATGCCACCTTTATCTGTGAACTAGGAGATCGAAGTGTCACTTCGCAGTTTATTTTTAGAACCCAAGTATTTGGATACGATTGTACAAGAAATAGTTTTCGTGTATTTCTGAGCCAATAAAAGCAGTCTAATACCACTAATAATGTGGGGGTAAGGTATACCTAAATACTTTTTACAGAATAATGAGCATTCTGGAAACGTGATTAAATTTCTTTTATTACCATACACTTACTTCCAGTTAAAATATTTTGCCCCCAAACTTGCCGCCCCTAAAATCTGCCATCCTAGACTCAAGCCTACTCAATCTACTGGTAAATCCGCCACTGCATACAATTATATATGTATACGTTTGCAATGGATTAAGTGACTAATAGAGAATTGATGACACACTTATTTTACTAGTGGCAGCACGACTTGTTTTGTGGTACAAAAATACAGAAATGCGACGTAAAAACAAGTTTCCTGCGAAGTGAATGAGTGTTTTGATGAAATGGAGAGCAAAGGAAAAAATGTATCTCGTAAGTGGATAATTATCTCTTTGTATGATGTCAGAAATATCTCTCATATAATATTGTGGAAAGTCGTTCGGGATTCATTAATTTATTTCAAATGTTCGTAGAGCTTATGGGAATTAACTACGGGGTCATCAGTCCCTAAACTTACAAACTACTTATGAACTAGCTAATACTAAGGACGGCACAAATATCCATGCCCGAGGGGGGATTCGAACCCCCGACCGTAGTGGGCGTGCAGACCGTGACTAGAGCGCCTCAGTCCCCTCGGCCACCGCGGCCGGCTAATTTATGTTTGGAATCAATTTAATTCTTCCCCGACAGCGAAGCAACTGCTTCTTTGACCGCTAAAAATCCGGCATGTGTGCAAGCAATGCTCTGCCAATAAAATACCGACCGATATTTTACCTGTCGTCCAAAATTGGTGTGTGTGCAGCCAGCCTTATATGGCGAAGCAGAAAGCTCCAAGTGACGTCACAGCCAGAGCGTGGCTATTTAACGGCAAGCAACGTTGATGCAGCAGTCACATAAGCGGATCCAGGAGGGGGGCGAAGTGTCGTTCGCCACCCCCGCCCCCAGCAGCTCTTATATATTTCTCTTTTTAGTGTTCTATCATTGCACTGGGTCTTCAAAACTGTGAGACTTTTGTTTGAGTGGGCGTGGAGTAATGAGGGTTGGCCGGTACTATTTTTACTGAGCCAGAGTTTAGCTGATGATGATCAATCATTTACTACTAGACAGTGGTCAAGGAGAACTTGGTCAAAAGCTCACTACCTGACGTGGTTGGAAGCTCAAGAAGATTTAATTTTTTCATATCGCCGCGAGACCATGCACTCATACAGATGTATTATTAATTTTTAAAAATAAAGTGCTTTCAAGTTATTTGGAGGCCGCCCAAGACGAGAGATCCGAGGGGGTATGTCACCAGTGGGAGGCACGCATGACTGACATCTGTTGCTTAAATTTTTGTACAGAATTACCATTTGCTGCATAAAACTGTTCAAATTCGTCTATTAGTTTTGGAGATGAAAGAGAAAGATAGACATGACGGTTGTCAATGAAAAACGTTAAATTGTGATGTTCTTCTTTCTGTGGCCCGATTTTTATATTTAATTTTAATGTTTGTAAATCTTATGGGACTTAACTACGGGGTCATCAGTCCCTACGATTTTTATAAAACTAAGTCTATATGTTGTCCCAAGGTACGCTGAAGTTACCCCATGCGAATTCGTAAAGTAGTTTTGGAGAAGTGGTTTCTAATAGATGAACAGACAGACACGACGGTCTGTGAAAACACTTCGAGATTCTATTTTGACGAAATCATGCCTAGATCCTGAACCAATCTTCGCTCACGTTACCTATGAAAATCGCATCAAAATTCGTACAGTAGTTTTGAAGATTGAAGCGAACAGCGTCAGGGCTACATTTACACATTTATTGTTAGTATGGATTTGTGGTACAATTGTAAAATTTTGCAAGAATATATTGATTTGTATAAGTGCTGTATGTCGGTAAAATCTGTTGCGGATATGGTTAGTAGTAAAAAAGTAATAGATTCAAACGTGGTGCTTGATGGGGCGGTTTTACATGAACGTTACTCTTTAGTCCCCATATCTCATGAACTACGTGATACAATTTCGAACGTACATTCAGCTTTTTAAGTGTGTATTTTGTCTGCAAAATTTTCTGCGAGTACAATTGGTAGTGTAGAAATTATAAATTGTAACGTTATACCGAATGCCATAGTTTTGCTCCATGAACAGCAGAAAAGTAGTAAGCGAGAAACTTTTTTCCTTTTATTATTTCGATGTAGCTGTCTGCGAGAAAAAGTTTAATAAAGGTTTGGAATTATGTTTAAAATTTGTTGCAAGTCGCCAAGAACTGTCATTCTCCTACAGTGTATTTATAAAGTCTCAGCGCATTATGTAGCAGTTTTTTGCGATTATTACTGTTCATGACATTATATCTTCTCAACCATGAGTCGTACGTGGTTCGTACTCCTATAGAAGTTGTTACCTCAAGTACGAAATATATGTACTAAATTTGATTGAAATCGGTCCAGTAGTTTAGGAGAAAATGTGCAGCATTGTCGTTTGACGTAGCAGTTTTTCGCGCATCTCATTGTTTATGACGTCATATCTACTTACGTATGTGTCGTACGTAGGTGATTCTTACCCCGACAGCAATTGTTGCCTGATATTAAAGAACATGTGTTCCAAGTTTGGTTGAAATCGGTCCAGTAGTTTAGGAGGAGATGTGGAACATACATACATATAAACATACATACATACATACACACACACATAAGCCTATTTTATGAGTTATAAGATGATTCGTCTAGAACGTAAATAACTATGAATGTTTTATTTGGATCACTGTTTTCGTTTTGTAACAGATGGCACAAACGTATTAGTACTTGGTATCGCGTAACATTTCGCCAGTGCGGACGGTATTTGCTTCGTGATATTACTCGTGTTAAAATGGACCGTTTACTAATTGCAAAAAAGGCCATATGCTATCTATGTATGGCTATTGTAATCAAAATGCCCAATGGCCTGTGCTATTATGTATGTTGATCGTAATCCTGGAAGACATCATCCAAGTGTCCGGACCTTTCGTCTGATAGTTACTTATTTAAAAAGACAGGAAGTGTTCAGCCACAAGTGAAACGTCAACCACGACCTGCAACCAATGATGATGCCCAAGTAAGAGTTTTAGCTGCAGTTGCGGCTAATTCGCACATCAGTAGCAGACAAACTGAGCGAGAATTGGGAATCTCAAAAACGTCGGTGTTGAGAATTCTACACCAACATAAATTTCACCCGTACCATATTTCTATGCACCAGGATTTGCATGGCGAAGACTTTGAACGTCGTGTACAGTTTTGTCACTGGGCACAAAATAAACTACGGGACGATAACAGATTTTTTTTCACGCGTTCTGTTTAGTGACGAAGCGTCATTCACAAACAGAGGTAACGTAAATCTGCGTAATCTGCACTATTGGGCAACGGAAAATACATTATGGCTGCGACAAGTGTAACATCAGCGACTTTGCCGGTTAATGTATGGTGCGGCATTATGGGAGAAAGGATAATTGGCCCCTATTTTATCGATGGCAGTCTAAATGGTGCAATGTATGCTAATTTCTTACGTAATGTTCTACCGATTTTACTACAAGGTGTTTCACTGTATGACAGAATGGCGATATACTTTCAACATGATGGATGTCCGGCACATGGCTCGCGTGCAGTTTCAGCGGTCTGAAAGGGAATATTTGATGACAGGTGGATTAGTCGTAGAAGCACCATTCCATGGCCCGCACGTTCACCGGATCTTACATCAACGGATTTCTTTGTGTGGGGAAAATTGAACAATATTTGTTATCGTGATTCACCGACAACGCCTGAAAACATATGTCAGCGCATTGTCTCAATGCACGTGAGAACATTACTGAAGGCGAACTACTCGCTGTTGAGAGGAATTTCGTTACGCGTATTGCCGAATGCATTGTAGTTGGACATCATTTTGAGAATTTATTGAAGTCATGAAGTAATTACAGGTTGTCACTTAGTAACAGCATGCGTCAACATTATGTATGATAATTTCACAAAAGTACATGTCTCACATTGGAACAAGCGAAATAAAGTTCAAACGTACCTACGTTCTATGTTTTAATTTAAAAAATCTACCTGTTACCCACTGTTAGTCTAAAATTGTGAGCAATATTTTTGTGAAAATTACAGCGCCATCTATCACAAAGCAACAAAAGTGCTCCAAATAAAACATTCATATTTATCTACGTACTATATAAATATGTAATAAAAATTAGGATACCTATTTTTTTTTAAATGCAGTTAATATCCGTTTGACCTATGGTAGCGCCATCTAGCAGGCCAACCGAAGTGCCATCTACTTTCCCCCCTTCAAGCTAGAAAAGTTTTATTCTTTGTAGTTTTTTCGTTTGATGCTTATTTAGTGACATATTCGACCCGGTCACTATCAGTGGACCACCCTGTATATTCACTTATGAAACTTGTTATTAGTAACCCAACCAAATTCAAAAGTAATAGCAGTGCGCATAGCCAGAAGAAAGGATGATTTACACCAGTGTGTTTCAACCTGTGGGTCGCGACCCCCAAGGGATCGCAAAGTCTTAATCGGGGGCAGAGCATATTTTAAGGGATTTTCACTGGGCGACATTTGAAGGTGATCCGGTGATTCTGGGGGCTCTCCCCCGGAAAAATTTCAAAATATTGATGCCCAAAACCGTATTTTGAAGCCTTTTTTTTTTTTTTATTAAAATCAAAGCTTCTTAATTTTTCCTTAATAGATTTATATTCATATATGTTTTTAATGATAAATAAAAATGTTTGTGGAACAATACTAAATTTGGACTTTGAAGAAATCATTTACGTCTCCTAAACAATCTTTCAATTATCAAAATATCCACGGATGTACTGCCGGTCTATAGTGTCCAACGGGCACAACATTTCGGCGATCATACATGTCGCCATCATCAGGTGAACTGACGGACTGAGCTCCTGGAAACGCGCCGGCACGGAGATCCGCACGCTACGGCTGCTCGAAGGGAACTGGGTTCTAGCCCGGTAGCGGGCCATTTAAATACCCTCGGCCCGGGGAGCGACCCCTCCGCGGTCCGCGCCCCGCGCCGCGGCCGCGCAGTGGAACCGATTGCGCCGGCATCTGAGATGACGTCGGTGTGAGGGCTCTTTCAATTGTTTTTGTTGTCTTTTACTTGTTAAGTAGTTAAATAGAATACATTACCTGTTATAAGTTCACTTTAATTTGATATGGCTATTAAATGAAAATAGTATTAAATTAAACTAATATCAGTACTTTGATTACTTAAAATACCATCCTGTGCACTTTCTGTAAAAGTTAATAAATCATTATTTGTCTTAAAAGCTCATATTACGTTATGGTTCCTCAATTTGTACTTTTGCTCTAGAGAATTCTGTACATCAACGGGAAAGAGACACAATTACAATTTTAAGCTATCCAAGAAAAGTACCTAATTCTGAAGAAAATGAGTCATGAGATGCTGGTGCTAAAAACGTCTTTAAAGAACGTAAAATTCTAGTGCAACTGTTTTCTTTCAAAGAGTATTGAACAGTAATTTTATACCTTCACTTGTAATATTGTAGGTAAAAACAATTCTTCTGCCGTTTTTATAAACGTTTTAATGCACATAAGAAACAATTTTCAAGAAATAGGCCTACAACAAAATTTTAAGGGATAATTAAATTAATGGGTTTACAAAATCTTTTGATAAAAAAGTTACAAAGTCCCTAGATAAAAGAATCGAAGTACATCAAATTTAAAGGTTACCGTCATTTGCAAAAAAAAAAAAAAAAAAGTAAATAAATAAATAAATAAAAAAAAATTAAAAAAAACGTTTTTACAAACTCTTGGTCTTGATACAGTTCAGAATCTGGCAGCTTCTTTCTTCCCTCTTTCTTCTCTAGGAACTTCGCCACGGATGGCGTTGGGTCGAAAAAGGCTGACCCAACACCGTTGGGAGCGATGCGCATTCTAGGGTTGAGAGCTTCTCGTGACAGGCCAGATTGTTTGTTTGATTTTAACGTCGTATATAGTGATACTGCTCTTTCAGGACCTGCACTGTGCGGTGTCAGAGAAATATACGACTGCACCAACTTTCTTAGGATCGAGTGAGGTTGAGATACATTCAAAAAGTGGTACAGCTTCCCAGTAGATGATGTCATACTTTACGGAGCAAGGAGTTTTTCTGCTGCAGACAACCCTACAACGTCACCAGTAAAATCTGATACTTTATCTCTACCAAACAGGCCTCCAACGTCTGCACGAAGTGTGTTCACAAGCTCAATAGGATTTTTAGAATTTGATAATCTATTGATCCTACTGCAGATTTCCTTCCGGTCTTCGGGAAGCCGCTGTAAGATATACTCTTTGCAGCTCATTACAGCTTCTCTTCTCGCTGCAGGTCAGCGTCGCTTCGTTGAAACAAATCGGTTTACTTGACGTCTTCTAGGAAGATCTTCAGTGTCTGATTAGTCACTATCAAGTTCTCTTTCACCTTATCTTTCTAACTTTTCTTCATATCCACCAGGATAACAGTCTTCTTCCATCAAAGATAATGAATCAACAAATATTTTCTTAGATACTTCAATATCAGGGATTGTAACAAATGACCTCTGACAATCGTTTTGCAGTTTTTCCAGACGTTTCAGAAGATCTAGCGTAAGACTGGTAAGTCGCTGTTGTTCGCCACCTGTCTCCCACAAACGTAGAAACCCACGTGCTGAAGCTTTTTCAACTTTTCAGGAATCAGTCTTTCCAAGAACATTACTCCAATGTTGTTGCATTAATGTAAGGTTGTTCCAAACTGCTTTGGCTAAATTGTTGAGGTGTTCTACGAACCTCACATCAAAGTCTGCTGGAAAGTGGTAGACAGTTTTCTAGGTTAACTCAGCAAGCTCTTCAAGTTCTTCAAAGCGTAAAGCCGATGCCCTATAAAACGTTCCCACGGCTTTTATATTTGTCTTCAAGTGCTGACCTTCAATGACTGCAGATTCTAAGTCTGACATGGCTAGGTCAGATCGATGAGCCACACACCAAATACAAAGTAAGTCTCTTCCTAAGTTCTCTTCCATTCGAACCCATAGGCCACTGGATTTGCTTGTATTAGCACTCTCTCCATCTGTAGTCAATCCTGTCAACTTATCTTTTGCTGTATCACCAACGTCTAAATTTTCCAAACTTTGAGCGCTTCCGTAAGACCTTCTGTCCCTCGCAGGCTCGATTTGCTTTCACCTAGAAACACAGATTTCATTTCGTTATCTTCTGTAATAAACCGTGCAGTAATGAACTTGTTGTCAACTCCGTATTTGTCTACGGAGCCATCAACCTGAATGGAAAAACATTCCGAGTTTTTTAACTGTGTGACCACACCTTCCAGTATCACTTCCACTAATACATCAAGCATCTCGCGATACGTTACAGAGTTTCTGTACTACAATAAAGCTGGATAAGGAGTGAGAGGAGAAAACTCGGATTCCAAACCATTGTCTTTGTATGACAAAATTGGGGTGTCACTGTGAATCTTTGTTAATGATCGTGACGGCCAAGAATGAGCAGAAAGAGTTATTGTACGACTGTCATTATTCACATCCAATGCTAGTTCATTCAGTAGTGTTATTTTCTCTGCAGTGTAAGACGTAAGGGTTTTAACCCATGGGTGCTTATCAGATTGTGCTATCCACTTTTCTTCCATTTCATTAAGGTTGACAGCAGCTTTGTGAGCTTCGCTGCCAAAATGGTCAATAATTCTTTCCAATTCCTTTTTTCCGTCACATCGGACGCCATCAGCAATGGGCAAAGTACCCTTTTTTGAACATAAATTTCACATTTTACACCAGAACGCTTGTTTCCCAGTTTTACTTTTGCAAGAAAGTCGTAGGTTTTTAACAGCCAAGACGAATCTAACATATTACCCTTATACCATTCAACATTTTTTTTTAAATTTTTTATTTTTTTTTTATTTGTTTCATTTTTTTATTTTTTTATTTTCGGTCTTGACTCTTGGGCAGAGTATTATCATAATTGGAAAATTCAGTTTCTTGAAATTCAATTTGTTTATTTGAACTACTGCAACCTGGTTTATTATCGCCACTTGAGATATTGACTGGGCTTGCAGTTTCATCTTCTTTAATTTCCCGATCGTTTTTTGAGCGTTTTTTTTTATCCAACGCAAAAGAAATCCGTTATTGTTGTTCTCTTAGCCATAGCGTATGTTCCTATAGTTATCAACTGAAGCCATTGAAAAGTTAGTAGCATGACATACACCTAAAATTTAAAAAACTAATAGTATTTTAGTTTTAAAAATAAATTTTATGGCTAAAATTTTTATAGCTAAAAAATCCACCCCCATGAACCACAGACATTGCCGAGGTGGGGTGGCTTGCGTGCCTCAACGATGCAGATAGCCGTACCGTAGGTGCAACCCCAGCGGAGGGGTATCTGTGGAGAGGCCAGACAAACGTGTGGTTCCTGAAGAGGGGCAGCAGCCTTTTCAGTAGTTACAGAGGCAACAGTCTGGATGATTGACTGAGCTGGCCTTGTAACATCAGCTAATGTGGCTTTGCCACACAGCTACTGCGAACGGCTGATAGCAAGGGGAAACTACAGCCGTTACTTTTGACGAGGACATGCAGCTCTACTGTATGAACATATGATGATGGCATCCTCTCGGGTAAAATATTCCGGAGGTAAAATAGTCCCCCATTCGGATCTCCGGGAGGGGACTACTCAGGAGGATGTTGTCATCAGGAAAGACAATACTGGCATTCTACGGATCGGAGCGTGGAATGTTAGATCCCTTAATCGGATAGGAAAATTAGAAAATTTAAAAAGGGAAATGGATAGGTTGAAGTTAGATATAGTGGGGATTAGTGAAGTTCGGTGGCAGGATGAACAGGATTTCTGGTCAGGTGAGTACAGGATTATAAATACAAAATCAGTTGGGGGTATCACAGGAGTAGGACTGATAATGAATAAGAAAATAGGAATGCGGGTAAACTACTATGAGCAGCACAGTGATCGCATTATCATTGTCAAGATAGATACGAAGCCAACACCGACAACAATAGTACAGGTTTATATGCCAACTAGCTCTGCCGATGATGAGGAGATCGAAGAAATATATGAGGAGCTAAAGGAAATTATTCAGACAGTTAAGGGAGAGGAAAAATAATTGTGATGGGAGACTGGAATTCGGTAGTAGGAAAAGGAAGAGAAGGAAAAATAATAGGTGAATATGGACTGGGCAGGAGGAATGAAAGAGGAAGTCGCCTGGTAGAATTTTGCACGGAACATGATTTAATCGTAACAAACACGTGGTTTAAGAATCACAAAAGAAGGTTGTATACGTGGAAGAGACCAGGAGACACCGGAAGGTATCAGATAGATTTTATAATGGTAAGACATAGATTCCGGAACCAGGTTATAAACTGCAAGACATACCCAGGGGCAGATATAGACTCTGACCATAACTTGTTAGTCATGAACAGTAGGCTGAAACTGAAAAAACTGCAGAAAAGTAGGAAAATTAGGAGATGGGACTTAGATAAATTGAAGGAAAGTGAAGTTCTGGAGAGTTTCAGAAGGAGATTTAGGCAACAATTGACAGAAACAGGGGGAAATAAAACAGTTGAAGAGGAATGGGTAGCATTGAGAGATGAAATAGTGAAGGCAGCAAAGGACAAAATAGGTAGAAAGGCAAGACCTACAAAAAATTCTTGGATATCACAGGAAATACTAAATTTAATTGATGAAAGGAGAAAATATAAAAATGCAGTAAATGAAACAGGCAAAATGGAGTACAGACGACTAAAAAATGAGATTGACAGGAAGTGCAAAATGGCTAAGCAGGAGTGGCTAGAAGCCAAATGCAAATCCGTAGAAGAATGTATAAGAAGGGGAAAAGTAGATACCGCCTACAGGAAAATAAAAGAGACATTTGGGGACAAGAAAAGCAACTCTACGAATATCAGGAACTCAGATGGGAAACCAGTTCTCAGCAAAGAAGGGAAAGCTGAAAGGTGGAAAGAGTACATAGAGCAGCTCTACAAAGGAAATGCACTTGGAGACGATGTTGTAGGAAGGGAAGAGGAAGTAGATCAAGATGAAATAGGAGATACTATGCTGAGAGATGAATTTGACAGAGCCTTGAAAGACCTAGGTCGGAACAAGGCCCCAGGAGTAGATGACATACCCTCAGAGCTATTAAAGTCTCTGGGAGAGCCAGCCATGACAAGACTATTTGAACTGGTGTGTAGGATGTATGAGACGGGCGAGATACCCTCAGACTTTAAGAAAAATATAATAATCCCCATTCCAAAGAAATCAGGCGCAGACAGGTGTGAAAATTACAGAACCATCAGTTTGATAAGTCATGGTTGCAAAATTTTAACACGTATTATCTACAGGAGAATGGAAAAGCTGGTAGAAGCTGACCTCGGGGAAGATCAGTTTGGATTCAGGAGGAACATAGGAACCCGGGAGGCAATACTCACTTTACGTCTTATCTTAGAAGATAGATTAAGGAAAGGCAAACCTACATTTTTAGCTTTTGTAGATTTGGAGAAAGCATTTGACAATGTTGACTGCAATACAATCTTTAAAATTCTGAAGTCAGCAGGGGTACAATATAGGGAAAGGAGAGTTATTTACAACTTGTACAAAAGCCAGGCCGCAGTTATTAGACTCGAAGGGCATGAAAGGGAAGCATCAGTTGGGAAGGGAGTAAGACAGGGTTGTAGCCTTTCTCCGATGTTATTCAATTTGTACATCGAGCAGGCGGTGAAGGAAAGCAAGGAAAAATTTGGAATAGGGATTAAAGTTCAGAGGGAAGAAATAAAAACATTGCGTTTTGCTGATGACATTGTAATTTTGTCAGAGACAGCAAAGGATCTGGAAGAGCAGTTGAATGGAATGGACAGTGTGTTGAAAGGAGCGTATAAAATGAACATTAACAAGAGCAAAACAAAAATAATGGAATGCGGTCTTAGAAAATCAGACGATGCTGAAGGAATTAGATTAGGTAACGAAACAATGAAGGTGGTAGATGAGTTTTGTTACTTGGGTAGTAAAATAAAATGCGATGGTCGTAGTACAGAGGATATAAAATGCAGAATGGCAATGGGAAGAAAAGCATTTTTGAAAAAGAGAAATTTGCTAACATCGAATATTAATTTAAGTGTAAGGAAGTCTTTTCTGAAGGCATTTGTGTGGAGTGTTGCCTTGTACGGGAGTGAAACATGGACGATAAGCAGTGTGGACAGCAAGAGAATAGAGGCTTTTGAAATGTGGTGCTACAGAAGAATGCTGAAGATTAGGTTGGTGGATCGCGTAACTAATGAGGAGGTACTGAACAGAATTGGGGAGAAAAGAAATTTCTGGCATACCTTCACTAAAAGAAGGGATCGATTGGTAGGACACATTCTTAGACATCAAGGAATTGTGAATTTAGCGATGGAGGGAAGTTTGTGGGGTAAAAACCGCAGAGGAAGACCAAGAGATGGACACAGTAAGCAGATTCAGACAGGTGTAGGTTGCCGTTCTTAGGGTGGAGTTGAAGAGGCTTGCTCAGGATAGCGTATTGTGGAGAGCTGTAGCAAACCAGTCTCCGGACTGAAAATCACAACAACAACAGATCATAGGTTGTTTTATGATAATAATGATGCATAAGCGTTAAGTCTGAAAACTGTTTTCAGGAACCAATAAATAGGTAAAAAAAACATGATACAATAAGTATTTTTTTTTTAATCGAAAAGAGATCTACTTCTTTACAAATTGTCTAGACAGTGGGACCTTTCAAACTGAGGATAATTCGTTTATCAGTCTAATCTGAAAAACGAAACACTCGTTGCGCAAAATATATTTTTCCGTCTGAAATGAAGTAAAATAGGATAATGTGTTTTATTTCGAAAAATATACAAAAATGCAGTCCAAAAATTTAAAAGAAAGTTGAAGCAAAAGAAAAAAGATTAAACTTGTTTCCTTTGCGATAACGTAGATATGTTACAGTCTGGCGGAAGTAATGTTGTGGGACGGCATCGTGAGGCGTGTCGGGAGACCTTAGTCGTTAGAGCGCTTGACCGCAAAAGGCAAAGGTCCCAGGTTAGAGTCCCGGTTCCGGCACACAATTTTAATCTGCCAGAAAGTTTCATATCAGCGCACACTCCGCTGCAGAACGGAAGTTTCATTCTGACATATCGTATTTGCATGTGACTACAATAAAGTATTTACACCACTAGCAACGCACCGTATTTTTACGCTTTTTAAAGGCGACTGTTAACAAAAAGGTATGGAGATGTATGTAGCTGCTGTATGCACCAAATATTTGAACTCTAATCTATTTTACTGATACAGTATTTACGAAACGTGTCACAAAATGTGGCTTCATTTCAACTTTTCTTTGTGTCCCATATTTTGATTTTGGAAATCTGGACACTCTACGTTAGACTCTCTCGAAACGTAGATAAGAAATCGACAATTATAAAAAATGGATAGACCGTTTTAAGCCCTACATCTTGCTCGTGTTTCTCTCGGAACTATTAGTTATTTTTCTTAATTAAGAAGAAAAAAAATTTCTTCAAAATCTGTGACGGTTTTTTTGTCCATCTTGGAACGATTTCATAAACTAGAAAGTCTATTTGAAATTTAATTCCCTACACGGTCATATATATTGTTTCCAGGTAAAAATTGTTCTGCTAGTTCTTGAACAATTCTTACCCGGAAACCGTGTATATATATGAACGAGTAGGGAATTTAATTTCTAATAGACTTTCTATTTTATGAAAATCGTTCCAAGATGGACAAAAAAAACTAGAATCGACGTGTAGCAAAGCTGATGCAGCGAGTTCTCAACTACGACCTAGAATCTAGACTCGAGGTGTAGCAAAACTAATACAGTGAGTGCTCAACTAAGATCTACTGTCTTCTGCAAGAAGGAAGTAAGTACCAAGACTAAGTTAGCAGTGCACCGCTCTATCTTTCGACCAACTTTGTTGTATGGGAGTGAAAGTTGGGTGGATACAGGTTACCTTATTCGTAAGGTAGAGGTTACAGATATGGAAGTAGCAGGTATGATTGTAGGTACTAAGAGATGGGAACAATGGCAGGAGGGTGTCCATAATGAGGAAATAAAAGAAAAACTGGGAATGAACACCATAGATGAAGAAAATTTGCTTTCTAGGTAAGGTCCGCCTTGAGCGGTCATGTTACACTCATGGGAGTAACAAGGTTACGTAAGAGACTCATGAGCTCGGCAGCGGAGGGTAAGAGGAGTCGAGGTAGACCAGGAAGAAAGTACTTAGATTCGGTGACGAATGATTTTGAAGTAAAAGGCATAATTAAAAATTCTCAGTCTCTGTTGCAATATTTTATTCTCCAATAACGCGTTTCGCGCCGTTAGCGCATCGTCAGACTGGAAAATGACAAATGTTTTGTTACAGTCCGTGTACCTGGCGGGCAGCGAATCTAATGTGGCTAAGGTGAGTAAATTTGAAAATTCAGACTTACTTGGGCGGAGATAGAGCCACAGAACTATCTATAGCTGTGGAGGAGGTATAGCAACATAGGAGTCGCTGTCGCGGCAGCTCCACGTTTACAACTGGTAGTATTGTAACTGCTAGTATTGTAAACGTGGAGCTGCCGCGACAGCGACTCCTATGTTGCTATACCTCCTCCACAGCTATAGATAGTTCTGTGGCTCTATCTCCGCCCAAGTAAGTCTGAAGTTTCAAAATTTACTCACCTTAGCCACATTAGATTCGCTGCCCGCCAGGTACACGGACTGTAACAAAACATTTGTCTTTTTCCAGTCTGACGATGCGCTAACGGCGCGAAACGCGTTATTGGAGAATAAAATATTGCAACAGAGACTGAACATTTTTAATTATTCAACACTGTTGCTGCACCAGCCGCCACCACCACCATCATGGAATGGAATGAAATGTATAAAAGGCATAACATCAGACGAGGCACTATGTCAGCATTGAATAGGGGATCATGGAGGAACTTTATTAGAGGTACTATGCTCCAGACTGAACGCTGAAAGACATAATGAGTCTCTAATGGTGATGATGATGATGGTAACAATTGTTGCAAATTTAACAATAGCCCGTCGTGAATTGCTTGGCTTACTAGTGAAGAGCGCAGATAGTCGTGCGGCTTGTAGGTGTCCAGGAAGAGGTTACAGATATGGAAGTAGCAAGAATGATTGCAGGTACTAACAGATGGGAACAATGGCAGGAAGGTGTCCATAATGAGGAAATCAAAGAAAAACTGGGAATGAACACCATAGTTGAAGCAGTTAGAGCGAACAGAATGAGATGGTGGGGTCATGTTACACGCATGGGAGAAACAAGGTTACCTAAGAGACTCATGAGCTCGTCAGTGGAGGGTAAGAGGAGTCGAGGTAGACCAAGAAGAAAGTATTTAGATTCGGTGACGAATGATTTTGTAGTAAAATGCATAACATCAGACGAAGCATCTAGGTTAGCATTGAATAGGAGATCATGGAGGAATTTTATTAGAGGTACTACGCTCCAGACTGAACGCTGAAAGGCATAATCAGTCTCCAATGATGATGATGGTAAAAATTGTTGCAAATTTAACAATAGCCCGCCGTGAATTGCTCGGCTTACTAGTGAAGCGCGCAGAGTAAGTTGTAAGTTGTAAGTTGTAATTTGCGGCTGTTTGCTGATGATGCTGTGGTGTATGGGAGGGTGTCGTCTGTAACTGACTGTAATAGCATACAGGTTGACTTAGACAAAATTTCTAGTTGGTGCGAAGAATGGCAGCTAGCTCTCAATGTAGAAAAATGTAAGGTGATGCGCATGAGTAGAAAAAACAATCCTATAATGTTCGAATACAGCATCAGTAGTGAGCTTCTTGATGCAGTCGCGTCGTTCAAATATCTAGGCGTAACATTGCAGAGCGATATGAAATGGAACGAGCATGTAAGGACAGTTGTGAGTAAGGCGGACAGCAGACTTCGGTTTATTGGGAGAATTTTGGGAAGATGTACTTCACCTGTAAAGGAGACCGCGTATAAAACGCTTGTACGACCACGTCTTGAGTATTGCTCAAGTATTTGGGACCCACAGCAGATCGGTTTGAAGGAAGACATAGAGGCGGTTCAGAGGCGAGCAGCTAGATTTGTTACCGGTAGGTTCGACCAATGCGCGAGTGTCACGGAAATGCTCCGGCAACTCAATTGGGGATCGCTGGAAGAAAGACGACGTTCTTTTCGTGAATTTCTGTTAAGTAAATTTAGAGGGCCGGAATTTGAAGCTGAGTGTAGTACGATCTTGCTGCCGCCTACTTACATTTCGCGTAAAGATCACAAAGACAAGATAAGAGAAATTAGGGCTCGTACGGAGGCATATAGGCATTCTTTTTTTCCTCGTTCAATTTGGGAGTGGAATAGGAAAGGAAATGCCTAGTAGTGGTACAGTGTACCCTCCGCCACGCACCTTACGGTGAATTGCGGAGTATGTATGTAGATGTAGATGTAGTCGTGCGGTTTGTGGGTGTCCAGGAAGGTGCGGTGACCAGAAGAACAGTGGGGTGTGGAGTAGGGGGCCGTGTCTGCATAAAGCTGCGCGAACCGCTTCTGCTTTCACTCTGCCCTGCGCAGCGGCGGCGGCAACGGCTACCGGGGTCCCAGCCCAGACACTCACCACACCACTACGTAACAGGTGAGGCGCGCCGCTCTTGTAGTGCATCTGCAAGTCACATCGCGCTGCGTGTTAAGAGTTGGCTACTGAGTTGATGTTTCCACTCAGTGAATCGAGTCAGCGAACTGTTCGACTGAGTCGAAACTTGAATCGGCACTGTTGCGAAACAACGAATCTTGTGATTTTTTTCATAGTTTCTTCGGGTTTGCCGCCGGGTTTTGAAGTCAAACTGACCCAATATTTGGGCGGAACACCTGTCCGCCATCCTCAGGGGAACTGCTGCTGCTGGACTCGCCGACAACTGTTGTCGGCGAGTCCAGCAGCAGCAGTTCCCCTGAGGATGGCGGACAGGTGTTCCGCCCAAATATTGGGTCAGTTTGACTTCAAAACCCGGCAGCAAACCCGAAGAAACTATGAAGAACTATTACGCCGGGAAAGCCTACGAATCTACAATCTTGTGATTGTTAATATAAGTAATGCCAAAATGCTGCTTCACTTTATAGATGTTAAAAACAGTTTATTATTATCGCCTATTGCGATAATAATAAACTGTTTTTAACATCTATAAAGTGAAGCAGCACTTTGGCATTACTTAGATTAACAATATGTCCTTAAAAGACATACACAATGCTGCAGGCCCAAATGAAATGAAATGAAATCTTGTGATTCGTGTATCGGACGCTAGACACCGTTAACATGCGTTTTGCTGTCCGTCTGCCTGGGTGAGTTTGACACAGCGCCCCAGGTGTGCAAAGGGTTTGATGTTGTTCCCATAACGCGCCACGCGAGATCTCGAATCATGCTACCGGTACCCTTCTACAGAGGTTTGAAAACTGGGATAACACCGAGAAAAGTTGTCAAGTCCTTCGGTGTTTTGAGGCAGTTTCGCGTGAACTAAGCGTTGTTATGCACTGTTGCTACATCCGTGCCAGGTGAACGCATCTTTTCGAAGCAAGGTCAATTATTTTCAGTGAGACGAAACCGCATTCACAGTAAGATATCAAAAATAACGTGTTTTTTTATTTTTTTATTTTATTTTTTTTTTATTTTTTTATTATTTCAGTTTAAAGAAACTTTAACTGATTCTCTTTTATTTGACTGACTGAAGATGAATCTGATTATTAGAATACCTATCTGGACATTGAAAAATTTTAGGTCAATTTTGTGGTTTCGTCACATACATTTGTGAAGTGTGTTTCCTTGTGCTAACACTTGTAGTAATATCTGTTGATTGCATTAAATATGTCTTAGGAACAAATCTTAAATATTTTGTTTATATTGATTGGTTAGAAAAGTTATTCATTTCTGGATGGCCGGCCGCGGTGGCCGAGGGGACTGAGGCGCTTCAGTCACGGTCTGCACGGCCACTACGGTCGGGGGTTCGAATCCCCCCTCGGGCATGGATATTTGTGCCGTCCTTAGTTGTAGGTAGTTCATAAGTAGTTTGTAAGTTTAGGGACTGATGACCCCGTAGTTAAGTCCCTTAAGCTTAACAAACATTTGAAACATTTCTGGATGCACGTAGACATTTGAACAATGATCTTTCTTGTCTTATGTAAACTTAATTATGGAATTTTGAAGGTTGGAAAAAGTTTCATGAATTTGGAATTTGAACATTACTATTTTGTGCTTCCTTTGCTACAATATTTGTTTGTATGAAAATACGAGTAACTTAGGAAACATTTACGGTTTAACACAATTGTAAAATCGTAAAAGCAAACAAATCCTGTGCCGTTCAATTAAGTCTAGTGAATAACGTATTGATATGCCATAGATGTTTGGTATTTGCTGTATCGCCCTACTGCAGCTATCTCGGTTCACGTGAATCAGGGAAGGAAGCGCCACACACGACTCTGCGGGCACGCCACATGTTTCCTGTGCCGAAACAGTGAGTCGACTCGCTGGACTCAGATGATCCGTATGTTACGAAACAGCGAAATGATCCGAATAGGGATGGCGGTAATTGCTGAAACGACCGGTTTTCGGTTATACCGGTTCTTTTCATCCCCAGTTTAACCGCACTGTAAAAATTGCTCAAGATAACCGGTTTATTTAATTAACCGGTTTTTCGGTATTTTATTGCAATTATTTCCATTAGAGTTCGAGCGAAACATTTTTTTGCGGCCGAAACAGAAACTGTAATCGAATTTTCGGTTCTTCTTGTTTCGGCCGAAACCGAAACTTACGAATTTAGTTAAATTTACGTTATACGACAAATCACTAGTCTTTCCATATTTTGCAAGTCCCCTCCCAATACTACGCCTTCTTCAATGTGTGTAAGCCTAGCCAGGAGTCCGTAGAAGGCGATATACGAAGCATACAGATTTACTGGCCTAGCATTTCCATCTGGCAGTTGCGAATATTGAGACAACCACTCCGTAAGTTGGACTTATGAGCCACCGCATACGACTAAATGAAGTTCAGTCAGTGCTGCCGAAATATTTCAAAAAATAAAGTCACAGTTCCGACTAACAGTATTATTGTTGACAGTGTAAATTTACGCAAATTGACCTAGGAATCCAGTGTACCATATGATCAAAGAATGTTCAAATGGGTGTGAGTTCTTATGAGACCTAACGGCTTAGGTCATCGGTCCCTAGAGTTAAAAACTACTTTAACTTACACTAAGGACAACATACACACCCATGACCGACGGAGGAGGGAGGACTCGAACTTCCGATTGGAGCAGCTGTGCAGTCCGTGACATGAAGCCTCAGACCGCACGGCTACTTCGCGACGCACCACATGATCAATGTTACCTAAACCCATATTGGTTATTAAAAAAGCCCCTCACTTTCAAGGAATCACATTAATAAAACTTGTTAGCATAACAATATGATAATACATTAAAAGTTATTATTCCAAGTTTATAGTACATCACTTACATAATAGGTATATGAATCGAATTTACCTTCTCTTCCAAGAAACATTTTGGATGCTTTCTCCTTAAATGACACATCATCTTTATAGTACCTCCACCCGTTTTCAGCTTTTTAAAGCAAATGGAGCATTGTACCTCACTGCTCCCGTACTTCGTGAAGTACGTCCACACTCCGGATGGTGCCATTTAAGACACAACCGATGTCTGGCGACGACAGCAAGGAACTACCGGTGCACGCGTGTCGTCTAATAGGCCACGCCACACGGCAACAGGTGCATCGATGCCTCAAGATCTTACGCCACGCGTTTGTTGCGCGTATCTGACTGCCGGAATTGTTATGAAATTATCACTGATCGCTTTTCTTAGTTACTGCGATGACCTAATATTTCACAGCAGTGGAAATTTTAGGAATAGCCCTAAATATTAGGGTCTACTAGTTTTAATTTTTTTAAAATTATTTACAAAAAACACATTTTGAACCACTACTAGAGGAAGTAGTCGTACCGGTTTTTTTACCCGATTCTTGGCAATAACTAAGAAAAACCGGTTACAACCGACACCAAATAAATACCGAAAAAAAACCGGTTATTCAAAACTAAAATACCGGTATCGGTTTTAACCGGTCGGTTTTTCCCATCCCTATCCCGGAGTCGCCAAACTCCCAGACATTCTCTGCAACTTCCCGACTCCAGCGCAGCCAAGCGGCTGGGTGGTGCAAACATACTGCGAAACGTTTGTGTGTTGTCCGTGTATTTGGAGTGGACCGGAACCTTCAAACTGCGACCATTTTTAGGCGCTTACTTTTGCGCTGTAAATCGTAGCAACTATCGAAAATCCGGAAACGCTTCATTTTCGATTTGAAAATGGCGGCTGCGTAGCAAGAGAACAATGATACGAATAACAAGTGTTCTTTTACGGTGGTTACGTCTTCCTTTACGATGGTATTCTAAAGTCTCGTGAAGAATATCGTCAAAATTCTCTCCCTCCCTCCCTCTCTCTCTCTCTCTCTCTCTCTCTCTCTCTCTCTCTCTCTCTCTCTCTCTCTCTCTCTCTCTCTTTTTTCAAAGCTAGTTTGAGTCGAGGAATAGGAAAAAGTCAGGAGTATTGAAATCCGGCGAGCATGGTGGATGTTCAAGTTGGGTAACAATGCTCGCCCACACAGCTAATATCGTCAAAAACTTTCTGGAAGAAAAAATAAAAGGTGGTAGCGCAGCTTGACCACCTTAATCCTCCAGACTTCTTCCTATTCCCTCGACTCAAACCAACCTCCCCTAGATACAAGGCCTGTGCCCTGCCTGCCAAGAGTAGTCATAACACAAGAAAACTATTTGTCTTACGTAGCGTTGTACTGAGTTTGGGAATAGTTACAGGTTGCACACTGTATTTCAGAATGTTCTTAATGTTATATATGTGATTCTTCGTGCAAATTTTTGCTCATATGAGACAAAATGCCTAATATTAATCGTCCGATTCCAAATCGGTAAACTATCTTACGAATAGTTTATAAATAACTTATACCAAAACAAATATGTCTGTAAATCACACAAATAACATTAAGAACATTGTGAAATACACTGTGCAACCTGTACGTATTCCCAAACCCAGCACAACGCTACGTAAGACAAATAGTTTGCTTGTGTTATGACTACTCTTGGCAGGCAGCGCACAGGCCTTGTATCTAGGTGGCGTTGCTCAAACTCACTTTAAAAGGAAAGAATTTCACGACATTTCTGACATACAACTAAACGTGACGAGGCTTTTGGACGCCATCCCGAAGGAAGACTTCGTGCAAAGTTTTCAGGGCATGTATTGCAGAGCTCAGCGGTGAATAGTTATCGGAGGTGACTATTTCGAAGGACAATAACGCAACTGTAGTTCATAGTTCATTTACGCTAACGTTACAAGTCTATTCATGGAACTTTATTTTCAGAAGTTGTATTTTCAGGCATGGAAGACAATCTTTAACATTTTCAGCACAATGGATTTTCTACCAAGATCGCTTCAAAAAAAATGTTCAAATGTTTGTATAGTCTATGGGACTTAACTACGGGATCATCAGTCCCTAAACTTACAAACTACTTATGAACTACTTACGAACTAGGACGGCACAAATATCCATGCCCGAGGGGGGTTCGAATCCCCGACCGTAGTGGCCGTGCAGACCGTGACTGGAGCGCCTCAGTCTCCTCGGCCACCGCGGCCGGCAAGATCGCTTCTGTCATTATGATTACCGGTTTCGAAGCTCACAGTGCATAATCATCTGATCTCATATTTTCGTTTTAGAAAATACATATCATTAAGTACAACACTACAAAATTTTTTGTAGAAATTGTGATACAAGTATAGAGCCAATTTCGTGTGATGTGTAAATGTGTTAATAACTATAGCACATGATCTCAGCACACTCAACTGGTGCTCCATATGCAACATTTTCATTCGCTCGTTGTGTCTTCAGAAACGCGAGATTCGCAGAATCTTAAAATAATTTCATGATATGACTGCTGCATAAAAAAATATCTGAACGTTTCCGTTTGCAGTTAATCAAATTTGTTAATAGAGCCTACTTAGTTTCGTACTTCTGTTTCACAAAAATTACAAACCTATATGCCGGTATATTGTTTCGATCACTTACTAATTTGAGCAAATAAATGCGAAGTTGTTAATATGTCTGCGGCGAGCGGCCTGAGGCGCCATGTACGGATAGAGCGGCTGCTCCCGACGGAGGTTCGAGTCCTCCCTCGGGCATGTGTGTTTGTGTGTTGTCCGGAGCATAAATTAGTTCAAGTAGTTTGTAAGTCTACGGACAGATGACCTCAGCAGTTTGGTCTCTTAGGATTGCAAACATGCGAACAGTTTTTAAATATCGCCGCGTATGAACTGCCAACAAACTGTTAATACTACCAGGTCGCATTGTTGAAGATATGCCGTATTTAGGCGCCTATAGCAGCTGCTTTTTATTTATTTATTTTCAGTTCTTTTACTTCTGACATTTGGAATGGGGGGGGGGGGCGGGGGCGGAGTCTACTATAGGTGTAAACTTCGTAAATTGAATAGTGCATTTAGTTGCTTCGGGGTGGGCTAAATTTGTTAATCATTTTATCACACTTTCTATGAAATTCTACTTATGAACTACCTAACACTAAGGACGGCACAAATATCCATGCCCTAGGGGGGATTCGAACCCCCGACCGTAGTGGCCGTGAAGACCGTGAATGGCGCGCCACAGTCCCCTTGGCCACCGCGGCCGGCACTTTTTAAAACATCTGAACTCCATCCATGAGCAAATAAAAATCACAATGAAAAATGGAAAATGAGGGATGCCTTCAATTATTGGACGGAGAGAGGATGGCACTTTGGGACACAAAGTTTATCGGAAACCGAGGCACACGGATTTGTATTTACGTGCATATAGCTGCTACCATCTTTACCAGACGATGAGTGTTCTCAGAACAGAGCAGAGAGCACATATTATTTCTGACGAAAGCAGTCTGCAAAATGAACTTTCCCATTTACAGAGAGTGTTTGAAGAAAATGGGTGCCCTCTACTGCAGATACAGAAGGCACTGCAAATTAAACCGAAGGAGGCCACTAAGAACGCAGAAGAAGACGAAGAAACCTTTAAATCCATGGCTTTCCTGCCAAACGTGGGTAGCCTCTCGTCAAAAATAGGACGGATTCTCAGCAGACACAAAGTGAAATTGATTTTTCGTCATCCACCCAAGACAGATGCACTCGTGGACTGCCGCTAGTATACTTCACACACGAGTAGAATTTCTTAGGATTCTCTACCAAATTACAATTCTCTACAGGGTATGATTAGTTTAGTATTGAAAGTAAGAAAAAATATTACAAAAGCTAAACTATAGAAATGAATCAATTATGCGTTTGTTATCAGATGCACCAGCAGTGGCAGCATGTTCACGTTACGTGAAAAGGCGCTTTTAGTGAAGCTGTATTATCAGAATGGGGAATGTGCTAGTTCAGCGTTATGATCCTATCGCCATAGGAAGGGGAGTCTAACGGGTAAAGGTCCATTGACAAACGCAGCTGTGGCGAGAATGATTTCGAGGTTCGAATCCACGGGTTGTTTAGACGATAGACCCTGTAGTGGCCGACTGAGCACAAGGCGTAATGCTGCTGAGAAAGTTCAGGAAGAAATGGAGACTGTAGCGGGTTCGTCTATGCACGGGGAAGTCAGCGCTCGTGTAGTCGCACGTCGCACCGGCATTCCATACACTACTGTTTGGTTGGCACTTGGGCGTACCCTCCGATGCTATCCTTACAAAATCCATCGGCATCACGAACTGTTACCTGGCGATTTAGTGCAGCTGAGGGCATTTGCGGTGTGGGCGTTTCAAAAGATTGTGGAATATGATGATTGGTTGAGTAACGTATTGTGGACGGACGAAGCTCATTTCACGCTCCGAGGGTCTGTCAACGCCCACAACTGCTGAATTTGGGCTACTGAAAATTCTAGAACTGAGGTGGAAACTCCACTGCACGACGAGAATGTCACGGTATAGGTTAGATTTACCACATCTACCGTTATGGCTCCTTTTTTCTTTGAGGAACTGCATGATTCTGATTTTATAATTGCTACCATGACGCTTGAGAAGTACGCCGAGCCGGCCGGGGTGGCCGAGGGGACTGACGCACTCCAGTCACGGTCTGCACGGCCACTACGTTCGGGGGGTTCGTGTCCCCCCTCGGGCATGGATATTTGTGCCGTCCTTAGTGTTAGCTAGTTCGTAAGTAGTTTGTAAGTTTAGGGACTGATAACCCCGTAGTTAAGTCCCATAAGCTATACAAACATTTGAACATTTGAAGTACGCCGATATGTTACAGAATCGCATCATCCCCTGCCTGGCTGATAAACACCTGCTGGAACGTACGATTTTTATGCAGGCTGGCGCTCCACTCCATATTGCTAGACGCGTGAAAGATCTCTTGCGTGCGTCGTTTGGTGATGATCGTGTGCTCAGCCGCCACTTTCGTCTTGCTTGGCCTCCCAGGTCCCCAGACCTCAGTCCGTGCGATTATTGGCTTTGGGGTTACCTGAAGTCGCATGTGTATCGTGATCGACCGACATCTTTAAGGATGCTGGAAGACAACATCCGACGCCAATGCCTCACCATAACTCCGGACATGCTTTACAGTGCTGTTCACAACATTATTCCTCGATTACAGCAATTGTTGAGGAATGATGGTGAACATATTGAGCATTTCCTGTAAAGAACAACATCTTTGCTTTGTCTTAATTTGTTATGCTAATTATTGCTTTTCTTATCAGATGAAGCGCCATCTGTCGGGCATTTTTTGAACTTTTTTTTTTTGTTCTAATATAACCCCATATCATTACAAGCATGTGTGTCAATTTTTACCCCTCTATCTACATTATTCCGTAATTTATTAAGTTTTAAAATTTATACTGACTTTTTGATCACCCGGTATATTCTGTTGCCACAACTGCGTCAGTCCCGAGAACCGAGTCGTCGGAGGACTTTCGTTAAATTCAATTAGCTTGCCTGATTACTTCCGAGCTGTAAATGGCCGGGTAAGTTAATAAACACTGTAAATGTTCAAATGTCTATTAAGCTTAAGGGACTTAACTGCGGGGTCATCAGTCCCTAAACTTACACACTACTTATGAACTACCTTATACTAAAGACGGCGCAGACTTCCATGCCCGAGGGGGGATTCGAACCCCCGACTGTAGCGGCCGTGCAGAATGTGACTGGCGCGCCGCAGACCGGCGATAAACACTGTTCAGCGGCATCTTTCAAGCATTGTATATCAGCTACTGGTCGAAACATGTAAATCATAGTTGCAAATAGCGATGTTTTCGCTGCTTATTGAGTGAACACTTTTATTGTGAAGTCCTTGACATCGGTAAGAAAAGTTGAAAAATTATATTTCGTAGTTGTCCTATTGTGTCAACACCTCCTGACTATGTATGTAACTCACTTGCGGATGCTGCATTGGCATGTAACACAATTTTTTAACCCTCCGTCGGGCGCAGTCGGCCTCACAGGCCAGCAAAACACTTTTTTGATTCCCGTGCTTAACATTGGTGGCCCAGCGGCCCGCCTCTCCGTTTACTCGCGTAACTTTGGGAACCTCACACAGTACCGATCCGCAGGCTGCCATCGATTTCCACGCGGATCACAGGGAACTCCTTGGGCCTCACAGGCCGTCTGCGCCCGATTACGTTATAGTTTTTAAGGTGAGATTTTTCAAAATATTTTTATTTTATTACTTCGTTTCAATCAAAATAAGTCTGTCCTCTGTGATTTTCACCGTTACCTTCGGAAAAAAAGAAGACTTTGACGACCCTGGCCCTTCAGACTGAGTGCGCCTGATCGAGTTCTAATTTCAGTTTTCCTTTCTTTCCCTACGTTATCACATCCATAATTTCTGCTGAAATGTCCAGAAAAGTATATTATGCCTCTAAGCCAATGATCTTGTGGAAATAATGCGCCAGCAACTGAACAGGAAGTTTAGGGAACAGCTCGGGAATATGAAGAAACGAAAATATGTGAGAAGTTTTTATCTTGGAAACGATAAGACGACGAAGTAGTCTGATACCTTCTACTACTAATAGTGTGAAGAGTCACATCATTATTACACAACATCCAGTGTGAAAGATATTGCTACAAATGACGCCACCAATTGCAAAGCCTTGTGTCATCAACTTCTAACTGGACAATTTAGCCTGTGTATGCTATGAATATATGTGGAATGTCGATTTGGCTGCAAACTCGAATGAAAAAATTTTTACCCCACAAGGAACGGGAAAGTTCTTCGAAATTACCTCCCAAATGTCTAAAACGTCGACTATGCGTGGCTGAAATAAGAGTTAGGAGGATGACGAATCACGAATGTTCAACTTGTCATCAAACAATCTGCTTGAGCGATGTATACGTTCTGTGCCATACCTGTGTTTCAGCTGTTGATTTGGGAGCTATAGCATCAGTTTTTGGCTGCAAATGTGGCGAGAAAAGATGATTCCATGTCAGAATAGACTGCCTAATGTCCTTTAAAAATAACTTCATTACTTTTATGGATGTCTGTTCGACCAATTGTTAATGCTCTTCTGGGAAATTGGTAATTTTGGTCACTTTAGTTTAAGGTGTATTGTGTTCAATGAATCCATTATTATGCTTTAAGTTTGCTGTAATTCCTTCCTTTAGATCCTCTTCAAGACTAGCCAACACGCATTTTGAATTTTATTTAACATGGCGGAGGTAGTGGGTGGCCTCTCAGGCCGGGTGCGCCTGATTTTGTGTCATCTGGAGGTGCGCCCGACGGAGGGTTAATAACGATGTTTTAAAGTGTGAAATACAAAATCACTCAGAAGTCGCAAGCACAACAATTATAGGTTAATCGTATTTACAGACTGTTCCGACTGAACTTGGCAGAATATTTGATTCATTTTGAGTGAAACACACGAGATAATTGTGCAATATACTGCAAATTTTATTTGTTACTAAACGGTTTTCGGCAGTTACGCCATCGTCAGCTAAACACTACAGAGATATAGTTATGCAGCTTAGAAGTTCACAGGTCAAAGATCTTAAGTTGTTGTACAGATAGTATGTATACAGAAATTTCTTAAAGGAGACTAGTGTTATAGGTATAATTACATAATTGAACTTGTAGAACTTTGATAAAGTATGTGACACAAAATATAAATTACAAGACAAAGAAATAATTAGTAACATTTAAAATTGAACAAAATGGTGTATTGATTAACTGCACAAATATTCAGAACGGTGAGTATAAGATGAATCAAACATCAGTGAATATATCGATTCAATTTTATGAGCTATTACTGGCATAAATGTCCATTAATAACAGAATTAATTTATATTAGGCAAGTAGGCTTTGGAATTATGGTAGGGATGTGAGGCAAGTAATAGGAGTCAGTGGTTTATGTGGGTCCATTAGATTCTGCAGACAGAAGCGGTGAGTAGGGAAACTGAGTTTGATCATTCAGCACAAGGTGTGGAGAAGTTGACATATGTTTATTCATTTCCAGTATTTCTAAAAAGTTCATTTTCTTTCCTTTTTGGATATGATGTAGGACATCATGTTTAACATAGTAGCTATGGTTTTCATTTAGTAGATGGTCTGCAAATGTTGAGTTCCCTTTCCTGAGTTTCCAACATCTGTGATGTTCTTTCAATCTAGTGCTTATTGCTCTGCCTGACTGTCCAATGTTGGACTATAACTATATCTTTGTAGTGTTTACCTGCCGAAAACCGGTTAGTAACAAATAAAATTTGCAGAATATTGCACAATTATCTCGCGTGTTTCACTCAAAATGAATTATAGGTTAACGCGCTCGGTCTCTGGGCAATATGACAAGTCCTCTTCCGTATTCTAGGCAAATACACATTTTCGCAGACCCTCTTGATTAGTATTGAGCTCGAAGGGATAACATCATCGAGAACCGAAGCAGGACTATGCTGTAGTCAGAATACACTTTCTGCCACTCAGCACGACAGAGGCGGCTTTCCCGGATCATTGCAGTCTTAGATGCGTTTTTACTGCGCCTCTAATAAACGATAACGGCGTTGGACAATAGCAAAGTTGGCTCTTAGCTTTTATGAGGCGTTCATTACAGAGCTTCGATAAGAGCTTCAGGGTCAGTACTGAGCGCTGTAGGTAACGGACGCAGTAACAATGAGAGATTACTCCTATCTATTAGGCCCCTTTCACGCGGGAGGCCGTGCATATGGATGCAGTGAGCCGCTGGTCTTCGGCACAGAGAGCCGATGTCTGCATCTACATCTACATAGATACTCTGCAAATCACATTTAAGTGCCTGGCAGAGGGTTCATTTACCACTTTCATAACTTTTCTCTACCGTTCCATTCTCTAATAGCGCGCGGGAAGAAAGAACACCTAAATCGTTCCGTTTTCGATCTGATTTCTCTTATTTTATTGGGATGGTCATGTCTCCCTAAGTAGGTGGGTGCTAGCAAAATATAAAATATTTTCACATTCATAAGTAAAAGTCGGTGATTGAAACTTCGCAAACAGATCACGCCGCAATGAATAACGTCTTTCTTTTAATGATTTCCACCCCAATTCGTGCAACATTTCCGTGACGCTTCCCCCCCCCCCCCCCGTAACGTGATAAAACAAAACGAGCTGCCCTTCTCTGAACCTTCTCAATATCTTCCGTCAGTCCCACGTGGTGAGGGTCCCACAAGGGGCAACAGTACTCCAGGAGAGGAAACATAAGTGTGATGTAGGCAGTCTCTTTGGTGGAGCTGGTGCATCTTCGAAGCGTTCTGCCAATGAAACGTAACCTTTGATTCGCCTTCCCCACAATATTTTCTGTGTGTTCTCTCCAGTCAAAGTTGTTCGTAATTGTAACTCCTAGGTATTTCGTAAAATCTACGACCTTAAAGTTTGACCGATTTATCGCGTAATTAAAGTTCAGCGGATTTCTTTTAGTGGTCATGTGTATTACTTCACACTTTTCTTTATTTAGTGTCAATTGCCAATCTTCGCACCAAGTAGAAATTTTGTCTAAATCGCTTTGCAGTTGCTTTTGATCCTCTGTTGACTTCACTAACCGATAAACGACAGCATCATCCGCGAACAGTCTAAGGGAGCTATTTAGATTGTCTCCTAAATCGTTTATAAACACGAGGAAGAGTAGGGGACCTATAACGCTTCCCTGTGGAACGCCAGATATCACTTCTGTTTTACTCTATGACTTACCGTCAATTACAACGAACTGTGTCCTTTCTGATAGGAAATCGTGAATCCAATCGCACAATTGGGAAGATATTCCAAAAGCACGCAATTTCATCAGAAGCCGCTTGTGGGGTACAGTATCAAAAGCCTTCCGGAAATCCAGAAATATGGAATCGATTTGAGATCCCTTGTCGATGGCACTTAACACTTCATGTGAATAAAGGGCAAGCTGTGTTTCGCAAGAGCGATACGTTCTGAATCCGTGTTGACTATTGGTTAATAGGTCGTTCTCTTCGAGGTAGTTCATAATATTCGAACAAAGTATATGTTCCAAAATCCTACTGCAAATCGACGTCAATGAGATAGGCCTGTAATTTTGGGGATCACTTCTATTGCCTTTCTTGAATATTGGAGTAACTGGGGCAACTCACTGCTCACTGCAACCTGTCTCTGGCTCTCAGAGCTGACACACCTCCTCCTACCCGGGAGGTCAGATGGTCGGTGTGCAGTTTCTAGAACCAGACAGTAACAAAATGTTTCTTTTAGGGGAAGTAGTTGTTGTTGTTGCAGCAGTTGTTATGAAGAAAAGCTGAGTACGGAAAATAAACCAATGGTGCCACCCGAAAATTACTTCTCGTTTAAGCTCCGGAGCTTCCCATTGCCTTCACGGGACACTTCGAGCAGATCGTGAGAAATTTTTCAATTTCAGTAACTTCTTTTGATGAGCCGTGTGCAATACAGAAACCATTTTTTCGGTTGGTGGACCAACATGAGGAAGGATATGACACTGGAAGAGAGGGTGGCTGTGACACTGATGCAGGTGCAAAACAAACTTCTTTGTGGCAAAAAGATGGAACATTTGATTATATTTTTAACAGGATAGTTACAAATATATCGATGAACTTAATAGAACTTCATGTCTTGGAAGTTTTTCCGAATAGTACGACATGATTATATATATATATATATATATATATATATATATATATATATATATATATATATATATAGTACGACATGATATATATACGATATCTTCTCAGATACTCCAAATTGCTGAATTATCAGATTGATTATCTATATCTGGAGTGGGCTGAGAGGGGTGTTGTGTGTAAGTGCTATTTACCAAGATTGAGTAACTTGGTTGGGGGGGGGGGGAGGGGGCGAGGGAGAGTTGAGAACGAACATCATACTGTTGCGCCAATGTGTTGCGGAATGGTACATAAAATGATACCACAGCAGTCATAACATGGCACATTATCGGTCGGTGTTGGATTTTTGGTATAGGTGGGCATACTATTTTTATGCGTTGCTGACTTAACAGATTCTGTTCAAAATATTAGATTACGGTTATATCCCCTTTGCCATCTGCCACTATTTAAAGAGGGCGGGAGCTTGTGGTCGTGAATTAAAGCTAGCTTGTTAGACTCTGCCCAGCTGATAACTGTCATCCCATTCTCGTCATCTTGAGGATTTCGCATCTAGTGCTATGGCTATTGAAATCACCGATTACAAAATTTACTTTAGTGTTACTATTTTTATGAATTTCATCGACGTTAAAGTTACTTAGTGACGGTTTGCACACAGATTTAATGGTACAGTTGTTAAGTTCAATTGTGACGATCTCCACGTCTTCTACGTCTGATACGCTGGTCGACAGTACCTGAATTCCAGATTTCACAAAAACAGCACTGCCTTATTGACGATGAGGCCTCTCAGCCACCAAAAGCATGCCTTAGATTTTTGGGCGATTAAGGTTACTATCTCTGTGAGTTTCTTGGATACAGAGGACCTCACTCGTTATATTTTCTTACATAGGTCTTTTATCAATTCCTCTTTGCATAAGGATAAGCCCTCGATATTTACAAAGATAATAGTCATGATTCGACCTGAAAAGTTCCTTTGTTGACTAGTCATTACAATAGCTTTGCCTTGATGTCTCTGGATTTGAAAGGATTGGCCGGCAAGAAAAAACCGTTGCCCTGGGGACGCCCGAATGTGATGCTAGCTTAACAGCACTTTCTACAGGGAGGCTCCTTTCATGTGCCCCTTTGCATTGGTGTACACATTAAATACTTTCTAAGGAAAATGACGGCCGAAGATTTGAATTGTCGGTATCTGTGAAGAGCCAACTGGTCGACCCACTTGGGAACACGACAGTAACGGATCGCGCCTCGTCAAACACGTTCCACGCAGTATATTGTTCCCCGACCAGCCGGAAGCGCGTGTTTATAGAAAGTGTTTACTGGGCGGTCGACGTCTTCTAAAACTCTCGTTTTCCATTTCTAGAGCGACTAAGTAGTAGGCTATTCGAGTACGCTACAGAACCAGCGGGACTCGCCCTTGACGGCTGTTATCAGTTTTGTTAAGTGGTAACCGGTTCCTTGGCGCTCACAGTATAACGTTAAGTGTCGCATTCTAGTAATCTTTCTCCACTCTACGTAATCTGTAATCTTCATCTTTATACATTAAAACTAGCTGACCTGGCGAACGTCGTACCGCCAAAAAGTAAGTATTCTCGTAACTTTTAGCTAAACCTAATTAAGTATTTTATTACCGTAATAAAATGAATTAAGTTATATATGTCATTTGGAAAATACATATAAAAAGTACAAAAATCAAGTATTCCAGTGGCGTGTCAGCAAGACATAATTTAGTGAGGCCGCGCGGGAGTAGCCGAGTGGTCTGGAGCGCCACGTTGCGGATCGCGAGGCCTCCCGCGTCGGAGGTTCGAATCCTCCTTCGGGCCATGCAAATCACGCACTTTCGGACATAATTTCACTAGTCCGCGTATCTTCTTCCCCATCAATCCCTAGAGTTTGTACATGTTGAAAAAATCCCCCTGTATAGGTCCCTTCGTGTTGTTGTGGTGCTAACTTGGTTCGCGAATGCGACGTTCTGTTATTATGAATTTGCAATTTTCGTCTTATTTTTCGCCGCAATTATCTTAAATGAGCGTCTATCACGCTCACTTTAAATGTTTGTGAACGTATTGGTTTAAACTGTTATTATCATCAGTCCCTAGACTTACAAACTACTTGAACTAAGGACAACACAGACACCCATGCCCGAAAGAGGACTCGAACCTCTGACGGGAACGGCCGCCCAGTCCGTAGCATGAAGCCTTAGACCACGTGGCCATTCCGCTCGGTCCCAATCACTCTACACATACTTTCGTTCGCTTTGTAACTTACTTGATGGCGTGTTCCTCTTTCTCTGTGAGCAGTATAGAGTTTCGATACGGTACTTTCTGAAACCGCACCTTGTTTTCAGTAGCGCCAACCGCACTACTACTGACAATCTGCCCACGTACGAATTCACTTAGCTGCAACATAAGGTTCTCACACCTACACAGAATGTTGTTGCCACCACTAATGTCACTTGCAACGTGTTGACCACTCTGCACAGCTGCCGTTCGTAGTTCAAATACATCAGTGCCACCTGCACGCTTGCCTAGCATGTGCATTTATGCTTAAACGTGCATTTGTCGCGGTATTTCCATATTTTTGTCCGTGTTCTTCCGAACTGGTGGAAACTGAACAGCGCTTACCTCAGAGCTCTAAATGAAGGGTTAGGGCAAGGCTAGTCAGGAGTCATGTTCAGGTAACCAATAAAATATAGCTTTTGTCTTTATGGTTGGAAAACATGATGAAGTTTAGATGTGTAGATCAAATGACTAATGAGGAGGTGCTCAACAGAACTAGGGAGAATAGGAGTTTCTGGCATATCCTGACTAAGAGAAGGGATAGTTTGGTGGGGCACATCCTAAGACATCAAGGAATCGTCAACTTAGCATTAGAAGGAAATGTGTGGGGTAAAAATCGTAGAGGGTGACCGAGGGACGAATACTGTAAGCAGATTCAAAAGGAGGTAGGTTGCCGCTCGTATTATCAGTTGTAAAACGTTTGCACAGGACAGGGTAGCGTGGAGATCTGCATCAAGCCGGTCTGCGGACTGAAGACCACAAAAAAAAAAAAAAAAAAAAAAAAAAAAAGCCATGCAGTACTAACGAGAATAACTAATATACACGCCGGACAAGGTTACATCAAGAACCTGTCAACCATATAAGAGGAAGATCATTATTTATTTATTTCAAGGTGGACACAGAAGATTATTCTCCTCATTCTCTGTCAATGGGTTTTGAAAGAGCATGCACCTTTTCTGTTCACCATGAAATAAATAATAAATGCTGTTACTGTTCTGTGGTTGACAGGTTGTTGATGTACCCTTGTCTGGTGACAAAATTAATTATTGTCGTAAATACTAAATGTCAATGATCGGTTGTTAAGTATACCACTCCGTCACACACGCACCTCCCATACATATCGTAAAACCGGTAAAAAAATACAATCATTTCGGATTATAAACAAAGTAACAATTACATTGGCACAAACGCCAGAACGAATTTTAAAACTGATGCGAAGCCTACGATACAGGATGCCTGCTGTCAAGAGTGAAACGTGTCGGGGCTTCGATGCTCATACGAGTGACTGTGTACAGACCAGAACTTTTGGCTCCCGTTGCAAAGTCGGTCACGTGACCACCAATCTGCCCCGCCTGTGTTTACTTTTTGTAATTTCCGCCATTTTCGAACCCTCCGAATTCTACGTAGCGCGTCTCTGAACCTGAGATTCGGGCGCTACGCTCCATCACGTTCTAAAAGAACAAAAACGAAAAAACCCTTCTTGCTTAACCTATACGTAGCCCTCTTAAAGCTATGCTACAGATAACTTTTTTTAAGTGAAATTTGGAATGTCTCCACCACACTTTCAGACTATTATCTAACACACTATCAATAACTTCAAAATTAACAACACGCTAGCGTAGCCTTACGGTTAGGTATAGGTTACACAAGAAGGTTTCTTTTTAGTACGTGAGGGCAGTAGTACTCGATTCTCCGGTTCAGAAACACGCTGCTTACAATTCGGCGTGTTCAAAAATGGCGGAAATTACAAAAGGTAAGCACAGATGGGGGAAGAGGAGAGGTGACGTGACCGACTTCGCACCGGGAGCCAAACGTTCTCTATTGCTAGAGATTAGGTGAACTTTTTGGCTGATCATATCTATTCGTTGGTACAATATTTGTTCCGCAATGGTGTTGGCGTGTTCGAAGGTCTCAGTTCACACAGATTAGGAAGCTCTTGCATCTTCGCTGGACATCCCAGTCCTCGCGTTTCAGTATTATTTGGCCTTCGCGTCGTACTTTCTACATCAGGGTGCGTGATCGCTAACCGTATTTCTGTCCACTCTTGTAGTTGAAAAAGGTGCGAAAATGTCGTTTTCCCGCCATAGAATTGTTCAATTGAGTCAAAAGTAGCACATTCAGTATAAACTGTAAAACTCTAACAATGTAATCTTTGTTGTATTCCTTATTTAAATACCATGCTGATATAAAAAGAAACTGCTACCCTTCTAATCAGGCAGAGATATGCATACGGTTCACAGTCTTTAAACTAAAAACCAACTAAGAACGAAGAGAAACTGCAGTAATTAGTAAATTCTATCTAGCCCAGCATTGTGGAAATTGGAGACGTATCGAATTCTCCCGTATCTGCCCATTTTCTCTTCACCTTCTTCACCCTCCCTCCACTTCTCCATGTTCATTTCCTACCCGGTTTCTGACCTCTTGCCTCTCTCATTGTCCTAACCCTTGTTTATTATTATTGCAAACGAAAGCTTGTCTGACAACAGGAGTCGCTTGATGGGATCATTGCTATGCAGGATACGAAACAAATACCTCCAGCTGTTAGATCTGTCGAGATAGTAGCTTCGATGTTTCGTCTGTCTTTAAGCTACCAATGAGTAGCATTACAAAGTTTAGGACGATTCAGATTCCATACTAGTAGTATGATCAGAAGCCAAACAGCCATAAATTCAAGTTACCTGTTTCCAAATGTTTGTAAAGTTATGAGACGTAACTCCAGTGGTCATCGGTCCCTAAACTTACGAATTACTTAAACCAACTTATCCTAAGAACAAGACACACACCCATGCCCGAGGGAGGACACGAACTTCCGACGTGGAACTGCCTTGCGCACCGTAGCAAGGCGCCTTAGAGCGAACGACTATTCTACCGTGGCTTTGCCTGTTTTCTATCAAATTGACGGCAAGGAATAAAACAAAGCAGTATGTTAGTCTGTAGTGTATATAAGAAGAAACACTTGTTTAATTATTTACATGCCCTGCTGCGGTCGTTGTAGCTGACAACGAGAAAAATTACGAAAACACACATTTTAAGGAGCAGTAAAGCATTTCCTTTCCGCGAGCAGTTTTAACAATAAAGAATCCTCTAAAATCGTGTTCCGGAACCGGAACTCGAACCTGGGACCTTTGTCTTTCGCGGGCAAGCGCTCTACCGACTGAGCTATCCCAACACGACACACGATGCCGCCTCACAACTTTACTTCCGCCAGTACCTCGCCTCCTACTTTCCAAACTTCACAGAAGCTCTCCTGCGAAACTTGCAAGACTAGCACTCCTGGAAGAAAGGATATGGTGGAGACATGGCTTAGCCACAGCCTAAGGGATGTTTCCAGAATGAAAGTATGGAAAGAAGGAGGCGAGGTACTGGCGGAAGTAAAGTTGTGAGGCGGCATCGTGAGTCGTGTCGGGATAGCTCAGTCGGTAGAGCGCTTGCCCCCGCAACGCAAAGGTCCCAGGTTCGAGTCCCGGTTCCGGCACACGATTTTAATCTGCCAGGAAGTTTCAAATCGGCGCATACTCCGCTACAGAGTGAAAGTTACATTCGAGAATCCTTTAGATTACCGTTTGAAAAAATATATACAAGCTATTTCTCTAGGAACCTATATTAGTGTATCATGTAGACATTTGACGTAAATCGGTCAAGAACTTCTCTAAATTTCGCTAACAGCGTTCCCCTTTTGATTTTAATTATTTATTTAAAAAGTATGTATTATATGACCATACAAAAATTCATTAGAGTATTGTGTAAAATCTAATGTAAAATTGTGTATAGCTTCTCGAAAATTATATATACATGTGGCGTCTGTTCCGAAAGAACAGACGTCACTTCTGATCCTGCAGCTGTTATATTTAATATTCATAGAATATATGACTTCAACTGCGATTGGGCAAAGCTGAAAATGTGTACCCAGCCGGGATTCGAACCCGGGTCTCCTGCTTTCTAGGCAGTTGCGCTGACCCCTACACCACTTTTTTTTTTTTTTTTTTTTTCCGGCTTACAAAACTTTATTAAAAGTCTTCGAAAGGTATATTTTCTAGCTTTGTTGCTTGTGAATGTATAGTGCAGAATTTTTGAATTTGATGCTAACCATTGTTTTACATTGCAAGTTGCCTTCCTCGACACCCTGAGGCAGGTCAGTAGAATAATGGAATACATAAGTTTAAAATGCCGAAGCCAGAAATTTTTTATTGACCATCACAATGGCTGCAGAAGCATACGCTTACATTGATTGAAGTTAGAAAATCAGTACGCAGTTTCCAGAAGTGATGCAAAGCCTATATGAAAGCTTTTGTAATATGAAAGTCAAGTTGGAGAAGAAGAATTACGTAGAACACATTAAAGGTGACAGTCACTATGTTAAAGAAATAAAATTACCATGTCTCAGTAAAATGCCTAAACGCATTTAAAAATATAAGCGCTAAGTAAATTCTGAATTTAATTTCAAAATGCTAAATCGGAGATATGGGCTCAAACTACAATAATCTTTCAGCCGGGACGTGTCATAGTGATCTTTCCATACTTTCGGAAACGGAAATCCTCTACAGACGTTAGTCGTGTAGCTTGCAAGCAATCGAGTAATTTACTAATGAATAGTGCAATTTGTACATACGTATTTTCAAATTAAAAATTTTCGTACCCCTGGTGGGACTCGAACCCACAATCCCCGGTTTAGGAGACCGATGCCTTATCCATTTTTTTTTTTTTTTTTTTTTAACAGAGTTTAAAATACTTCTGTGATATCAATCTAATTCCTTCACGTATAAATTCGAATGGAGTTGAAAACAGCCTTTGTTGAGATTCCCAGCAGGGTTGTTTACTCCGATGGGAGCAATTTAGGGATTTTTCTTTGTGTTATTTAACCAACACCTGTCCTTTCAAATACAACTTTCAACATATTCGCGTATTGCTTTTTGTGATTACTGTATTTTTTTATTGTGTTGTATTCACATAACATGTATGCCTTAAATTCTATTGTGTTGTCAGTGCCTAAGTTGTTAATCACGTAGCTGACATATTTGCCAAGTAGCCAGTGAATTGCATTGTTTTTTGTTACTGGGTAGTACAGAGTTTGGGGCCTGTAAATTATGTCAGGAGATATATATTCAGCAGACGATCTTGAAAGAAGTGCTATCCTGCTTTTGATCCACTTCCAGTTTTCGATGTGGCCACCACAAGCAAATCTATGTTGTAGCGTATCTGCTAGTTTGCATTTAGAACAGAGATGAGTTGCACTTTACCAATGGCATACAATCTTTCATTGGTACTGATAATGTTATTCACGACCTTGTACCAGGCGGATTTTACATCACTTGACAGGCACTGAAGACTGATGTTTTTCCACACAACCTCCCATTTGACACTGGGATGTTTCATTGTTAATTTATTCGTTCCCTCATTTTCCATTCTTTCGCGTATAATGTCTCTTGCAGTCACATTTTGAGAGTTAATAATAACATCACTAAGGTAACTAGCGTCTACATAGAATATTCTAATATGTCGCAATCGTGGATTTATTTCTTTTATGTCAACAGGTGGCTGCAGACTTTGGGGTTTCACACATGCGAATATCATACTAGTGATGCTAGTTGGGTGATTTCTAATAATATCAAAAGTTCTTTTTAGAAACAAAGCTGAAGCCTTATTTCTTATGTCAATAAGACCGAGACCTCCATTTTTAGGTTGTAACACAACAGTTTTGGTGTCAACCCTGAATATTTCTCCTTTCCATAAAAAATTTGTGGCAAGTGACATGATCTTCCTGGTTATCATTATTGGAGCCGGAAAAACCTGTGCTATGAAATAGGCTTTTGAGAAGATGCAGGTGTTTATGAAGATTGTCCTTTGAATTTGATTCATGCTGCGAAGTGAATTCCCAATGATAGATCCTCGGATTTTCATTAAAGCATCCCTCCAGTTTTCTGCACACATTTTCATCGGGCAGGTTGTTAAGGTCGTGCCTAGAGCTTTGTGTGTTGTTACTTGTTTCGCCCATTGTATCTTTAAGTGAGAAAGGCCTCGTAGATCTAAAAACTTACTTTTGTTGGCATTTATAATAGTGCCAGATGCCAGACCGTAATTCCTAACAATCCTTTCCAACTTAGTCAAATCTTCTTTGTTTCTTATTATTACGCCCACATCGTCAGCATATGCTCTTATCACCATTTTATGTCCGGATAATGTCATACCTGTAAGACTGGTGTGAACATGCTGTAGAAATGGTTCTATAGATGCGATGAATAGGTTCATTGAAAGCGGACTTCCTTGAGGGACTCCTCGCATAATTTTCAGTTGCTTGGTGAGTTGTCCATTGACTGCTATCTTTGCATTTATACCCAATGCAATGTTCCTAATCATGTTTATGTAGCGGGGAAGGAAACCCAATTTCTTCATAGTTTCAAGGAGGTATCTATGGTTGACACAGTCAAAGGCTTTATAAAAATCAAGGAATAGAAGTGCACACTTAATATTTGTAACAGCCGTCAAGGCTATTATGTCCCTGTATTCGGAAATTGTTTGAAAAATTGTTCGGTTTGCAACACAGGACTGATGTGGACTTATGACTTTCGTGGCAACGGGAAGCAGTCTGCTATTTATGATTCTACAGATGATTTTATAATCGGAGTTTAGTAAGGAAATAGGACGGAAGTTGTTCAAGTTTTTCTTTCCCGTGGTTTTTGGTATTTGAACAATTTTGCATTCCTTGAATTCTGCTGGAACAGTCTTGCCGTCAAGAATTTCGTTAGCGATGAGTGTCATCTTGTCGCCGATAATATTCCAAAATCGTTTGTAAAATTCTAGTGGCAGGCCATCTGGACCAGGAGACTTTTTTAAAGGCGAGTTGCATATTATTTCAAACACATCGTCTTTACTAACTGGTGAGAGAAGCTCGTCGTTTTCCTCATTTGACACACGCGGCCCAATAATTTTGGTAAATTCATCGAGGGTCTCTTCATGGATCTCTTTCTCAGAATATAAATCTGCATAGTATCTGAAAACCTCATTGACGATCTCTTGTTGCGTTGTGAGTTTTAAACCGTTCTCTGTTTGTATTTCCTCGATAAAATTTGTCCTCCTGTTTCGAGCGTGTCGTGTTAGGTGGTACAATGATGTGCTTTCATTTTCAGAAACAGATTTATCTTTTGATTTTATTTTTAAACCCTCCATTTGCTTCTTTTTTAGGGATAGTAATTTTGCTTTTATTTTTCTTATATCTTCAATGCGAGGAGATGACTCACTTGCCCGTTCATAAAGTTCTCTTAATATTGTATAATAATATTCCATGGTGTGCTTTAACTCCCTATGTCTACGTGCACTGAATTGCATGCAGACCTTCCTCAGTTTGGGTTTTGCTCGTGTAGTCCACCAATCTAACACTGTTGAATGTCGTTCTATCGATCTTAAACAAAGTTCCCACGCTGCTAGGATTTCTTCTTCCATGTCTTGTTCACTTAACCGGGAGATGTTTAACGTCCATTGGTTTTTAAAACGACGTGTTGGTTGCGTGGGAAGATTTACACAGGCAAGAACAGAACTGTGGTCACTAAAGTATACAGGTATACTTTCGACCTTCAATATGGAGTGTTCGAAATTCACGGATACATAGACCCGATCGATCCTACTTTTTGAAGTGCCTGTTACGTATGTAAAGTCGACAGCAGTTGGATGTAGGACTTCCCACGCATCTTTGAGTTTTAGGTCCTTTATTAAATGCTGTAGTTCAGCTGAGTAGTTAAAATTAGGGATTTGGTCTTTGCGGTTTAAGACACAATTGAAATCCCCACCAAAAACGAGGCTGCTGGGATTCTTCCGTAACAAATAAATAATTTCTTCTTTAAAAAACGTGGCTCTCTCTGATCTGTGTGTGTTTCCTGACGGGGCATAAGCATTAATAAAGGTGACATCGAAAATTTCTAGAGATATTGCCCTTCCTGATTCCAGTCTTTCGATGTTTTTAACTGGTATTCCCTCACGTATTAAAAATGCTGTTCCTATGTTTGTTATGGAACATACGTTTAAAATTTCTACAAATCCTGGAACTTTTAGATCGGTAGTCCAGACTTCTTGCAGTAACGCGATGGCAGTTCCGAATTCATATAAAAATTCTTTAAGTGAGGCTAATTTTAATTCGGATGTAATTTTATTAATATTTATAGAGGCAATGGTGTATGCTTGCATCCCGTTGTCTACTATTACCAGTAGTTAACTAGTATGATTCTGTTGACACTAGAAAGTCTTTGGTATACATTTGCAGTAAAATACAAGTGATCTATCTGTCTTTTAATGTGGTACTAAACACCGACATTTTCACGTATCATTACTAATGTGGGGCCGGGCGACTCTGATTTCTCTGTTTTGATCAGCTTCATGAACTACTTCATAGCTGATATTTGGCTTTACGTCTTTTTTCCCCGGTTTTGTTTTCCCTGTGTTGCGTGGAACGGGAGAGTTCGGCAGCAGCTTTTTCTTACGACGTGTTACGTCTTGAGCTCCCGAGGTAGTTATTGTACCGCCGCTAGTCGGTGTTGTTGTTAACACTTGGCTTGGGCACGTTGCTGGTTGTTCGGTGGCCGCTTTGTCCTGCCCGCCTCCTGCCGCAACCGGCTGTGGCTCTTGGCTTGGAGGCTCTTGTTTACCGCTGACTTGGCCGCCTTGCTCGTGCTGCTCGCTCTGAGGCGGAAGTTGCGCTTCCAGCGCGGCGGCATCGAGCGGTATTATTATATCTGGCTCCACCACTATTTCTTCTGTATCGTCCCGGGGCTCCTCATTATCGACTAACACTTCAGGATCGACCTGCATGCTACTTTCTTCTGCTGCTTCGTCATCACCCGAAGGTCTCGGTTTGCGGAATACATGGGCCTTACGAGATGATTCTTCATCAGAAAGGTCATCGCTTTGTTCCAGAGGTCTCTTCTTATTTTGTACTTCACAGTCAGGAGGAACAGATTCAGGACCGGATCGGACTTTCAGAGGTGGAAAATCGTTTTTCTCTGTGGAATTGATATCAGGAATATCGGTGTTAGCCTGATCTACTACTGGTTCCACAGTGTTATCTGCTGGTAATAGATCATTGAGGGTCAGTTTTCGTCGTTGTGATAAGTTACTTTTTAGTACAAACACACGACGGGGACAGTCTTGCCGAAAGTGACCCGATTCATTACATACATGGCAAGTAGGCGTTTGTCCAGTATAAATAACATGTGCCTTGTAGCCCTCTACAGTAATATGAGACGGAATGTTGGTTTTCACTTCCATCTCGACAGACCTTATTCCATTAAAACATTGCAGCTTATATTGCGGGCCCCATCATTCATTAATGATTTCCTTAACCTCCCCAAATTTTGACAGAGCATCCTTGATTTTATCATTGTCAATTTCAATAGGTAAGTTTAACACACGAACAGTCCGATATGCAGCATCGGCTCGTCTTATTGAAACCAGACTTTTAGTACCGTCTCTATGCACAAATTCTACTTTTTTGCCAAACTTGCTACATATGTTATCTACATATACCGAGTTCAAAAACTTTACAAACACACAGTAATTATCTGAATCAAGCTGGGTGGTATGAACAGAATCATTTTCGATGCCGATTACCTCAAAGAGCCAGTCGTGAACCTCGAGGGCTGTCGGTTGAACTCGCCGGGTCTCCTTTTCAAACGAAAATACCAGATTATTCTTCCTGAGAGATGCAGACATGTTGTGCAGTTGCGGGAGGACTTCGGTCAAGACCGAAAATCCGTACGACGACGATGAAATCGGCGACGACAGAGACGATCAGTCACAAAAACGAATAAACGGCAGAAGAGTATCACGCAAAACCGTAAACGAAAGACACAAACAAGTAGCGCTGGCGTAAACACTGGCGTAGCGGAGCGGCAGCGGACACTTCCGATCGCGGCGACAGCTGGAGCCAGACTGTGCTACCAATACACGCCTCCCGTCAGATACAAATTCCCAGCTTCGCCCTGCCCATAGTACTCAAACTCGTAGTTATAACTAATTCCCGTAACAGTAAGGGCTTCAAACTTGCCCACCCCTCCCCACTAACGATAGAATCATTGCCCGTCACCGGCATATTATATATACATGTGGCGTCTCGAAAATTTCCGGTAACAACGTACGTATTTATTTGTTGCTGTGGTCTTATAGTTGAAGCTATTACTTATTCATAATTGTCAATGGGGAATCATGAAAAAAAAAAAAAAAAAAAAAAAAAACCACAGTCTTTCCGACCGCCGCGCCGCTTTGCTGCGATTTGCGCGGCCGTTCGCCGTCGGAGGTTCGAGTCCTCCCACGGACATAGGTGTATATGTTGTCCTTAGGTTAGTTTAACTTAAGTAGTTTGTAAGCTAGTGATTCTCAAAGAAAGGATCTGTACCAAAAAATTGGAAAGTTGCACAGGTCACACCCATATTCAAGAAAGGCAGTAGGAGTAACCCACTAAACTACAGGCCTATCTCATTGACGTTAATTTGCAGCAGGGTTTTGGAACATATCCTCTATTCAAATATTATGAATTATCCCGAACAGAATGATCTATTGACCCAAGGTCAACACGGATTTAGAAAATATCGTTCATGCCAAACACAACTAACTCTTCACTCACACGAAGTGTTCGGTGCTATCTACAAGGGTTTGCAAATCGATTCCGTATTTCTTGATTTCCAGAACGCTTTTGACTTCGTACTTCTCAAAGTGCTTTTAATTAAATTGCGTGGTTATGGTATATCGCCCCAAATTTGCGACTGGTTAGGGGATTTCCTGTAAGAGAAGACACAGTTCGTAGTAATCGATGGTAGGGCATCGTCTAAAACTGAGGTGATATCGGGCGTTCCACAGGGTAGTGTTATTGGTCCTCTGCTATTCCTTATTTACATAAACGATTTAGGGGAAAATCTAAGTACCTCTCTTAGGTTGTTTGCAGATGACGCCGTCATTTACCGTCTTGTAAAATCATCTAAAGATCAAAACGAACTGCAGAATGAACTGAATTAGATATCATTGGGTTAAAAATTGGCAATTGACTCTAAATAATGAGAAGTGTGAAGTCGTCCACGTGTGTACGAAAAAATCCGTTAAACTTTGTTTACAAGATAAATCAATCAAAAGTGAAGGGCGTAAACTCCACAAAATACCTATTACTTGAGACTTGAACTGGAAAGAAAACGCAGATAATGTCGTAGGAAAGGCGAAAAAAAATGTTCAAATGTTTGTATAGCTTATGGGACTTAATTACGTGGTCATCAGTCCCTAAACTTACAAACTACTTACGAACTAGCTAATACTAACGACGGCACAAATATCCATGCCCGAGGGGGGATTCGAACCCCCGACCGTAGTGGCCGTGCAGACCGTGACTGGAGCGTAGGAAAGGGGAACCAGAGACTGCGTTTTATTGGCAGAACCCTTAAAAGATGCAACAGAACTACTAAACAGACTGCATACACTATGCTTGTCCGTCATCATTTGGAGTATTGCTGCCCAGTGTGGGATCTTTATCAGGTGGGTTTGACGGAGGACATCGAAAGAGTCCAAGGAAGAGCAGCTCGTTATGTATTGTCACGATACATGGGAGACAGCGTTACGGAAATGATACAGGATCTGGGATGGCAATCATTACAACAACGGCGCTTATCGCTGTGGCGTGGGCTACTTACGAAACTCCAATCGCCAACATTCTCCTCCGAATGCGAAAATATATTGTTGACTCCCACTTACATAGGTAGAAATGATCATCAGAATAAAATACGAGAAATCAGAGCTCGAACGGAGAGATTCAGGTGTTCTCTCTTCCCATGCGCTATTCGAGAATGGAATGGGAGATACATAGTATAACGGTGGTTCGATGAACCCTCTGCCAGGCACTTAAATGTGTTTTGCAGAGTATCCCATGTAGATGCAGATGCAGAACCAAGTCCCATATATTTACAAACATTTGAATTGGTTCCAGAATGAAATTTTCACTCTGTAGCGGAGTGTGCGCTGATATGAAACTTCCTGGCAGATTAAGATTGTGTGCTGGAACCTGGACTCGAACCTGGGACCTTTGCCTTTCGCGGGCAAGCACTCTACCGACTGACCTATCTCGACACGCCTCACAACTTTTTCTTCCGCCAGTATCTCGCCTCCTACTTTCCAAACTTCACAGAAGCTCTCCTGCGAAACATGCAAGACTGGCACTCCTGGAAGAAAGGATATGGTGGAGACGGGGCTTACCACACCCTAAGGGATGTTTCCAGAATGAAATTTTCACTTTGCAGCGGAGTGTACGTTGATATGAAATTTCCTGGCAGATTAAAATTGTGTCCCAGAACCGGGACTCGAACCTGGGACCTTTGCCTTTCGCGGGCAAGCGCTCTACCGACTGACCTATCCCGACACGACTCACGATGCCGCCTCACAACTTTACTTTCGCCATTACCTCGGTTCCTACTTTCCAGATTTCACAGAAGCTCTTCTGCGGAACATGCAAGACTAGCACTATGACATCTAGAACACTGAGCGTTTCGCAACAGATGATTATTCAGTTGTGCCCGCGAAATGCAAAGGTCCCAGGTTCGAGTCCCGGTTCCGGCACACAATTTTAATCTGCCAGGAAGTTTCGTTTGAATTGGTTTCCGACCGATTCTCAATATCGTGAGAAATTTTTACAGTGTGTCGTGTTACGTAAATATACTGGAAGAACATGACTCAGTCGACCTGTGCATGACACCATTAAATGTCTTTTGCATACGAAAAAAAATGTTCAAATGTTTGTACAGTCTATGGGACTTAACTACGGGGTTATCAGTCCCTAAACTTACAAACTACTTATGAACTACTTACGAACTAGGACGGCACAAATATCCATGCCCGAGGGGGGATTCGAACCCCCGACCGTAGTGGCCGTGCTGACCGTGACTGGAGCGCCTCAGTCACCTCGGCCACCGCGGCCGGCTTTTGCATACGTCTGGAGGGAAAGGGCTTCACACTCTCTGCACCGACCACGCTTTCTACTGCCTGGTCATCATAGTGCGGACGCGGTGCAATGGACACAAGAAACTGCTTCCAGGTGAGGTCCGCCTCGCGGAAATCCGACGTAATGAGGGCGCTGCACCGCGCTGCACTCCCTATTACTGCTGACCGGCAGTAGGTTCACGATTCCGCCTGTATTGCGTAACCACTTCCGTGTGATGAAGATGGATTATGACATCTAGTACACCGAGCGTTGCGCAACAGATGATTATACATTGCTGCTTCAATTGCGGACGTTGCAAGCACAAACCGAAAACTCTCTCGCGGAGCCTCGGTGGAGTGGCCGAGCGTTCCAAGGCGCCTTGCTGCGGAGCGCGCCGCTGCACGCCGGCGGATGTTCGAATCCTCCCTCGGGCATGGGTGTATTTGTTGTCCTTAGCATAACTTAGTTTAAGTAGGTTGTAAGCCTAGGGACTGATGACCAAAGCACTTAAGTCCCATAGATTTACAAACATTCACTCGCGAACACAGAAGCATCGTGATCCACTTAATGAAAAAAATAGTGAAAAACAGGCGGTTAAACATTCGACTACATGGGCGTTAAATAATGTAATCTATAGCGACGTTTCAGTTCGCCTCATTTGTGGATTTTTGAAATGTATAAAGCAAGCAACAGCCTTCTTGACAGTGTTGTTGTTGTGGTCTTCAGTCCGGAGATTGGTTTGATGCAGCTCTCCACAATACCCTATCCTGAGCAAGCCTCTTCATCTCCACATAAGAACGGCAACCTACATCTGTCTGAATCTGCTTAGTGTATCCATCTCTTGGTCTTCCTCTGCGATTTTTTCCCCACACACTTCCCTCCAACGCTAAATTCACAATTCCTTGATGTCTAAGAATGTGTCCTACCAATCTATCCCTTCTTTTAGTCAAGGTATGCCAGAAATTTCTTTTCTCCCCAATTCTGTTCAGTACCTCCTCATTAGTTACGCGATCCACCCACCTAATCTTCAGCATTCTTCTGTAGCACCACATTTCAAAAGCCTCAATCCTCTTCCTGTCCGCACTGTTTATCGTCCATGTCTCACTCCCATACAAGGCAACACACCACAGAAAGGCCTTCAGAAAGGACTTCCTTACCCTTAAATCAATATTCGAGGTTAACAAATTTCTCTTTTTCGAGAACGCTTTCCTACCCATTGCCATTCTGCATTTTATATCCTCTGTACTTCGACCATCATTTGTTATTTTACTGCCCAAGTAACAAAACTCATCTACCTCCTTTATTGCTTCGTTTCCCAATCTAATTCCTTCAGCATCACCTGATTTTCTTGCACTGCACTCCAAAAAATGCCCAGGCACTGGAAATTAAGGGAAGAACATCGTAAAGTTAAGAAAGTGGAAAAAAGTGAAGCACATAAAATCTGCGTACTTAAAATGCTTCCTCGTCCATGTCAGCAAAAATTTCTCTGCATCTGTTTACTTAATCCAGATGTACCTGAATTTTTTTGTTGGTTACTTTTGGTTTAAACAATAATTCATTACATCTCTAATAGATCATTCAAATGTTGCAACATTGATTTTACCCGAATTCCATCCTTAGTCTCCGAATAATAGGCCGTCCTTTGGGAACGCCGTAAAAATTAGAACACTAATATTACACGTTAGATTTGACGCTTTAATTGTAAATCCATCCATATGTTTCTGAATAATAGCAATGAAATTGAAGCGTAAATACTTACACACCTAAAATTATGAGTTAACTGATACGTTTCTTCGGAATCTGTCTCTTCAAAGGGGACTAACATATAATAATGTGCCAACACAATGATTGTTAGTATCTGCATTGTCAATCATCGACATTCAAATGACAGTTCGATGTTCAAGAAAGTGTTTAGTGCCAAAAGGAAACAATTTACCTTAACTGTTAAAAAACACGAAACACCATCCTTCTGGAAGGACGTCAGGATCATCTGGGTTAAAATACCGTGTCAGTTGCCCCCCCCCCCCCTAACAGGGTAAGCCAAACGACCGTGTGGAACATTCTCCGTGACAATACAACTCGAATCAGAATTCGGACAGACTTACGCCATTACATATACAACGTACAAATAAAGGGAAATCTGAAAGGCGGAAGGAACATATAGAGTGCCTGTACAAAGGAAATAAAGGCAGTATTCTAGAAATGGAAGACGAAGTGGGGGAAGTGATATGATACTGCGAGACGAATTTGACAGAGCGCTGAAATATTTGAGTCGAAACAAGGCCACTGTAGTAGATGATATTGCGTCTGAACTGCTGATATCGTTAGGAGAGCCAGTCATGAAAAAATTGTTCCACCTGGTATGCAAGATGTATGAGACAGGGGAAATACCCTCCGACTTCAAGAAGAATATTGTAATTCCAACTCCAAAGAAAGCAAGCAATTACAGAACTATCAGTTTAATAAGTCATGGTTGCAAAATACTAACACGGATTATTTACAGACGAATGGAAAAACTTGTGGAATCCAACCTCAGGGAAGATCAGTTTGGATTTAGGAGAAATGTAGGAACACTGGAGGCAATACTCACATTACGACTTATCTTAGAAGATAGGCTAAGGAAAGGGAAACCTACGTTTTTAGCGTTTGTCGATTAGGAGAAAGCTTCTGACAATGTCGACTGGAATACACTCTTCCAAATCCTGAAGGAATCAGAGGTAAAATATAGGGAGCGAAGAGTTATAGACAACCTATACAAAAACCAGACAGCGGTTATTAGAGTCGAAGGGCAAGAAAGGGTCGCAGAGGTTGGGAAGGAAGAAAGACAGGGTTGTATCCTTTCACCAATGTTGTTCAATCTGTACATTGAGCAGGCAGTGAAGGAATGGAAAGAGAAATTTGGAGAGGACATTAAAGTGTAGGGAGAAGAAATAAAAACATTGCGGTTTGCCGATGACATAGTAATTCTGTCAGAGACCGCAAAAGATCTGGAAGATCAGTCGAATGGAATGAACAGTGTCTTGAAAGGAAGATATAAGATGAACATTAACAAGAGTAAAACGAAGGTAATGGAATGCAATGTCAGAAAATCTGGCGATGCTGAAGGAATTAGATTAGGTAATGAGACAATAAAAGTAGTAGATGAATTTTTTTATTTGGGTAGCAAGATAACTTCTGATGGCCGAAGTAAAGAAGATATAAAATGCAGAATGCCTATGGGAAAAATCGTTTCTAAAGAAGGGTAAGCCAAACGACCGTGTAGAACATTCTCCGTGACAACACAACTCGAATCAGAATTTGGACAGACTTACGCCACAATATATATACAACATAAAAATAAAGGGAAATCTGAGTATAGAGGGCCCGTACAAAGGAAATAAACTCAAAGGCAGTTTTCTAGAAATCTAAGACGAAGTAGTGGTACATAAGATTGGAGTACGATACTGCGAGAAGAATTTGACAGAGCACTAAAAGATTTGAGTAGAATCAAGACCCCTGGAGTAGATAATGTTCCGTCTGAACTGCAGTTATCGTTAGGAGAGCTAGTCATGAAAAAATTGTTCCACCTGGTATGCAAGATGTATGAGACAGGGGAAATATCCTCAGACTTCAAAAGAATATAGTGATTCCAATTCCTAAGGAAGCAAGTGCAGACAAGTGTGACCCTTACAGAACTATCAGTTTAATACGTCATGGTTGCAAAAAACTAACACGAATTATTTACAGACGAATGGAAAAACTGGTGGAATCCGATCTTGGGGAAGATCAGTTTGAATTTAGTAGAAATGTAGGAACTCGCGAGGCAAGACTCACATTACGACTTATCTTAGAAGATAGGCTAAGGAAAGGGACACCTACGTTTTTAGCATTTGTGGATCTGGAGGAAGCGTTTCACAGTGTTGACTGCAATACACTTTTTCAGATTCTGAAGGTAGCAGAGGTAAAATATAGGAAACGAAGAATTCAACGTGTACAAAGACCAGACAGCAGTTATTAGAGTGGAAGATCATGAAGAGTCGCAGTGGTTGGGAAGGGAGTAAGACAGGGTTGTAGTCTTTCCCCAATGTTGTCAATCTATACATTGAGCAAGCTGTGAAGGAATGCAAGGAGGAATTTGGACGGGAAGTCCAGGGAGAGAGAATAAAAACCTTGCGGTTTGGTGATGACATAGTAATTCTGTCAGAGACAGCAAAGGATCTGGAAGAGCAATTAAATGGAATCGACAGTGTCTTGAAAAGAAGATATAAGATGAACATTAACAAGAGTAAAATGAGGGTAATGGAAAGTAGTGTCAGAAAATCAGGCGATGCTGAAGGAATTACATTAGGTATTGAGACGATAAAAGTAGTAAATGAGTTTTGTTATTTGGGTAACAAGATAACGTCTGACGGCAGAAGTAAAGAAGATATAAAAAGCAGAATGGGTATGGGAAAAAAAGGGTTTCTAAAGAAATGAATTTTGTTTACATCAATATTAGTTTAAATGTTAGGAAATCCCTTCTGAAAGCATTTGTCTGGAGTGTAGCATTGTATGGAAGTGAAACGTGGACGATAAGGAGTTAAGAAAAAAGATGATAGAAGCTTTTGAAATGTGGTGCTACAGACGAATGACGAATATAAGATGGGCAGATCACATAACTAATGAGGAGGTACTCAAAAGAACTGGGGAGACAAGTGATAGGCTGAAGGGACACATTCTGAGACATCAAGGAATCGTCAACTTAGCATTAGAAGGAAGTGTGTGGGTTAAAAATCGTAGAGGGAGACTGAGGGACGATTACAGTAAGCAGATTGAAAAGGATGTAGGTTGCCGAACGTATTTTCAGATGAAGAGACTTGCACAGGACAGGGTAGCGTGGAGAGCTGCATCAAAGCAGTCTGTGGACATTTGGTGACTGAGAGGTTGTAGAAAATAAGAACGTGATTCATAACACTAGCGAAAATATAGGTGTACTTAAGGAACGAAGTGAAATCAGCTTCAGTTGTAGTTTAGCTGAGTTTTTGTTTGTTTGTTTTTTGTGTTGACGCAGATTGCTGGGCATTGTATCAAATAGTATTAAGTGCGATGGACATTCAGCAATTAGTGTACAGCATTTGTAGACAGTTTGAAAATGTTACAACGGAAGAATCAGGTCACCAGTCTGCTACTGTAAGTTGCTGAGTTTCTTCCTCAACCGCACACGACATACTCTGATGGAACACCTTGTTTAGTTTGAACATTTATAAAAGCAATAACATCATATATATTATTTCTCATCGATGATTTTGTGGGTATGCCATATCTCCCGTATTACTTATCCAAAATTAACGATTGAGGTATCATTTTCAAGGCTTCGTTTTCCCTTATGACGACAAATACACAGATAGTTTAAAATTATTGTTTTCATAGCAAAACTTTATTTTGAAAAATTTGCACTGTTCGTACAATCTAAGTTGAGTTGATATCCTACGAACGATTGTAAATGGTACCTGTATTTACGGTTGTTCCCATCATATTAATACGTTGGTGTTTCAGAAAACTAAGAAAGTTTTGTTTCATCGCGTGACGACGGTCCTACACCACTACTAACCGACCACTGACCTTAGTATATCTTCATCTGCTTCGGTTCGGCGGTAGCTACTGTTCAATGCTGTTGATTGCTCTTCAGCTGTGCAACTTTAAATTGACGAGCCCGGAAAATAGGAGGTGCGCAGTATTATATATCTGCTTTTCAAACGCACAAAAAGCCCGTTCCGTCGTAATTTATAGGCAGATAAATGAAGTTTACGATAATGATATCAACAAAGTCTCACTTCGGAGCTGGTTTGTCATGTTTCATGGCGGACGAAAGAATGTCCACGACGTAGATAAAAAATGTTCAAATGTTTGTAAATCTATTGGACCTAACTGCTATGGTCATCGGTCCCTAGACATAACAAACTACTGAAACTGACCTAAAGACAACACACTCACCCATGCCCCAGAGAGGAAGGACTCGAACCTCCGACGTCAAGCAACCGCACGCTCCGCAGCAAGGCACCTTAGAGCGCTTGACCACTCTACCGCAGTCAAACAGAGATTGACTGATATCGAAACAATTTTTTGACATAACACAAAATGACGAAGCAAGTATCACCCAACTACCTATGGAGAAGAATCTTCCCCATTGGCTCTGTAATGCAAGCGAAAGTAGTAGGCTTTAGTTTTGGAAAAGAATCAAACATAGTCAGTCGTAATTCGTAAGAGTCTTTCAACAGTTTTGATCTTTGGGCTCATTGAATATTGATTTCTGTGATTGAGGAATGTTAGGAAGGAAGCTTAGGGTTTAACGTCCCGTCGACAGCGTGGTCATTAGAGACGGAGCTTATGCTTGCTGGCGGCCGCGGTGGCCGAGCGGACTGCGGCGCGCCAGTCACGTTCTGCACGGCCACTACGGTCGGGGGTTCGAATCCCTCCTCGGGCATGGATATTTGTGCCGTTCTTAGTATTAGCTAGTTCATAAGTAGTTTGTAAGTTTAGGGACTGATGATCCCGTAGTTAAGTCCCATAAGCTCTACAAACATTTGAACATTTGAGCTTACGCTCTGATTTTTGGGAAGGATGTGGGAGAAATTCGGCTGTGCCCTTTGAAAAGAATCATCCCAGCATTCGCCTGGAGTGATTTAGGGAAATCACGGAAAACCTAAATCTGGACGGCCGGAGGATCGTCGCTTAAAAGTCGACTGCTGTTCAATATGCCGTTCTTTTTCCGCCCGCTTCTCCGTGGTCGGTTCCTGAAAAGGAAAAAAATAATAATAATGACTGGGACCTCTTCTGAATCCATTACTGGATTTAAACACCCATGTTCGATTCACTACGATTGGTTTCGTCAGTGGAAGATATTTTTTTGTTGTATACTTTACAAAACCTCAGCTAAAGATCCAGTTTTTTTGGTTATAAATATGCTTGTTCATAACCAGACACGTGGAGGTGATGAACTTTGCCAGAGAAAATCATATAATTTTGGGGTGCTTGCTTTCATAGTGCACTCGCAATCTTCAGTCTACTCGAATAGTAATTTGGCCTGCTGGTCGATGTTAAGAAAAGGGACAGATAGAATAGAAACTTGTTTCTGGAATTGGAATTTTGAGTTTTTTTCGAACTGGGCCAAGTAATGTCATCCAAGAACAGTTTATAGCCCTAAGGGAAATCATTCCTATACTTACTTTACTTTTTCGTGTCCCGAAATTTGTTTCAAAGTCTTTCAGCCCAATATTGGGCCAACTCCAATGCCTCTCTCTTCTCAAGGCATAGTTCATCAAGGGTACACCTCGGAGGGCAGATGGAACACTGTAGAAGCATCCATTCGTGACCAAACCTAAACCTATTTAAGCATCTCAAGATCTGTCTTTGGAGATACTTACCTCGGAGGCTCTCTGTTATACAAGGCGCGTCCAGAAAGTAAGTTCCGTTTGGTAATAAAATGAAATTGTACACCGATACAGAATAAATTTTTATTGCACAAAATTCTACAACTCTTAAACCACTTTTTCACATAACTACCGAAATTTTGTAGGCACTTGTCATAGCGTGCCACAAGTTTTTGCATGCATCCTTCACAGAAGATTGCCGCCTGTGTATTCAACCATTTGGTAACAGTTGTTTATCATCGTTGAAGTGTTGACCGCCAAGGACAGATTTTAGGTGTAAGAAGAGATGAAAGTCTCTAGGAGAGAGCTCCGAGCTGTATGGAGGATGATCAAACAGGTCCCATTGAAATTTCCGTAAGAATTGTTTGGTCACATTCGGTGTGTGAGGTCAGGCATTATCGTGAAAAAAAAAAAAAAAATCTTTTGACAGTAATCCTCTTCTTACACCTAAAATCTGTCCTTGGTGGACAACACTTCAACGATGATGACGAGCTGAAAGAACATGTTACCACATGGTTGAATACACAGGCGGCAACATTCTATGAAAAAGGCACACAAAACCTTGTACCATGCTATGACAATTGCCTACAAAATTTCGGAAGCTTTGTAGAAAAGTAGTTTAACAGTTATAGATTTTTGTACAATCAATATTTTTTCTGTATCTGTACCCGTTCGTTTTATATAACCAAACGGAACTTACTTTCTGGACGCGCCTCGTACCTGTAGAAGATGTTCAGTATCTTGAACTTCACCGCAGTCGCATTTGTTGTCTCCTTCTTTGAAACCCCATTTCACTAGATTTGCTCAGACTGGTGCTACACCTGTTCTAATACGATTCAGTGTTCTCCAGATATTTCAGCCTCTTGTACTGCCGCTGGGCATTTCTCGTGAAGCAGGCTTCATTCAGGGTTCATTCAGCTAACTAGCGAGGAATCTCTTGCGAAATTTAAGTCTGCAGCGTCCGCATGAAGAACCATGCAACGGGTGGCGCTCGTCGAAGGTCTGTTTGAATTTTTCTGTTTTCATACGCAGTTCTTCGGGATTCAGAGTATCCAGCTGCCTTATATATTTTCATAAGTGGTGCGAGTTTCGTGCATCATGATGTTAACCTGCATGTTTCAATTAGGACTCTTGTGACTTTTTTGGCATGGCTTCCTGTTTGCCTATTTTGGGCGAAGGTGGAAAACGATAACTTGAGTCTACGATGGATTTGGTTGAGGGAGTTCTCTTTATAATACACTCATATAGAATGGTTAGTTTGAATGTTTATTAAATTTGGAGCTTCAGCTGTCGCCACGAGGTCGAAATATGAGAAAAAATATTTAGGCTTAGTGCCAACTGTGAAGCCAACAGCCGTGCCGCGTTGGATACACTGATTTCCGACAGAGTCATAGGAGCTGCGGCGGATTAGCTGCGCGCACTGGAGCGTAGTGTTGCGGTGCGCGCGGCCGTCCGCCGTCGGGGGTTCGAATCCCCGCTCGGGCATGGATGTTTGTGTCGTCTTTAGCGTTAGGTAGCTCATAAGTAGTTTGTTAGTTTAGGGACTGATCACCGCCGCGGTGGAGTAGCCGAGCGTCTCGCTGCTGAGTGCGCGGTTGCTCACCGTGGAGGTTCGCGTCCTCCCTGGGGCATGCGTGTGTGTGTTGTCCTTAGGTTAGTTTACCTAGGTTTAAGTATTTTTTAAGCTACGGACTGATGACCACGCAGTTTGGTCCGATAGATTTACAAACATTTGAACATTTGACTGATCACCCCGCAGTTAAGTCCCTTAAGTTTTACAAACATATTTTGAACATTTTGATTTTAGAATCACAGGAAGTTAAGCACTGTCGGGCTTGGCTCGTAGTCTTGTGTAGTTCGCGAACGAACTAGTTCGGAAGAGCGCTCCCACAGGCGAACTACGCGGACTAGGTCGCAGATTCCTCGCCTCTTAGTTCGTCCGCTCCTTTGCCGAAGACTGGCGGGGAACAACGAGAGGACGCGAGAGCGCGCAGAATTGCATGATTCCCTTCTGCCAGTTACCTTCAATTCAAGCTGAGATGCAGCACAGCTGTAGTTTCATAGTTCACTACCACAAGAAATCTATTTTAAAAATAAAGTACTACGAGTACTCTGTATGCAAAGTAGTTGAATACCATTGTATCACACATTCTTGTAAATAACTGGTTTATTTGCCTAAGTATTTGATGTCAAATTGCCCAAAAATACGGGTAATAGCACACACTTTGGCAACACTGATTCATTATATAAAAAAGCTGTCATAAAAAAGAGCTCTTTTAGTAGCGGTAGTAAAAGCCAAAAAGACCGGACGAACTAGAAAGATCGGACGAACCAGGAGCAGCGGACGAACTAGGAGTAGTGGACGGACTAGGAGCAGCGGACGATTATGCCAAACGTATCTCGCTTCATAGTTCGTTGGATTCTTTTCCGAAGACCGACGGGCAATAGCGAGAGGGCGCGTAGCAGAATTAAAAATCACGTGTTTGCCTTCTGCTGATGAGTCATTTCTAGGTGAGCGTCTGCCTGCTAGATTACATAGTTCAGTGCTACAAAATTTCTGTTTTGATGTGTTCTGCACTCTGCAATATCTGACTAATAATTTCAAAAATGTTCAAATGTTTGTATAACTTATGGGACTTAACTACGGGGTTATCATTCCCTAAGCTTACAAACTACTTATGAAATAGCTAAGACTGAGGACGGCACAAATATCCATGGCCGAGGGTGTATTCGAACCCCCGACCGTAGTGGCCGTGCAGACTGACTGGAGCGCCTCAGTCCCCTCGGCCACCGCGGCCGGCCTAATAAATTCCATAATGCCTAGATATAGAGATGATTCTAAACTTAAACTCGAGAAATTATCCGCAAACTGTTTCTTTTGGTTTGCGTAATATCGTTAGCGGCTCAAGCAGCAAGCGCATGAAGCAGCTAGGTGGGGGAACTTCCCCCTCCACCTGCACGCGCAGACCACGCCGCTCAGCCGTCACTGGGAGCGGACGAACTACAAGAGGGAACTAGTTCGCGGCAGAGCGGCGAACTAAAGTGAGCGCTCTCGATCGCGAACTATTATGCGCAAGTCTACTGGCTAGCATTGCGGGGGTCTGACTATGTTGGAAACAGGATTGCACTCAGTCCTTCTGAGGCCAATTTAGGAGCTACTTGATTGAGAAGTAGAAGATCCAATCAAGAAAACTGACACAATAGCCGCATCCGTTGACCCAGTCAGGTGGACGGTGACAAGGTAGCTGGTCGGTACCTATTGGGGCTCCCGAGACTTGTAGGACGGAGATTAGTTTTTAGACATCTATAACTCTCGCCGTACTGTAACCTATTTGTTGTACAGATTTTGTACCTTCCGATAGTTTTGCACGCATGTTTTTCTGAAAGTACTAGATGAACCAGTGAACTTCGTATCACTTACCTCTTAATATAAACCACATTAATTTAAATCTATTTTAGACCCAGTAGTTTTATAATGGTATTATCAGATAGTCTAAGTATCGGCTCGATAGTGGGCGTAAATAGTGGGCAAATCACGCACACATGTCCAGGATAATGTTCATGTCACATTCGTGGAACTTCATGGAAGGTTTAAACGGCGATAAAATATGGAAAAATTGTGAGGAAAATTTACATTTAAAACCTGTGAAATAATGACTTGTTGTAATGGGTGCGTTCAGAAATTCTTTGAAAGTGTAAAGTTCGCTGTACACGATCTGAACCCATATATGAACTGACAAAGATAAAAATGAATTGCTGTTCGTTAGTATAGCTAAAACTCGACAACAACTGAATCGGTTTGGCTTTATATCATTACATAAACCACTGAATCTATTTTGATGAAATCTGGTGTGGAGATAGCTTAGCTTTAGATAGCTTTAGAAAGATAGCTTTAGATAGCTTTAGAAAGTGTGTAATTCAAGATATTTTTTTATTTGAAGTATATAAAACAAAATATTGAAAAATAATTACTCTCTGGAAAAGCTATTTACTCTTTGACTTCTTAACTATTTTTCAGAAGTCGTAATTAACTTTTAAAAATGCATTGTCCCTTTTGTAAAAAGTGGATAGAACGGCAGAACAGAAGTACCTGTCAGTTTTCCACAATTTTCCTATTTTCTGGCCAACTACTCCAAACTTTTACTTCAGTCAAACCTTCCTCTCGCTTTGAACGTCAAATGTGCAAAATTTTATCGAATTCAGAGGAATGGTATTGATATTTTATAGAGAAAAGCTCTTTCAGTTTCCCAAATTTTCAGTTCATAAGAACGTTCATCTTTCGTTGAACGTCAAATGATCAACATTTTATTGCAGTCGGATGAACGGTTCTCAACTTATAGTGTTGAGTACATTTACAAACACATTGAAAAAGGAACTTGGTTCGTATTTTGCTACTTTGCTTTTTACCTGTCCCTTTTTTTTTCTGAAAACTTTTCCAAGACCATAATGAACAAAACAAAACAAAAAACAATAAAGAATTACTCCTCTCCCTCGTGCGAATAGTCAATTATAGTGCTGAATTCAATCAAAAACACAGTGAAAAACGCTCTTCCAGTTTTTCTCAAATTTTCCAGTAGATTTTCCAAAAAGTCTATTTGATACAAACCTTGTCCTGTCAAGCCGTACTCAAGTGATGCCCTTTACAACTATGTGGCAATTTATTTTTATTCATAGAAAAAGCGCTTCCAGTTTTATCCTAAATTTTCCTACTTTCTGGGCGGATTTTCCAAATTTTTATTTGATGCAAACCTTCCTCTAGCTTTCAACATGAAATGTACCAAATTTTATCGTAATTGGACGAACGGTATTGGTAGCTCACTGGAAAAAGCTGTTTCAGTTTTTTCCCGATTTTCCTCTTTTCCGGAGAACTTTTCCATATTTTATCACCGTTTAAACCTTCCCTGGACTTACACGAATATTTCAAGATTGAAATTGGCCAAATCGGTTCAGCCGTTCTTGAGTTTTAGCGAGACTAACGAACAGCAATTCATATATATATATATATATATATATATATATATATATATATATATATATATATATATATATATATATATATATTAAAAACGAAGGTATATATTAATCTGACATGCTGAAAACGAGCTTTACGTTAAAGTATATTTTAGAGGGTGGGAGGAAGGAAGAGAGAGTTCCGTAACAAACGATACCCCGTAAGGTTTAACAAACCCAAAGTGAATTTTGAAATAAATCTATTCAAATAATTTAAAGACCTTAACAGAAACCAACGACAAAGAAAATGTAATTTGCAACACGGTGGATACGTGCGAGGAACGACGGCCGACGGTGAACGTAAAAGAAAGTGACATTTCGTTTTTATTACCCTGTCACCTTCACTGCGCTGCAGTGTGCGTGATGTAATTTGCTGCCTGTCGGAACGTATTGCGACGAACGGTTATGACACGACTCTGAGGTCGGCAGTTCAGCAACGTTACGTGTTGCGTCTCAGCGTACTAACCACCGGTTACGCCTACATGTTCCGTTTGAGAAGCGCAAAAGAGTGGATTTCAAAACATCAGTAAGGACTACAGAATGAAATAAAACATTGATACGGTACCTTACGAAGAGCGTATTGTTCAAATGTTCAAATGTTTGTTAAGCTTAAGGGACGTAACTACGGGGTCATCAGTCCCTAAACTTACAAACTACTTACGAACTAGCTAAGACTAAGGACGGCACAAATATCCATGCCCGAGGGGGAATTCGAACCCCCGACCGTAGTGGCTGTGCAGACCGTGACTGGAATGCCTCAGTCCCCTCGGCCACCGCGGCCGGCGAGCGTATTGTCGTAAAATACTTAAAGAATAATGTGCTATGAATAACGTAACTGTCGTGTGATTAGGTAGAACAAATATGTTACAAAAACGTAGCAGCATTAAACAAATTAGACAATGCATAGACTGTTTCTAGATGTTTAAAAATCAAATGTTTGAAAAACTTATAGGACTTAACTACGGGGTTATCAGTCCCTAAGCTTACAACCTACTTACAAACTAGCTAAGACTAAGAACGGCACAAATATCCATGCTCGAGGGGGGATTCGAACCCCCGACCGTAGTGGCCGTGCAGACCGTGACTGAAACGCCTCAGTCCCCTCGGCCACCGCGGCCAGCGTAGATGTTTATCTTCAAATGTTTAAACTACATGATTGTTGCAGTAGAGTAACTATACATATAGCAGGATAGTACAAAATGATAAGCAATATATAATGAGACAAAAGTGTTTTCGATATTTTATATTTATATTTTTTATTTATTTTCCCATGGAGAGATATTTTTCTTATTTTCTATTCCATAAAAATATAACGCAAATAATTTAATTGGCAATACATTTTTAAATATTGTTGCGACAGATTATAGATTTCATTAATTAAGCAGCTCATTATCATTTAGGAAGATCTCTGTACCAACTCAGAAATTCTACAGATTGGTTTATCAGCCATAAGGGAAGAACATATTGTTCAAAAATGTAATTGTTGCTTCTATGTCCCTCTTCAAGAAGATGCAAGGTTGTCACTCCAGAAATAGGAGAGACCCCGTGATTGAATACCCTTTTATGACGGCACTTCTTGAGGATATACCACTGCTCTATAATCACAGAAGACACATTTCAGCTCTGAAGTTAAAAGATCTCATTACACTAATGCCTTGTATTTTTCCAATTTTTCATGGTGTCCGCAAAAAACTGAATTGCATAGTGACACTGGACAGTGGAGATATTCCAGAAGAGATATTAAGTTGTTTAGATGAGATTAGATGTACTTTTCGTTCCAGTAGATCCTAATTGAGGAAATCGTCTTGGATGTGGAACATGTCATCAGAACAAAATACACAATATATGCTTACAAAAAGAGAGCATATGTGTTAATGTACCTTCCACAGATCCCAAATGTAATTTGCCCTTGTGGATGTGGAATTGGTCAGGAAAAACAATTATCTTAAGAATATTTACATTTTATAGGACATAAAACTTATTATAGCATACTAATATACTAGGTGGATTTTTTTACAACACTGATTTACAATGATCACATTACTGCACAAAACTTGGACTGAAATCAAACTAAACACAGTACTCATATTTGTGAATATTATATACAATAACTTACATCAATCTCTTCTGGTAAGAAATTCATTAATGGAGTAGAAGGAGTTGGTCACCAAAAAATCCTTTAGATTCTTTTCAAACTGTACTTTATTGTGATTTAATATTTTTTATGGCTGCTGGCACGTTATTGAAAATGTGTACTGCTGAATATTGGACACCTTTCTGAGTCAAAGTAAGTGACTTTAAATCTTTATGCAAGTTATTCATGTTTCTAGTATTGATCCCATGGACTGAGGTATTGGTTTGAAAAGAAGACATATTTTAACGACAAATTTCATTAGAGAATAAATGTATTGCGAAGTAGTAGTAAGTATTCTAAGTTCCTTAAATAGCCCTCTACTTGATGTTCTTGAGTTGACACCACAAATGATCCGTAACACGCGTTTTTGTGCTTTGAAAACTTTTGCTTGGCCTGATGAGTTGCCCCAGAAAATAATCCCGTATGACATTATGGAGTGAAAGTATGCATAACATGCTAGCTTTTTTATTTTTATATCTCCTATATCTTATTGTTGTTGTAGTTGGTGTGTGAGCCTGATAACATGATTTGCACTTGGGTATTTCAACCAGGATAAAACTTCTTGATATGTGTATCAAATTTGTTCTTTAAAATATTGTCGTATTAATTAATGCCTACAAGGTCATAATCATAGCTAATAACATTAAAATTTACATTTTTCCTATTGCACAATTTATAAGAATACGTTAAGACGACAAAAGGAGCCAATTATTGTACAAATAATGCCGTAATACAACGCTTTAGAAAATTCAATTTATCTCCATTTCTCCTGAAAGTGGCATAGCTTCTTTTCTCATTAGATCCCACAATTGTGGAGCATACCTTCAAACCTAAATCTATTTAAGCATCTCCAGGTCTGTCGTGGAAGACACATACCTCGGGGACCCACTGTTATATCTAGGATTAAGAAGATTTTACCGCCTCGATCCATTTTTCTTTGACACTGCTCTTTGCGCAAATCATTACCCATCCAAATAGAACGGTGCTAATTAAGGCGCCCAGGGGGAAGGGAAAAAACAGCTCATCAACTGGGAGACATTGGGTGTTAGATTTTTTTTTTTTTTTTTTTTTTTTTTTTTAAATATCCTCTTCGCTATTGCGGTCCTGAGGAGGAGTGGTGCTTTTTTTGCGACCGGCAGACATGCAGGAGGGGTAGATTTTATACAGTCCTGATCACTTCATTGAGAGTAACGAATATCGCGTGGGTATTGTTTGCCGTACTGAGGACAACTTTAGAGTGATGCAGTATAGAAGTGGCTGCTGACCGCTTTCTCCGCTACTCTCGGGTGTCGATCCCGTAAGGCGCTGAGCTTCGCCGTGGTCAGGAACAGTGACTAGTGTTGTCTTTCCCGCAGTGCCCTCCTTCTGTACATATTAGCTTTCACCGACTTGTAACCAACACGACATGTGAGACTTAACGTCTCTTGCGTCATTGCTGTTGCCGAAACGGTACGAGAGACTGCAAGTGGCGCCGGAGAGTGCAATAAAACCTTAAGTACTACACGGTTTTCTTGTTACGAGGTTATAACTTCCTTACAAGCGAATAATTGTGTTCCGAATCGGGATTGCAATCTTCCAACTTGGCCTGTAGCGGACGAATGCTCTATGTCATATATTGATTCTACTGCTGGAATTGTTGAGAGGCTGTGTGAGCCACAGAGACGCACTCCAGGCTGAGAAATAGAGACCATTGCAGATAACAGGCTAAAACAGATACATATATCTTACGGGATGTAGGCACTAAAGAAATCTCCTAGCGAACTGCTGATGCCCTCGGCCACCGTCCCAGGGTGGAGGTTACCTTTCGGAGAATATGGGCGTAACTTCATATAGCGTCTAGACGTTACATTAGTACTTGGTGGCCAACAAGCACATTTTAATGTACGTAGCACAGTTGATACCACTCACTTGGGAACAGCAATGTCAGTGGTTCCACGAGGCTAGAATGAGAGGCTAAAGAAGAAAAACTGCAAGTTAGCAGCTCCCCTGAGGCGTGGCCTAAGGCGAAGTCTAAGGTGTGGACAACTGACGTAAAACATTGTTGTTGTTGCCCATTTTGGGTAGCGTCGTGACGTTTTACTTTCAGCTGAACAATGTTGCTACCAAGTTTGGGTTTTGTTAGTGCACAAACAAGCCAACTCCCCACCCGGGGAATGGCAGAAAGGACAGGGCTGAAACGTGGTTCGCTAGAGGACTCAGAGAGAGGGCAAACCACAATTTAGATAGGTTGAACCAAGCAGCGGCCAATAGAAGATTGTTAACTGTCGGAAAGTGGGGAAAAGAGGTGCGCCCACACCGGCCGTTAAAACCCCCGGTTTTTGGATCAAGAGGGGAGTTCTCAGTCAGACGAGTCGAGCGCCAGCCCGTGACTATCGCCGTCGGCTTCGGGGTGATCCATGACATTCTGTTTCTCGCGGGGAATGCGTCTGTCTAGGGGATGCTGCTAGGGAACGTAATTACTGGCTTCTGTTGTGGCAAACGATTTCTACTTCTTGTTTTTTAAAAATAACTAACCCCAGTGTACTAGACTTTGAATGGGATGCAATAAATTCAATGCTAGCTACCTAGGAGTTCCATAAAGTTTCCTAACAAGTATCCTCTCGAGTCCCAAAATCCGCATCTCTAGTATATGCCTGTACTGTCTCTCTCCAATCACACCTTTCCGCTCAGGATATGCAGACTGACCTTGCTACCTCTTCCCTCTTTCCTTTGTAGGACACGACATCTACACACAAAGCTGTACAAGAACGTCACCATACAGCGTCACAAATTTAATCTCGCCACTGTCTCAGTTTTGGGGAACTAGCACTTTTGCAATAAAGGATATTGAGAAGATATTGCTTGGATATCTTACAAGGAAGCTCTTGAGGTCGCAAGTTGACTCTGTATTAAAGCTCACTGGAAAGTGTTGTGTTAACAACTATAGCATGATGACTCAGCAAGTGCAGTTGCAGGGCGACAGCCAGTGTTTGAATGGATATCGTCGATATCCAAGAAATGTTCGGATCAAACCGTTAACTTGTACCATGAACACCTAATGAGAAATGGCACGCTCCAGTAATCACAAAGGTTCGCATCATCATGATCGAAGGCGAACTTCTTAGGAAAGAGGAAGGAAGATTAGTGTTTAACACCCCGTCGGCAACGTCACAGAATAGGGAGTACACAGAAGGAAAACCTGGGGGCGGCGCCTTTGATCTGTGTGATGTTACCCAGTGTTGCGCTCGACGCCATATTGAAAAGCAGTAAACGCGGAACTACAGCCACTTAGTACTTTGGCTGGAAATGGACTTTTTACGAACTGCAACTAATCTCACTGACTTTTACGAAAGGAAACGGCTTTTCATTATGCTCTCATCTATTTTGCGCCCTGTTGTTGCACCTAATTGTAATACAACGAAAAAAAAAGTAAAAGTAATTTATGTACGATGGAATCAATGATCGTTTTATTTGGTGCTTATCTCTAGAAAAATCCCAAATAACGCGAAGTTATGTTTGGGAAATTAGTTATAAACAAGAAAGTGACTTTACAACTGCCATGTTTTATTTGACACGAATAAATTTGCACAAAATATTGAGTCAGACTTAGAAGTACAACAATGAAGTGTAGAATTGCGTTAATATTTTTCACGAGCTACAGATGTTATTGCTGCTTGTTTCACTCGCAGCAAAATTAATACTGTACCTGCTCTATGGTTGACAGATTGTTGTATGTACCCTTGTCGGTTCAGAAAAAAAATCGTTTTAATTGAAGTTGTCACGAAAAAACATTTATTGGTCATCTGAGTTGCTGTCATTACCATTGGTGCCAACACAACCACTGCAGCCGGGCGAGAAGCATCGTACAATTTAACCGGCTACTTTTAATAATTATGCTCTCATTCGAAGCTGATAACATTTAACTTTTACTACACATATAGTGACGTTCACTTAACGCTCAGCATCTTTTGGGAAGGTGAAGAAACTTATATCCTTATTTGTATTCAAGTTATTGCGGCAATTAGGTGCTGAACACCATCGACCGGCTTTTCTTTTATTGCTGCTCATAATAAAAACGGAACAATTCCAACTACTGACAAACAGTTCTTTCTTTTCACTGCACTGTGCCAAATACTTGTTTATATTTATGCGATTCATGCAGTTAAAATACACAATTAACAAACAAATACGGCCCATTATCACGCTAGAGAGTAGGGAGTGATCACGCATTTACTGCTTTTCAAGATGGCCGATTCCGCGCATGCGCACTAAATTTTGAGCGACAGACTGCAGCGGGAGTTTGCTTTCAGTATACTCCTTATTCTGTGGCAACGTGGTCATTGGAGGCAGAGCTTATGCCGTCCTCTCACTGGACAGGACGTGGTGCCGTTGCAGCGTGGAATTCCACGTTCCACTGCCCTGCGAAGCGTGGAACAAAGGATCCAGCCTGTTAGATTTTTGCTTCGTGGAGTGGAACGTGGCCAATGAAAAGCGACCTGGTTTTCACGTGACAAGCAGAACTTTTGATCCGCCATATTGCAAACGGAACAACGTATTTCGTGCCTTCTTTCGTTTTAGCGTACGACGTATAAATGTAATCTTTTTAAAGCGCCAGAAAATTGAAGAACGTTTGAAAACGCATCATTTTAGCATGATTTGTTACAAATAATTACCGGAAACAAAAATTCATAGCTTTAAAGGATATCTCATTTAACGTTAGTCAGTGTTGTAATTTGTATACCGTGAAATAATATCGTTCCTATGATACGGTTCAACGCCATTCTATCGAAGGAGCGTCTTTATGATACTTTGTCATAGATAAATAAGATATTACAACATGTATTAGATGCATAGTATATCACAAATACAGCGCACTCTATACCGAGGAGAAAATGCGTAGTTGGTAGTGCGTTGAGCTGCAGAGCAGAAGTTGAGAGTAACTCGGGTTCGCGGCCCTATACTTCTCAAATATTTTTCTTTTTTATTTCCTTAATATTTCTGGTTCTTTCTTATTGATTTAAGTGTAATATCCGATATTAGTTGTTATTTCTTTTTAAGACGACGGATTAGCGTGGTGGTTATCGTTTTGAGCTATGGAGGAAAAGAGATGTAAGAAACAGGTTTGCATCTACACTCTCCCAGATATTTTAAACCGTTTTGTTTAATTATGGTTAATCAACTTATTTGTTAATTTAATCCAATTATTATATTCGGTATTCGACGTTATTTATTAGAAACAAGAACGAACTTTGTCCACGACAGAATTTGTTGAGTTTTTCGTTCTAGGCCACAGGAACAAATAAAATTCAAGGCAGTACCCTACGTCACTCGGTTTACCCCACGGTATTTGAATTAAGTTGCACTTCAGTACATTGTTGGAATAGTTCAGTTTCACAGTGCAAAGTGAACATGCTAGCGCGTGGTTACTGAAGCAGATGCAGTGTAGGAGGAACAGTGTTTACATACAATACCGAAAGCAAAAATTATCACAACGAGCTTTTGCGAGCTGGGGCGTTGTTCCGCCTGTATAACAAGTAAAATATATGGACAGAAACTATTATCTCCGAATATACAGAATATGTACAACGAGGAAAATGGGAATATAAGAGCAAGACAACTGGAGCTGGTGCAAATCATCAGAAGGTCAAAACCAACTGCAGAACGATTTGAATAAGATATCAGTAAAAGCAGTCAACAATCCGAAGATTGGTTTGAACACCACACTGATTTACTAGGCATGGTCCTGTTTGGAGGTGGTATGCCGTTGCCTTCCTCCGACCTTCGTACTGACTTACCCAGTCCCTGTAGGGGGACCTACAGTTTAACGTGGGTTTCGAACAACGGTGCTACTCGGTATTTTTCACATGAGAAATACTGCCAGAGGTGAAAGAAGTGGAAAGTGACAGATAAAAATTCTAGGACCTGGTGTAAAAATTGGCAGTTGGCTCTAAATAATGAGAAGTGTGAAGTCGTCCACATAAGTACGAAAAGAAATCCGTTAAACTTTGTTTACATGATAAATCAATCAAATGTGAAGGTCGTAAACTCCACAAAATACCTAGGAATAACTATTACTTCAGACTTAAATTGGAAAGAATACATAGATAATTTCGTTGGAAACGCGAACCAGAGACTGCGTTTTATTGGCAGAACCCTTAAAAGATGCAACAGAAATACTAAAGAAACTGCATACACTACGCTTGTCCGCCCTTTTATGGAGAATTGCTGCCCAGTGTGGGATCCGTATCAGGTGGGTTTGACGGAGGACATCGAAAGAGTCCAAAGAAGGGCAGCTCCTTTCGTATTGTCACGATACATGGGAGACAGCGTTACGGAAATGATACAGGATCTGGGATGGGAATCATTACAACAACGGCGCTTATCGCTGCGGCGTGGGTTACTCAGGAAACTACAATCGCCAACATTCTCCTCCGAATGCGAAAATATATTGTTGACTCCCACTTACATACGTAGAAATGATCATGAGAATAAAATACGAGAAATCAGAGCCCGAACGGAGAGATTCAGGTGTTCATTCTTTCCGCGCGCTATTACAGAATGGAATGGGAGATAAAATAGTATGATGGTGGTTCGATGAACCCTCTGCCAGGCACTTAAATGTAATTTGCAGAGTATCCCATGTAGATGTAGAAATTATGTATTTCACCATTGGCTATATTTTAAAGAATTTTTGCCAAAACTGATTTTTTCGTAAATGTTGTTACTATCTCAACCTCTTTCAGATATATGAACCGTCTGTTTACTTCTCGAAGAAGGAAAAAGCAAAAACAATTTCTATAAGAGTTGAAGTACTTCATCCATTTCAGCAACTGTTCAGATTATAAATTAATAAAATTCAGCAACCAGTTGCTTGTAATTATTTATTTTAACGACCGGTTTCGGACGCTTGAGTGCCCTTCTTCTGGTCTCTATACAGACAAACAAGTGGATTGGTATACAGTAAAGGCTTAAAACGTACAAAAGTCGGTTACAGAAATTTGAAGCAGTTTGGAACCAAATCGATTGTAATAAAAGATATGTTCATATAATGGGATGAAATTAACACTTAAATGTAGCTACATTCATTAAGCAACAATACTAAAATGTAAGTGTTAATTTTATCCCATTATATGAACATACCTTTTATTACAATCGATTTGGTTCCAAACTGCTTCAAATTTCTGTAACCGACTTTTGTACGTTTTAAGCCTTTACTGTATACCAATCCACTTGTTTGTCTGTATAGAGACCAGAAGAAGGGCACTCAAGCGTCCGAAACCGGTCGTCTAAAATAAATAATTACAAGCAACTGGTTGCTGAATTTTATTAATTTATATTCTGTAAGAGTATTGCATGCCACATGCAAGCATAAGAAAGCATTTCGTTTTTATTTTCGACGATGGCTAAGAGAGATAACGTGTAATTTTAAGCACATCCATCTTTGTAAACGCAATGCTCAACGCGTCAGCCCGCAACGGGCGCTGGAGAGCGCTGCGGTCGCAAAGCAAATCGCGATTAACAGCACGTTATGTTCCGTGGAATGTGTCGGGTCGTTTCAGAGCGTGCTGTAGCCACACTAGGTAGACAGCACGTCTGGCCTGCGCCACGTTGGCACAACAAGTCCCGTGTGAGGACGGCTTTATGAAAAAATCAAATGTTCAAATGTTTGTACAGCTTATGGGACATAACTAAGGGGTCATCAGTCCCTAAACTTACGAACTACTTATGAACTAGCTAATCCTAAGGACGGCACAAATATCCATGCCCGAGGGGGGATTCGAACCCCCGACCGTAGTGGCCGTGCAGACCGTGCCTGCAGCGCCTCAGTCCCCTCGGCCACTGCGGCCGGCGCGGCTTTACGCTCGGATTGTTAGGGTAAATATGGGGGAAGGAAATCGGCTGTGCCTTTTGAAAGGAACCATCCCGGCATTTGCCTGGAGTGATTTAGCGAAATCACCGGAAACCTAAATCTGTATGGCCGGATGCGAGTCCAGTGTTAGCAGTGCGCCACCTCGCTCGGTAACTTCTTGGGAGTTACAATCTGTTCAGCTACGTATCCACCTGGACGTGAACGGGCTGCATTTTCAAATCTCAGTCACGGTGCACATTACTCTTGATCTACAATGCGGGGGAAGCTGCGATTTTATACCAACACTGAAAGACATAAACTGAAGCTGTAATAAGAAATTTATTGAAATATCTGTTATATTCCAATTGAAATGTTTGGAAATCTGTGGTACTTAACTGCTTGGTTATTAGTCCGTAGCTTACAGACTACTTAAACTAAGTTAAACTAAACTAAGGAGAACACATACACCGATGCCCAAGGGGGGGGGGGGGGTGGAGACTCGAACCCCCCACGGCGAACAGCCGAGCGCACTGCTGCACGACGCCTCAGTGCGCACGGCTATTCCGCCGCGGCTATCTGTTATAGTTCAAGAATTACAGTGTTTTGCCTAATAGATGTTTTGCTAATACACGTTCGCATTCTGGAACTATTTTCTGGTGCATCGTCAGTCTCATAGCACTTAAGATGTATCACGCTGATGTCAACATTCGTAGGACCATATTATGCCTCTTGTTTTGTAGTTTGGAGTATATCTGAGGAAACAGAAAAACCCTTACTATACTTCATTACTATTTTGACGAAAAATTACCGTTAAAATTATATACAGAATGACAAACATAGATCATTTCTGCAATATGTTAGACGTAATACAAAGATACTGTCCCATTCTTCAATGGGAGAAATTTCGAGAACATAGCTAAAACCATTATGAAAATTATATACCTAATGTTCTGAAACTGTAGTTTCGAAAAAATACGAAAAGTATGTTCACAGTGTTTTTATCTCACCCGTCATGCTCTTTCAGAACACACCAGTGGCATAATCTTGCTGGCCAGTTAGTACTTTATCCTCTGTAGACGTTTTCAGGAGTCTTTTCCTGACTCTGGACTCTTTAGTGGTGGCTTCCGCAGCCCTTTCAGCTTCAATTAATCGCTGACGATCTATGGTAGTCAGAGCAGCTATCATATTTCCTGGTCGTAGGCCTCATTGTCCATTACTTTTGCCCTTCTAATTACACCATCATTGAAAGAGATAGCAGCATCCATCACACCTATTTTGAGTACTGTCCATCCAACAAGCACTGTTTTCCGTACTCCTTGTTACACGCAGCTGTTGAAACTAAATGTTCAAATATTTGTGAAGCTTAAGAGACTCAACTACGGAGTCATCAGTCCCTAAACTTACAAACTATTTAGGAACTACCTTATACTAAAGACGACACAAACATTCATGCCCGAGGAGGGATTCGAACCCCCGACGGGGAACGGCCTCGCGCATCGTAGCATAGCGCCTCATTGTGCATGGCCACTCCGCCGCGGCTGTTGAAACTCTCATTGGGCTTTTGTGTACGGCCATGTCGACATTTGCTAAGTAATTTTTTATAGTTAAGCGGTATGCTACGCCTTTGGAGAGCGATCGAAAATTTATATAAAACACACTTACTTCAGCCAAGAAGATCGCTAGGTGTGTTTCTCTCTCTCTCTCTCTCTCTCTCTCTCTCTCTTTTTTTTTTTTTTTTTTTTTTTTTTTTTTTACCTTTTTCGATGAACAATGTCATCATCTTCAGAATTTTTTTTACAATGTTCTCCTATTTTCGATAAAATAGTTACTTGTGAAAGTGTAATATAAGAAAAAGAGCATTGTCAAACTTTGGTGATTTGAGAATGTTCTTTTTTTTATATTACACTTTCATAAGTAACTCTTATTTTTATAGAAAATAGGAGAACATTGTAAAACAATATTTCTGAATATGATAATGTAGTTCATCGAAATCGGTTAAAAAAATCCAGCGATCTTGGCTGAAGTAAGTGTTTTTTATATAAGTAATTTTTTATCTGTAACGTCCCTGTATATTGGCTTTATTGTTTCCATGACTGCGGCAGGCATCGAATGTTTATGGCGATATTCCTTACCTGAAGCATCAGCGTGGCCAGTGTGCAGACATTTGTTCAAAGAGCTTTTAAGACTATAATAAATATTTAAAAGTAAATAAACCATACATTTTTGGAAACGAGAGAAATTTGTACTTCACATGGAGATTTTTTTTCTGTCATTTTTACGTCAAAGTCCCCTTAAAGAAAGCATATAAAGTCATATTGGTATAACGGGAAACAGTCGGTTGTGGAGTTTATCGTGAAACTACTTATCCTTTAAGGCGCAGCTGCACGCAACCACATTCATCAGTTCTCATGACCTCGTTACCCCAATGTGATTCTATATGGATTCTTTATGAGTATATGCCTAGCCGAAGGTTAACATGGTTTGTGTCTCCCAAGGTGTTCGACTTAGATCTTGATGCGCGAACCTTTATTATTACTGGGGCGTGTCATTTTTCATTCGGTGTCCAAGGTGCAAGTTAATGGTTTGTCCAAAACGTTTCTTGGATGTCGACGATGTCCACTTTGTGCAGTGCAATACACACTTGATATAGAAGGTTGACCTCTGTAGCTTCCTGACACTCACTTTCAGTCGCCCTCCTGTTGAGTCATTAGCAGCTGATACATTTCCTGTCATAATTATTAAAATAACACTTTCAAATGAGCCTTCCTACACCATAAACTTGCGACCTCGCACTCGACATATTCCTTGTCAGTCGTTAGGCAGGGAAAGGTTACGGGTTGGAGTCCCGGCCCGCCACACTCTCCAGTTGCTCACACCCCGCCCTGCAGAGAAAAGAATAATTCGAAGACCTGATGTCTGTACATCAAATTGGCGGAAAAATAACATTGATATCGCTTCTTATAAACGACGTACTCGATATGAAAAAAAAAACAAAGGTACGTAACGAGTGTAATTATGTGCTACATAATATACAACATAACGTCTGTTCACAAAAATTGGCAATTTAGATTGTATTCCTACCCGCATCCTCAGTAGTAGCGGCTGCACATAATATCTGTTGAACATCCATCGTAACAACGCCCTGTAACAACGCGCTGTTCCTCAGCGTACAGGTAGAAAGAACAAGAGCAACGGTTATTGGCGATTACTCCATCTGATTAAGACGTTTAATTCGGCGTGACACTCAAGATATCTACATTACAAAAAGGCTATCCTGAGGAACGGTCCTAAACTTTGGCACGCCGCCTGTCTAAGGGCATTCAGGACGAAGATATATTTGTTTTTCAAAATGTTCCTAGTTATCAATTCAATCAATTTAAAAAATTTTTAATGTTGTGATATCCTACGTATTAAGATGCATAATCTTATGTAAAGTTCAAGACAATAAGACAAGTACTGCAGTTAAAAAAACTGTGTGTTTGTATTAAAGCTAACGGCCAATGAACATGCCAACTCTGTTCATCCGTTTCTGGAAAATGATAACGCTTGGCTAGTTTCAAGAAACTTCACATATCATTTCGAAACTTTTCTCTTGCTGACACACTATGTGGGCAGAGGGGGAGGGGGGGGGCAGGGGGTCTCTCTCTCTCTCTCTCTCACACACACACACACACACACACACACACCCACACACACACACACACACACACATATATACAAAGTAATGGAAGGAAAAGCAGTCTTTCGCGTTCTACACTTTTGCTGTTAATACAGTCAGATTTCAGCATCTTCCATGACGTTTTAATTGATTACTTCTTAGGCCGCGGTGGAGTGGCCGAACGTCCTAAAGCGCCTCGCTGCGTAGCGCGCGGTTGCTCGCCGCCGGAGGTTCGAGTCCTCCGTCGGGCGCACATATATATATATATATATATATATATATATATATATATATATATATATGTGTGTGTGTGTGTGTGTGTGTGTGTGTGTGTGTGTGTGTGTGTGTATGTGTGTGTATGCGTGTGCTTGTCCTTAGGTTAAGTTATTTCTAAGCCTAGGGGCTGATAACCAGAGTAGTTAAGTCCCGTAGATTTACAAACATTCGAACATTTTGATTACTTCTTAAAAACTAATCCTACTCGCAACGCGATTTGCAGACAATATCTACATACATCAAACCTGTCCTCCCGCACTCCGTTTTTCAGCCATACATTTTGAAACTAAAGGAACTGCTATTGGTAAGGTTAGCAGGAAGGCTGCTACAAACTTTGACATAAAATGGCGCGTAAGGAAAAATGTCGCAACTACAGGATATCCTCCAGCGGTCTAAGAAGTCCGAAGTGCATACACCGGCACATCGGTAGAACAATGCAAGTATCTATCGACAAAAAGATACTCGAATATATTTCACATTTCAATTAGCGTCATCGCACTGGTAAGATTTATTCAATTCTACACTTAACACAAGTTTCCTAATTAATTTATCATATCCAGTACGTAGGCTTATTGATCTACTAATGATCACCCACAGAAAATACATCACAATTATGTTTTTCTAGTATCCCAACGTTTAAACTACAGTTGTACTGAAAATCTGTTAGCGTTTACTTGTACTCACATGACATCTTGCGAGCCATGGATGAAGGGCAACAGGCGGATTGTGTTTTTCTCGACTTCAAAAAAGCGTTCGACGCGGTGCCACACTGCAGACTTCTAACTAAGATACGAGCTTATGGAATAGGTTCACAGATTTGTGACTGGCTGGAAGACTTCCTAAATAATAGAACGCAGTACGTTGTTCTCGACGGCGAGTGTTCATCAGAGACGAGTGTATCGTCAGGCGTGCCCCAGGGGAATGTGATAGGACCGCTATTATTTTCTATCTATATAAATAATCTGATGGACAGATTAAGTTGTAATTTGCGGCTGTTTGCTGATGATGCTGTGGTGTATGGGAGGGTGTCTTCTGTAACTGACTGTAACAGCATACAGGATGACTTAGACAAAATTTCTAGTTGGTGCGAAGAATGGCAGCTAGCTCTCAATGTAGAAAAATGTAAGGTGATGAGCATGAGTAGAAAAAACAATCCTATAATGTTCGAATACGGCATTAGTAGTGAGCTTCTTGATGCTGTCGCGTCGTTCAAATATCTAGGCGTAACATTGCAGAGCGATATGAAATGGAACGAGCATGTAAAGACAGTTGTGAGTAAGGCAGACAGCCGACTTCGGTTTATTGGGAGAATTTTGGGAAGATGTACTTCACCTGTAAAGGGAGACCGCGTATAAAACGCTTGTACGACCACGTCTTGAGTATTGCTCAAGTATTTGGGATCCGCAGCAGATCGGTTTGAAGGAAGACACTACGGTCGGGGGTTCGAATCCCTCCTCGGGCATGGATATTTGTGCCGTCCTAGTTCGTAAGTAGTTCATAAGTAGTTTGTAAGTTTAGGGACTGATGACCCCGTAGTTAAGTCCCATAAGCTTAACAAACATTTGAACATTTTGAAGGAAGACATAGAGGCGGTTCAGAGGCGAGCAGCTAGATTTGTTACCGGTAGGTTCGACCAATGCGCGAGTGTCACGGAAATGCTCCGGCAACTCAATTGGGGATCGCTGGAAGATAGACGACGTTCTTTTCGTGAATTTCTGTAGAGGAAATTTAGAGGGCCGGAATTTGAAGCTGAGTGTAGTACGATCTTGCTGTCGCCTACTTTTACAGTGGCGGCACTAGACGAAAACTGGGCGTCGGCGAACGTGTCTTTGCGAGGCCCCTTTCATTTTTCATTAATGAAGAAAATGTTAAATGAGCTGATTTATAGATCAATAATCATTATACTAAAATTCTATTAGTATAATATACGATTATTATAACAATGACAAAAATAAACAAACACAAATTAGAAAAACTTTTCAGCTTTTCGTGTCACAGAATTTTTTAAGATCACATCTTAATTAATACTAGCCGCTATTTCAGCTTCAGTTGACAGTACTGACAACGCAGATAGTCTTTCCTGGCTCACTGTGCTTTTCAAGTTAGTCTTAATCAATTTTAACTTTGTGAAGCTTCTCTCGGCCGAAGCTGTACTGACTGGAACTGAACTTGATTCTGATTGTTATATAAACATTTGGATATAGTTCTTCCAAATCGTTTTCTCAAATGTACTTACTAAAGAAGTTTAACTAAAACTTGCATCACTGCTGCACTCATACGGAAACAAATACGGACAACTAATTAGCTGCCGGCCGGGAATGACCGAGCGCACTAAGGCGTCATACCCCGGTGAGCGAGGTCGCTCTCGTCGGGGGACGAACTCCACCCTTGGGCACGGTTGTTGTGTTCGTCCATTGGTTAAGCTAGTATAAATTAGATGTAGGTCGTCGCTACATAACCTAGCAGTTGGAAAGCGCCGTTAAACATCAAATATAAAAAACAGAAATAAAAAACTAAAATTTTGACAGCGTTTTGCGAGGCCCCCACAAGCGCGAGGCCGTCGGCGGTGGCCGACGCCGCCGACGCCTAGCGCCGCCACTGCCTACTTACATTTCGCGTAAAGATCACAAAGACAAGATAAGAGAAATTAGGGCTCGTACGGAGGCATATAGGCATTCTTTTTTTGCTCGTTCTAATTGGGAGTGGAATAGGAAAGGAAATGCCTAGTAGTGGTACAGTGTACCCTCTGCCACGCACCTTACGGTGAATTGCGGAGTATGTATGTAGATGTACTACAATTGCTCTTTGTTGACATTCAAAAAAGCAGTGCAGTGGCCGGGTCGCTATGCGTCGCGGTTGGTCGGTGAGCCGTGGGCGAAGATCACGGGCAGAGGCGGCAGCGGCAGCGGCGTGCTGTAACACATCCAGCCTCCACTGCGGTTGCGTCATCGCACTCGCCAACCCGCTCTCTCCGGAGAGAGAGAGAGTGCGCCCGTAGCCAGCAATCACACTTCCGCACTCGCACCTCTTCTTTTTTTACCTGTGTCCCTTGCCTCCGCTGTTCGTTGTTACGCAACGATACGCGAAAATGCGCAACAAAGATTGCAGCTGCACACGGACTCAGAGGGCATTTAGCTAACGACTTCGTGTAATGTCAGCCGCTTAAGGGCCGAGCTAAGGTAGATGGTGATGGTCATCCACTAGCTCCGGTTTGCATGACGATCTTGCATTTCCATTGAAATCTAACATGCAGAGGAAGGTGTTGATATGGTCTTCAGTCCAGACACTGGTTTGATGCAGCTCTCCAACCTTCTCTATCCTGAGGAAATCTTTTCATCTCCTCATAAGAACGACAACCCACATCTATTTGAATTTGCTTACTATATGCGTATCTTGGTCTTCCTCTGCGATTTTTACCCCACACACTTCCCTCCAATGCTAAAATTTACGATTCCTCTATGTCTAAGAATGTGTCCTACCAAGCGATCCCTTCTTTTACTCAAGGTATGCCAAAAATTCCTTTTCTCCCAAATTCTGTTCAGTACCTCTTCATTAGTTATGCGATCTACCCACCTAATCTTCAGCATTCTTCTGGAGCGCCACATTTCCAAAGCTTCTATTCTCTTCCTGTCCGCACTGTTTATCGTCCGTGTTTCACTCAAAAAATGTTTCAAATGTTTGTTAAGCTTATGGGACTTAACTACGGGGTCATCAGTCCCTAAACTTACAAACTACTTATCAACTACCTTATACTAAGGACGGCACAAATATCCATGCCCGAGGGGGGATTCGAACCCCCAACCGTAGTGGCCGTGCGGACCATGACTGGAGCGCCTTAGTCTCCTCGGCCACCGCGGCCGGCTATTTCGAATCCACGTTAAACTGTAGGTCCCCCTATAACTGGCTGGGTAAGTCGGAAGGAGGAAGGCAACGGCGTACGACCTCCAAACAGGACCATGCCTATTAAAGCACTGTGGTGTTCAAACCAATCTTCGGATTGTTGACTGCTTTACCTTACCTTTATTTCAGGAGCGACTAGAGTCATTATATAAATATGCGAAAAGGAAAATTGAAGTAGTGGTTTTTAATATTCATTATACAAAGAGGCGCAGAAATGGCCGTGCGGTTCTAGGCGTCACTTCAGAGATTGTGCGGCAGCTTCCGCCGGAGGTTCGAGTCCTTCCTCAGGCACGTGTGTGTGTGTTTGTGTGTGTGTCGTCCTTAAGATTGGTTTAAGATAGCATAAGTAGTTTGTAAGTCTACTGACCGATGACCACAATAGTATGGTCCCACAGGTTTACAAACATTTAAACATATGAAACTTATATAATTCTGAAGGGGCTTTGCCATAGATGTGCACTAAACAAAAATCATAGCTGTATGCAGCCGTTAAGAGTGATTAAAGAAAGTAGAAGTTTTCATATGTGAAGGGGCGATGATCCGCAGGGAGAGATAGAGGTTAAAGTGTGTATATAGGAACAAATCCGCCAATCGGCTGGTGGCCGCCATGTTTTTACCAGATTTCGCGCTGTATGTACATTTAGACAGCGACCCAAGCAGAAAAGCAGCCTCTTAACGGTTAAAATAGGGCATTAGTTCGATGTATGTGACCAAAGCACAACTTCTAGCTTAATACTCAGTATTTGCGTAAAACAAATGCCATTCGTCTGTATATTGGTGTAATAAATTTGAGAACAAATGAAAGTCCCCTGAAGCAGCGTCTACTTAGCCTTATTTTATAATTTTCAGGTAACATGATGTCTCTCAAAGAAAAGATGCTATTTTAGATTTTTTTTTCGTCTGGATATTCATCGCAGCATCTTGTCCCATTCCGCCTCATATAATGTATTTTAATTGTTTTCCTGTCGATCTTATAACATTTTCCTATACTGGGAAATACCAAAAACCTCATTCTGTACATACACATACTGTACCACAATCGGAAAAATATCAAATTTTTCTATATTGAAATAGCAGTAACTGACTCAAAATAGCAAATGTTGTTCTGTCTATATGTGCCGAAAATTCTTAACAAGAATACACAATATGACAAGAACGCATCAGGAACGGTTGCGTTTACATGAGCATGAAAATCGATTGTGGAACTGGAAAACCGCTTTACAGAAGTGCATTTCCAGCATCGAATTTTGAGTGTTTACATGACTAAGCCAAAAGCGGAATTGGGAAATCGGTTTATGAAATCCGGTTTTCGGAGGCCAAGTAAACGGACTGTATATAGGCTCTCCAGTACAGGTGTAAAGTCATCTGGAGATAGAATGGGTGGAACTGCGAGGTCATCCGTGTTGTCAGCAGAGAAAATCAAAACTTCGCGGTAACGGAACAACGTTATTTCTTTGTGTCGCTATTTTGTGTATTATCCTGAAAAATAACTTTGTGGCCATCTGCCGCTTCTACCAGAGAATTCAAGTAGGTTCCGGATTTTTAATTACATCATTTTGAATAGCAACAATCTCCTACTTCCCTTACTATAAAGAAACTATATTTGTTTTAGGCTGTGTCTAGAAGGAGAACACTAACAAGTCGGAGCGAAAGTCGCAGAAATAGACTTACATCTACATACGATACTCTGCAAATTACATTTAAGTGCCTGGCAGAGGGTTCATCGAACCATCATTATACTATTTATCTCCCATTCCATTCTCGAATAACGCGCGGGAAGAAAGAGCACCTGAATCTCTTCGTTCGAGCTCTGATTTCTCGTATTTTATTCTGATGATCTTTTCTATGTAAGTCGGAGTCAACAATATATTTTCGTATTCAAAATGTTCAAATGTTTGTTAAGCTTATGGGACTTAACTACGGGGTCATCAGTCCCTAAACTTACAAACTACTTATCAACTACCTTATACTAAGGACGGCACAAATATCCATGCCCGAGGGGGGATTCGAACCCCCGACCGTAGTGGCCGTGCAGATCGTGACTGAAGCGCCTCAGTCCCCTCGCCACCGCGGCCGGCATTTTCGCATTCGGAGGAGAATGTTGGCGATTGGAGTTTCGTAAGTAGCCCACGCCGCAGCGATAACCGCCGTTGTTGTAATGATTCCCATCGCAGATCCTGTATCATTTCCGTAACGCTGTCTCCCATGTATCGTGACAATACAAAACGAGCTGCCCTTCTTTGGACTCTTTCGACGTCGTTCGTCAAACCCACCTGAATAGGATCCCACACTGGTCGGCAATAGTATAAGTAAATGGCAATTTAAAAAACGATGGACATCAAATTACAAGTGTATGCAGTTTCTTTAGTAGTTCCGTTGCATCTTTTAACGCAGTCTGTGGTTCGCCTATTCCCACGACATTATCTACGTGTTCTTTCCAATTTAAGTCTGAAGTAATTGCATAGTAATTTTTGCATAGAAGGAGTAACAGGAATGTGGACATTCATAACGATAATACAACCAGTTTGTTGAACGATGCATTTATTTGGTCGAATTTCGACCAAAGTTAATCCTAGTTCTTTCTTAATATCGCTCATAGGCTGTTGAGCTTCAGTTTCTAGTATTTTGACATGACGTTTGCTGTACCATATCGCGAGTAGCGATGTTATCTGCTTGTAACATGTATTCCAGACCACACTAACGAGCCGAAACTACGTGGTGCCTGACCAACACTGGTATGAGGCAAACGTGAATCCCCCTTGGCAGGATGCTTCACTCCCTGTGTGTAAAACGGAGGCTGCTGAGCGCCGGACTGCCCGAGCATAGGAGAAAGGCCGCCGCGACCTCGACTCGCCTAGACGAGAAAGTGCGGTTTATCTACTGCCTCCCTATTATATTGCGACGCGGCCTCCCAGCTCATTTCCGCCATATTATTTTCCGCGTTGGGCCCGTTGCAGCGTCGATCCACTTACGAGAGACACCTCTGCGTCGAAAGTTCGGAACCGCCGAAACCGTGCTTAGACTAACAAGCAATCGTAAACAAAACAGTAGTGTGCGTCATGCCCATGCAAAACGTTGCATCATACCTCAAGTAACATTTTAACAGAAAGAAATAGCCGGCCGCGGTGGCCGAGGAGACTGAGGCACTCCAGTCACGGTCTCCACGGCCACTACGGTCGGGGGTTCGAATCCCCCCTCGGGCATGGATATTTCTGCGGTCTTTAGTATAAGGTAGTTGATAAGTAGTTTGTAAGTTTAGGGACTGATAACCCCGTAGTTGAGTCCCATAAGCTTAACAAGCATTTGAACATTTTAGAAAGAAACAAAGTAACAAGATATCTACGGACCGCGGTGGAGTGGCCGAGCGTTCCAAGCTGCGGAGCGCGCCGCTGCTCGCCGTCGGAGATTCGAGTCCTCCCTTGGGGGGATGGGTGCATTTGTTCTTCTTAGTATAAGCTAGCTTAAGTAGTTTGTAAGTATAGGGACTGATGACAAGAGTAGTTAAGAATGAAACTTCACTCTGCAGCAGAGTGTGCGCTGATATGAAACTTCCTGGCAGATTAAAATTGTGTGCCGGAACCGGAACTCGAACCTGGGACCTTTGCCTTTCGCGGGCAAGCGCACTACCGACTGTGCTATCCCGACACGACTCACGATGCCGCCTCACAACTTTACTTCCGCCAGTACCTCGCCTCCTACTTTCCAAACTTCACAGAAGCTCTCCTGCGAACCATGCAAGACTAGCACTCCTGGAAGAAAGGATATGGTGGAGACATGGCTTAGCCACAGCCTAAGGGATGTTTCCAGAATGAAACTTTCACTCTCTAGCGGAGTGTGCGCTGTGGCTAAGCCATGTCTCCACCATATCCTTTCTTCCAGGAGTGCTAGTCTTGCATGGTTCGCAGAAGAGCTTCTGTAAAGTTTGGAAAGTAGGAGGCGAGGTACTGGCGAAAGTAAAGTTGTGAGTCGGCATCGTGAGTCGTGTCGGGATAGCACAGTCGGTAGTGCGTTTGCCCGCGAAAGGCAAAGGTCCCAGGTACGAGTCCCGGTTCCGGCACACAATTTTAATCTGCCAGGAAGTTTCAAGAGTAGTTAAGTTTCATAGCTTTACAAACATTTGAACATTTGAATTTTTAACAAGATATCGATACCATAGGAAGTAAATTATATGTAACTAGCTTAAACCCGCGGCTCCGCTCGCGTGTTTATTGATTATGATAGATAAGCTATCTTTCAGTAGTGTGCTATGAGACTGGTTTTGAAGGATGAAATGAAATACAGTACCTTCTTTAGAAACAAACACTTTTAATCAACATTCGAATAAAAAAAATTATGTTAAGTGCTTAATGATTTACAATAAATAATACATACATTAATCCTTACAGCCTGTATTGCAATATGGTGAGAGTAATGTCCAAATTCATTTAATTTCATTTTAGGGCATTCTAGTAAACTACGTTTTTTGTAGTATTGCTTGGAGCGTAAATGCAGAGATTTTTTGGGTTGCCCTCCTGCGACATTTAATGATTGTCCTTGAGCTTTGTTAATTATCATGGCAAAAGCTAGACAAACTGGAAACTGAAGTATTTTGAACAGAAACGGCATATCTGAAGGGATTAAAGGAAATTCAACAATAATGATTCTAATAATATCACAGATCGATCACTTGATGTTATGCGCGATACGTCAAATCGTGTTTTAAAAGAAATTTCTTTTTTACTGCTTTATTTATTTATTCTCATATTTCCTTACAGAGAAGGAGCTGAAGACATTGTAGCACGGATAGACCACAGATATAGTCTGTGGCATCACGTTTAGCTGTATGTATCCTCCTTGCTATAGAGTCGCAAACGCTGGCCTTCAGTCCGAATTTTTTTTATAATTTGACGACTTTCAACCACCATATCTTCCACCCCCTTATAGCTATCGGCATGGAACTGCTATGGTGTACAACGGGAGACTTCAGACAACAATTACACACAGACCATTCGTTTGCGTTCTGTAGTTTTCTCTGCAGAGCGAAATATTAACACACACACACACACACGTAGAATTTTATATACACCGATAATTTTACATCCCAATACACTCCACCCTTTTATCATTATCAACCCTCAAGCAACGATACAACCAATAAAACCATTTTCAGAGTAAATATAATTTTCAAAGAGTAATTATTGCTCCGCATTTCGCGTTATATACTTCAAATTACTAAATATCTATCAGATCGCTATAAAACCGTGCCTAAAACCTTCCTCAGGTATAAATTAGGATCTGTAAAAATATTCAAGTCTCTACGTCTTGTCGTTCTGACGTGATAAGCGTACACCGAACAGACATTCACATTAATATATATAGATAAATAGCTATCCGATCGCCATAAAACCGTGCCTAAAGCCTTCCCCGGGTAGACATCAGTAACAGTACAAATTTTTAGCTCTTTATGTCTTGTTGTTCAGACGTGATAAACGTACACCCAACAGACATTCATATTTATAGATATAGATTTAATGACATCATTGTATCATTACATATTCAATCAGCAGGGCCAAAAACTCTTTGCTTAAAATACTTATCGCAAAACACACTTATACAGCAGCACCACACACCTGAAAGTGCTTATTTTTGTCCTCAAAATGCAGATACGATGAAGTGGTTAAAACAAAGTGGGCGAGAACAATGTGCACACTTCACTAAAGACACGTTATCACATTCCAAATCACTTTCGCATTCGTGCAGTCCAATATCAAAACCCTGCTAATTACATTTTCAAATTATGATGTTGGTATGTCAATGCCAACCCTGGCTTTCGACAAGCATATTGCAACACAGACTTATACGTAGGTGCAACAAATTGACTGTAAATCACAGAGTGAAGTTCCACGATGAAATAACGATTCCGTACCTTCACTTGTGGTCTTAAAAATCAGTAATCCTTCTGATACAGAGTTTATATTGCCGAAATAAATAAACATCCAGGCGTTGACAATATTTTGTTGTTTTCGGTGTCAAGATCTTCAGCGTAACATCTTTGTTTGAAAAACTTGCATCTAGAAGGGTACGATCTGCACGACCCGCCCAGGAATCACACAATAGGCCATCGTCTAGTCACACTAACAGACAAGTGCGACGTTTTTCATGAAAATGACGTACACCACTATTTTATGTATGACTAGATGACCCGGTGAACTTCGTATCACTTACTTCTTAATATAAATCATATTAATTTAAATCATATGTATTTTAGACTCAGTAGCTTTAGATAGACATCATTAGATAGTCTAAGTATCGCCTCGGTAGTGGGCGGAAAGAGTGGGCAAATAACTCACACATGTCCAGGATAATGCTCATGTCACATTCGTGGAAGTTCAGGGAAGGTTTAAACGGCGATAAAATATGGAAAAATGGCGAGGAAAATATAGATTTAAAACATGTAAAATAATGATTTGGTTGTTGTGTTGTGTTGGGTGCGTTCAGAAATATATTTTGAAAGACTAAAGTTCGCTTTTCACGATCTGAACCCGTATATGAACTGTTAAAGATAAAAATGAATTGCTGTTCGTTAGTCTCGCTAAAACTCGAGAAAGGCTGAACCGATATGGTTATATAACATTACATAAAACCACTGAATCTCTTGTGATGAAATATGGTGTGGAGATAGCTTGAGCGCTGAAGTACGTGATAAGATACTTTAGAAAGTGTATAATTCAAGATATTTTTTTATTTAAAGTATATAAAGCGAAATATCGAACAATAATTACTCTAGGAAAGCAATTTACTTTTTGACTTCTTAACTATTTTTTACGAGTTATAATTAACTTTTAAACATGCATTGGCCCTTTCGTAAAAAGTGGATAGAACGGCAGAACAACAGAAGTACCTGTCCTAGTTCGACAAAAAAAATTGTTAAGATGTGACGAATGTTTAACAATAAACGCTGACACCTTCAAGTTTGGCATCAAATCTCTTTCTATTTTTTCTGAATTTTCCGGGAAACTTTTCCAAATTTTTATTTCATAAGAACGTTACTCTTGCTTTGAACATCAAATATGCAAAATTTTATCGCAATCAGACGAATAATATCGATATCCCATTGAAAAAAAGGTCTTTCAGTTTCTCGCTAATTTTCAAATTTTCCAGGTCACTTTCCGAAATTTTTAGTTCATGCGAACGTTCATCTTTTGTTTAACGTCAAATGATCAAAATTTTATCGCATTCGGACGAACGGTTTTCAACTTATAGTGTTGAGTACATTTAGAAACACATTGAAAAAGGAACTTGGTTCGAATTTTGCGACTTTCCTTTTTAACTGTCCCCCCCCCCCCCTTTTTTTTAATTTTTTTTTACTGAAAACTTTTCCAAGACCACAATGAACAAAACAAAAAAAGAAACCCCTCTCCGTCGTGCTGAATTCAATCAAAAACACGTTGAAAAACGCACTTTCAGTTTTTCTCAAATTTCCGGTAGATTTTCCAAATATTTATTTCATACAAACCTTGTTCTGTCAAGCCGTACTCAAGTGATGTTCTTACAACCATGTGGCAACTGATTTTTATTCATAGAAAAAAAAATCGCTTCCGGTTTTTCCTAAATTTTCCTACTTTCTGCGTGACTTTTCCAAATTATTTTTTTTTTTTGATGCGAACCTTCCTCTTGCTTTCAACATGAAATGTCCAAATTAATTCGCAATTGGACGAAAGGTATTGATAGCTCACTGGAAAGAGCGTTTTCAGTTTTTCCCGGTTTTTCCTCTTTTCCGGACAACTTTTCCATATTTTACCACCGTTTAAACCTTCCCTGGATTTACACGAATATTTCAAGACCAAAATTAGTCAAATCGGTTCAGCCGTTCTCGAGTTTTAGCGAGACTAACGAACAGCAATTCATATATATATATATACCTATTATTCTAGCATGGTTTCGTGCAGTTCTCAGCGTTCGAGGTCAAAGGTGTCGCTTGTTAGAATATGCAATGATTATGCAGGATGAGTCAAAAGTCCCAGAACACCCTTATATTTCCTATATTTAAAAGCACAGTCTCGATCGCAAGAGATTTTTTTTTATTATTTTATTTTATTTGACAACCGCTTTCTGTCTGCTCCTGAGAGCGTCTTCAGACTGTATTTTTAAACATAGGATTTCTTTAAAGACCGGTGGTTTCTCCTAAAATCTTTTCTAAAATTGTAAACCCTTATATTTCAGAAACACTACGGGAATTGGGAAACGGGAATATTCCAGTGAGGTTTTCTGAAAAGTGCATTCCTGTAAAAAGACGAGACGTAGCAGTTATGGTTCAATTGTTACAACACTTTTGTTAGGAGGTACCACAAACAATACCCGTTTAATGTGTTCAACATGATATCCCTCTCTGCCGTCGTACATTTGAAGGCGCTGAATCCAATAGTCGCTCACTCGCAGAAGCATTTCTACTGAAATACTGGCACATACTCCTTTAATGCTTTGCTTGAGATGGTGTCCGTTCCTTATTATCTCTGCATACACGATTAACTTCAAATTGCCCCACAGATAAGACTCAAGTGGTGAGCGAGCAATTTATTTTTGTGATGTATGAATACTATGATCACATCCAATCAGTCAATTTTTGTGTTTATTACATACAAGATTAGCTTTGGCATACTATGTCGCCATTTTCAAGTGTTTGTCTTTAATCTAACAATATAATTAATAAACTTATTGAATGTCAAATTTTAAGATTTTATATACAACTAGCTGAAAACCCGGCGTTGCCCGGGTATTTATTCATTTATTCCTGTCATTTTTCAGGTATATATTCATTTTTATAAGGGCTGTATGTCTGTAAAATCTCTTTGGAATTCAATTAGTTGTAAAGAAGTAACAGATTAAAACTTGGTGCGTGGCGGGGCGGTTTTAGATTAACATTGCTGTTTACGTGCTCATATCTCACGAACTACGTGTCCTACTGTGATACAGTTTAGAAGGTACACTCAGATATGTGCATGTATACCGCCTGTAAAATTTCCTGCGGCTACAATTTGTAGTGTAGAAATTATAAATTGTAACGTCGTACCGAGAGCCGTAGTTGTACGCCATAAACAGCGGAAAAGTAGTAAGCGAGAAACTTTTTTCCTTTCACCATTTTACTATGGTTGCCAGCGAGAAAAAGTTTAATAAAGGTTTGAAATTATGTTTAAAGTTAGTTGCAAGTCGCTAAGTACTGTCATTCTCATACAGTGTATTTCGAAAGTCTCGCCGCATTATATGACATTTTTTGCGATTTCTATTGGTTATGACGTAATATCTTTTGAACCATGCACCATATGTGATTCTTAACTATGCAGCAATTGTTACCTCACGGTAAGGAATGTGTGTACCAAATTTGGTTGAAATCGGTCCAATGGTTTAGGAGAAAACGAGCAGCGTTGTCGCTAAATGCAGCAGTTTTTCGCGCATCTCATTGTTTATGACGTCATATCTCGTGAACTATGTATCGTGATTCTTACACTTACGGCGACCGTCCTCGTGGATTGAAAATTACGTGTACAAAATTTCATAAAGATTGGAACAAAACTGTAGATTTATATGCAACACGTAACGGACACTCTGCTTCATATATATTAGAAGATATAGTAACCTTTTTTGTAATTTGATGTTCACCGTTTTTTAAATTCCATTTACTTATCGTACACAAAATTAATTAATCCGTGTGAATCAGGTACTAGTTTTAAATTCATGTAGCTCAATTAAAATAAACTGCTGAGTTAAGCTACTCATATAAAACAGTTGCTGTGTTCTCCAAATTGGTCACATTTATTCCATCTCGAAAATGAAACGTCAACTATAAAAATTATACATTCCTAAATTAATGAGAAAACCGCGAAAGTCATGAAATAAAATTTATATTTAAGTGAAATTTGTCGAAATGATCATTAATGAGAAAACTATGCCATTTAGCATAGTCTGTTCCAAATTCACCAAGCGTAAAACTGTATTTAATGAAATAACCATCGCACGAACGACAAAATGAGAGATATTGAAATAAGTGTAGGATACACTGTACCACTACTAAGCATTTCCTTTCCTATTCCACTCCCAAATAGAACGAGGTAAAAAAAAAAAAAAAAAAAAAAAAAAAAAAAAAAAAAAAAAAAAAAAAAAAAAAAAAAAAAAAGAATGCCTATATGCTTCCGTACGAGCCCTAATTTCTCTTATCTTTGTGATCATTACCCGAAATGTAAGTAGGCGAGAGCAAGATCGTTCTGCAGTCAGCTTCAAATTCCGGTCCTCTAAGTTTCCTCAACAAAATTTGGCAAAAAGAACGTTATTACCTCCAGCGATTCCCATTTGAGTTGCCGGAGCATTTGCGTGACCCTCGCGCATTGGTCGAACCTACCAGTAACAAACCTAACTGCTCACCTCTGAACTGCTTCTACATCTTCCTTTAAACTTATCAGCTGCGGGTCCCAAACACTTGAGCAATACTCAAGACGTGGTCGTACAAGCGTTTTATACGCGGTCTCCTTTACATATGAAGTACATCCTCGTAAAATTCTCCCAATAAACCGAAGTCGGCTGTCCGCTGTACACACAACTGTCCTTACCTGTTCGTTCCATATCATACCGCTCTGCAGTGTTACGCCTAGATATTTGAAGGACGCAACTGTATCAAGAAGCTCACTACAAATGCTGTATTGGAACATTATGGGATTGTTTTTCCTACTCATGTGCATCACCTTACATTTTTTCTACATTTAGAGATACCTGCCATTCTTCACGCCAACTAGAAATTTTGTCTAAGTCATCCTGTATGCTATTATAGTCAGTTACAGACGACACCCTCCCATACACCACAGCATCATCAGCAAACAGCCGCAAACTACAAGTTAGTCTGTCCATCAGATCATTTATATAGATAGAAAATAATAGCGGTCCTATCACACTCTCTGGGGGGGGGGGGGGGGCACACCTGACGATACACTCGTCTCTGATGAACACTCGCCGTCGAGAACAACGTACTACGTTCTATTACTTACGAAGTCTTCCAGCCAGTCACAAATCTGTGAACCTATTCCATAAGCTCGTACCTTCGTTAGCAGTCTGCAGTTTGTCTCCGTGTTAAATGCCTTTTTGAAATCGAGAAAAACATAATCTGCCTGTTGCCCTTCATCCATGGCTCGCATGATGTCATGTGTGAAAAGGGCAAGCTGAGTTTCATACGAACGATGTTTCCTAAACCCGTGATGATTCTTAGAAAGAAGCTTGTCTGTCTCGAGGAAATTTACTATATTAGAGCTGAGAATATGCTCCAAAATTCTATAGGAATCTGATATCAACGATATTACCCTGTACTTATGTAAGTCAGCTCTTTTGTGTTTCTTATGAACGGGAGTCACCTGCGCTTTTCTTCCATTCACTTGGAACTTCGCGTTCAATTAAAGATTCGCGCTAAATCGTGTTCGTGGATTATGTCATTTCTGGAGACCGTAAATCTCCTCTATAGGAATCAGCTTAGTTTCTGAAAGCAACAGTCCTGTGGAAACCAGCTCGCGCTACTCATTCACGAGAACTAAAGGGCAGCAGGTACATGATCGCATCTAGATGCCGTGTTTTTTGACTTCCACAAGGCTTTTCGATACGTTTCGCACCGTCGCGTGATGAACAAAGTGCGTCATCATCATCATCAATTGTATTCTGCCTTGCAGGCAGGTCTTGTCATGGGTTGATCCTCTTCTTGTCATGGGTTGATCCTCTTCCACTTTTCTCTGTACAAAGCCAATCTTTTCATTTCTTTATATCTGTTTCCTTGGATGTTGTCCAGCATTTGATATCTTGGCTTTCCTCTTTTTCCTTTCACCATTACTTCTATTCCTTCCTTCAGTAAACAGCCCCTCCTCAAACAATGTCCAATCCAGTTTCGTTTTCTTTTCCTAATGATTTCCAGCATGTTTCTTTCTTCTCCAACTCTTCTTAATACTTCCTCATTCCTTATTCTGTCTTCCCATTTCACTTATTCCATTCTCCTCCATATCCACAACTCTAGTGCCTCCAATCTTCTTTCATCTTCTTTCCTCAACGTCCAGGTCTCCGCACCATACAGCACAACACTCCAAATATAACACTTGGCAAGTCTCTTCCTCAGATCTTTCTTTAATGGTCCGCAAAGTAATCTCTGTTTCTTTTTGAATCCTTCTTTTGCCATGGCAATTCTTTTCTTAATTTCTGCAGTGCAGTACATATCATCCATTATCATACTTCCCAAGTATTTAAAGCTATGCACTTGCTAGATTTCTTCTCCCCCTATTTTTAAACGACATTTTGTGTTCCTTCCTCCAATTACCATGCTTTTTGTTTTCTTCTTGTTAATCTTCTTTCCATATTTTTCTAATTTTGTGTTTAGGTCATCTAACATTTGTTCCATCTCTTTTGCACTTTCTACCATCACAACCATGTCGTCTGCAAATCTAATACGGTATATCATACCAACTGGGTGACTGGATTGAGGCGTTTATAGCTAACAGAACACAGCATTTCATCATCAACGCAGAGAAGTCTTCAGAGGAGGGGTTCTCAAACTTTCTGAGTCACGGATCATCTTGCTCGGCTTTTGACACAGAATTTGTTATATGTATTTATAGAAACGCAGAACACTGATTCGCATAATTAAGTGTTTGGGAAAGGCAGAAGCACAAATATAGTTTTATCAGATACGATTTAAACTCGTTTAAAGCGTACAAATATTATAATTTCATGTGGCTCATTGGCCTGGTGGAAGTCTTTCAATTGGACGCCACTTCGGCTACTTGCCTGTCCCTAGCGTACCCCAGTTATCCAACCGAGAAAAGGGGACCTACAGCTTAACGTGGAATCCGAACCACGTGTCGTTTCTGGCGACTCCTTACATCGTGGAGAGGTGAAGGGTGGATTAAAACGCAGACTGAAAAAAAAAAAAAAAAAAAAAAAAAAAAAAAAAAAAAAAAAAAAAAAAAAAAAAACCGAGATCCGACCGGGATTCGAATCCGCGGCCCATCGGTTACCAGTCGAGCGCTTTACCCTAAGACCACCGGGTACGACTTCGCGTACATAACTTTTCAATTATCGCGAAATTTGAATGAACAAAGTAAGAGCATATGGACTATCAGACCAATTGTGTAATCAGATTGAAGAGTTCCTAGATAACAAAACGCAGCATGTCATTCTCAATCGAAAGAAGTCTTCTGAAGTAAGCGAGGTGTGCCGCAGGGGAGGGTCGTGGGACCATTGCTATTCAGTATATAAATAAATGACCTTGTGAATAACATAGAAAATTCACTGAGGCTTTTTGTGGATGATGCTGTAGTATATCGAAAGGTTGTATCAATGGAAAATTGTTAATGTGCATAGAAAGAAAGATCCTTTATCATTTAACTACACTGTAGCAGGTCAGAAACTGGAAGCAGTTAATTCCATAAATTATCTGGGAGTAGGCATTAGGAGCGATTTAAAATGGAACGACCATATAAAATTAATCGTCGGTAACGCAGATGCCAGACTGAGATTCATTGGAAGAATCCTAAGGAAATGCAGTCCGAAAACAAAGGAAGTAGGTTACAGTACACTTGTTTGCCCACTGCTCACCAGTGTGGGATCCGTACCAGGTGGGGTTGATAGAAGAGGTAGAGAAGATCCAACGGAGATCAGCGTACTTCATTACAGGATCAGTTAGTAATCGTGAAAGCGTTTTGGATATGATCGATAAAATCCGGTGGAAGACTCTGCAAGAGAAAAACTCTATAGCACGGTACGGGCTTTCGTCGAAATATCGAGAACATACCTTTATCAAGAAGTCAAGCAGTATATCGCTCCTTCCTACGTATATCTCGAAGAGATCATGAAGATAAAATCAGAGATATTAGAGCCCACACAGATGCATACTGATAATCTTTCTTTCAGCAAACGATACGAAACTGGAATAGGAGGGAGAACCGATAGTGGTACTCAAGGTACCCTCCGCCACACACCGTCAGGTGGCTTGCGGAGTATGGATGTAGATGGTAGAAGTAGACAGAGTTTCTCATTTCTGCTTACGATGGTATATAATTGAAACTTGTATTTGAGATGAATCCTACCCAACCATCCCAAATGGGTATTCTGCAATATATTTTAGTCTAACCTAATACCACATTTAAGCAAGCATTCATACTGCTGTGACGTCAGAGAGGCTCGCTTCTTCGATACAGAACAGGGATTTACAATTGGTCCGAGGGCGAAAAATAGCTATATTGATATCTTTGCTCCATTTATTTCTTGAAAATAGCAATAGTTTTAATAAATAGTCCTTACCTTTTACACGAAGCACTTGTAATTCTTTCACGTGCCGCGGTGGAGTAGCCGAGCGGTCTAAGGCTCCTCGCTACGGAGCGCGCCGTGGAGGTTCGAGTCCTCCCTGAGGTATGGGTGTGTGTGTTGTCCTTATGTTAGTTTACCTAGGTTTAAGTAGTTTGTAAGCTACGGACTGATGACCACGTAGTTTGGACCGATAGATTTACAAACATTGGAACATTTGTAATTGTTTCGTGGAGCATTAAATGCTCAGGGGGACACAGTTTGAGGAACTCTGCTTCACTGGTTAAAGGGGTCTCAGGCGTGCTCCAGAGAAGTGTTAGAGGACTGTTGGTTTTTACAGTATATATAAATGACCTCGTATATAACATCGTAAGTTCCACGAGGCTGTTTGTGAATGATACTGTAGTTTACCGAAAAGTCGCAACACTGGAAAACAGTAGCGAAATGTAGAAAGATCTGCTTCGTTTCAACGCATGGTGCAGGGAATGGCAATTGAGCCTCAACATAAACAAGGGTAAAGTGCTACTTTCATATAGAAATAAAAATTCTTTACTACATTACTACGCTATAGCAGGTCAAACGCTGGAAGTAGTTACTTCCATAAAATATTAGAAGAGGTTGACAGCATTAAATTCCTTGGATTACAGCTTGATAATAAATTCAGGTGTGAGGAGCAAACCACAGAACTGCAGAAACGTCTTAACAAATATGTATTTGCAAAAAAGGAAAAAAAAAGAAGGTTCAAATGTTTGTTAATATTAAGGAACTTAACTGCGGGGTCATCAGTCCCTAAACTTACAAACTACTTATCAACTACCTTATACTAAAGACGACACAAACATCCATGCCCGAGGGGGGATTCGAAGCCCCGACCGTAGCAGCCGTGCAGACCGAAACTGGCGCGCCGCAGACCGCTCGGCCAATGCAGCCGGCGTTTATTTGCAATACGATTGGTATCAGACATAGGAGACATAAAGATAAAAAAAGCCTGCATACTTTGCTTACTTTCATTCCATGATATCATATGGTATAATATTTTAGGGTAACTCTTCAAGTCAAGCAAAAGTTTATAGAGTCCAAAAGCGTGTAATACGTATTATTTGTGGTGTAAATTCACGAACATCCTGCAGAACCCTCTTCAAAGAACTGGGTATATTTACTACTGCCTCTCACTATATTTATTTCTTAATGAAATGTATCATAAATAATATATCCCTTGAAACTTCCTGGTAGATTAAAATTGTGTGCCGGAACCGGGACTCGAACCTGGGACCTTTGATTTTTGCGGGCAAGCGCTCTACCGAGTGAGTTATCCCGACACGACTCACGATGCCGCCTCACAACTTTACTTCCTCCAGTACCTCGCCTCCTACTTTCCAAACTTCACAGAAGCTCTCCTGCGAACCATGCAAGACTAGCACTACTGGAAGAAAGGATATGGTGGAGACATGGCTTAGCCACAGTCTAGGGGATGTTTCCAGAATGTTTCATTCTGGAATCTGCCAGAAAGTTTCATATCAACGCACACTCCTCTGCAGAGTGTAAGTTTCATTTTGGTAACATCCCTTAAGTTGTGGCTAAGCCATGTCTCCACCATATCCTTTCTTCCAGTAGTTAGTCTTGCATGTTTCGCAGGAGAGCTTCTGTGAAGTTTGGAAAGTAGGAGGCGAGGTACTGGCGGAAGTAAAGTTGTGAGGCGGCATCGTGAGTCGTCTCCGGATAGCTGAGTCGGTAGAGCGCTTGCCCGCGAAAGGCAAAGGTCTCGGTTCCGGCTCACAATTTTAATCTGCCAGGAAATTTCATGTCAGCGCACACTCCGCTTCATAGTGGAAGTTTCATTCTGGAATATATCCCTTTTCCCAACAAACAGCTCAGTTCATAACTACAATACTAGGATTAAAAATGATATACACAAAGACTTAAAAGCACATACTTTAGTTCAAAAAGGGGTCCACTACTCAGGAACACATATTTTCAATAATTTATCAGCAACCATAAAAATTTAGCCACAAACAAAGATCAGTTTAAGAAGAGCCTAAAAGACTTTCTAGTGGCCAACTCCTACTCCACTGACGAATTTTTAAATAAAACAAATGATGAACGTATCTGTATTCATACTATTAGTATTATTATATTATCAGCTTGTAAAAAAATAATAATATTTTTTCTGACATGTTCCATATCCACGAGGATCTCCTCAACACGGATCTATGGAACGAACAACTAATCTAATCTAATCTGGTAGTAGACATAAGGGGTGAGTAAAATGGAAAGACCATTAAAATCAATTGTGGCTAAAGCAGATGCCACACTGAGGTTCATTAGAATTCTCATGAAGTGTAGTCTGTCAACAGAGGAAGTAGATAACAAAATTCTCGTTCGGACAGCTCTTGAGTATTGCTCATCAGGCGTAGAGAAGGTCCAACGAAGAGCAGCACGCTTTGTTACGGCTTCATTTAGTAAGCGTGAAAGCGTCGCAGAGATTATTAGGAAAATCAACGGCAAACGCTGCAAGAGAGACGTTTAAATTTTGTCTCTTTACAGTAGGATAACTACAGTGCCCAAATTCTTCTGATGAGGTTTACTAGGGAAAGACTAATCAAAAACAGTTTACTCCTTATCTCTGTGATCAATACACGAGCCTTTATTTGTAGAACCGTTTCGAGTGGTACTGCGGTTCTCGCCTCACGTGTAACGTGTAATCCGGTCTAATATTACATATCATTATAAAATGCGCTAACACGAAACTGAGGGTACAGATTTTTAATAATTTAATTTTTTTAATAATCATACAAGAAGGCCAATGAAACTTACATAATTCGAAAGGTAGTTTGTCATAGATGTTGCGAATATAAAAATTATGTGTGCATGTAGCCGTTAAGAGTGGTAAAAAGAAAAAGAACTTTTAGGATGACACTCCAAATTCTCCATAAGTTTTGCCACTATATTATAACCCCTTGTAGGTGGCATATTGGAAAAGGTAAAATTAGTTCATTGAGTTAGTGCTTGGAGTTACAATCTTAAGATCCCTGGTTCGATTCCTACTGCCCCTTTTCTTAAATTCATCGTAATGTTCAATTCTTAACTTTTAAACATAGTTTTTAAATATAATTAAACCATTCAGTTTATAAATGCAGTGTTAATTCATACAGTATTCATTCAGATTCTTTACAATAATTTCAACTAATGTGTGTAAAAAGCAATTGTTTTAAATAATACATTTCAAGTGTCTCCGCCGATTTTTCATAAGAACATAATTTTATTCAAAAATGGTAGCCCAACAAGGATTCTCTAATAGCGAAGTGAGTGTTGGAAACATCGCAAGAACAAATTTGAATGAAGACTTAACCCTCGAGTGGCCGTGCTAGAGTATTGAGTACCTTTTACGAAAAATGTTGTTTTTACTGAAGTTTGAAATAAAGCAATTAATTCCCTCATTTGTGTCTTTCATTCTCTCATGTTTCCTCTTTGCCCTTTCTTTCACCTGTTCTCATAGCATTCGCATAAAACCTATACATTTGCAGTGCTGAATAAATTCCAATTACATTACTTTTTATTTTTATTTCCTTGACTTTGCAAACACAACTGGTCGAATTTCGACCACAGGCAATACTAGTTCGTAGAAAACGGCAAAGTACTTTTGACAAACTACACTGTAGATGCCTATTCTGATTGATAAAAGTACTTTACAATTTTTTTACGAATATGTCTTGATGTTGAAGGATGTGGTTACGCAGGAACCTACGAGCAGAGGTTAAATTGTTGCAAGTGAACAAGCAGTGATGACATCTACAGTCTAGCTTGTCAAAAGTACTTCGCCGTGTGTGTGTGTGTGTGTGTTTGTAAATCTATGGGACTCAACAGCTTGGTTATTAGTCCCTAGCTTACAAATTACTGAAACTAAGGTAAACTAACCGAAGGATAACACATACGCCCAAGCCCAAGAGAGGACTCGAAGCTCCGACGCCGAACGGTCGCGCGCACTGCAGCACGGCGCCCCAGTGCGCACGGCTAATCCGCCGCGGCCTACTTTGCCCTTTTCTACAAATATATGATATTAGACCATATTAGACCTGAGGCGAGAGCTGCAGAACTAGTCAAAAACGGTTCTTCGAATAAAGAGCCAGGCGATTAGACTTGCGCATAATAGTTCGCAATCGGGAGCGCTCACATTAGTTCGCGGCTCTGCCGCGAACTAGATCGTTCTATTAGTTCGTCCGCTCCCAGTGACGGCTGAGCGGCGTAGTCTGCGCATGCAGGTGGAGGGAGACGTTCCCCCACCTAGGTGTTTCATGCGCTTGCTGCTTGAGCCGCTAACGATATCAAGCAAACCAAAAAGACAGTTTGGGGATGGATAACTTCTCGCGTTTAAGTTTAGAGTAATCTCTGTATCTTGCCATTATGGAATTTATTAGTCAGGTATTGCAGAGTGTAGAATACTTCAAAGCAGAAATTCTGTAGCGCTGAACCACAGAATAAGGAGTATACAGAAAGGAAACTCCCGCTGCAGTCTGTCGTCCAAAATTTAGTGCGCATGCGCGGAATCGGCCGTCTTGAAAATCAGTAAACGTGTGATCACTCCCTATTCTGTGGCGTAGTAATGCGCCGTCTTTGTTTGTTAATTGTATATATTAACAGCCTGAACCGCATAAAAGTAAACAAGTATTTGGTGCAGTGAAAAGAAAGAACTGTGTGTCAGTAGTTGGAGCTGTTCCGTTTTTATTATGAGCAGTAATAAAAGAAAAGGCGGCCGATGGTGTTCAGCACCTAATTGGCGCAATAATTCGAATACAAATAAGGTTATAAGTTTCTTCACCTTCCCAAAAAATGCTGAGCAGTACGTGAACGTCGCTATATGTGTAGTGAAAGTTAAATGTTATCAGTTTCGAATGAGAGCAATGTGTGCATAATTATTAAAAGTAGCCTTGCGTCTTCTCTTGACAATAACTCTCGTTGTTGCTGCAGCAGTTCAACAGCATCGAAATGTTTAAGTACATTTATATTTTATGAGTTTAACGTAGCAGGGAATAATTTAAAATGAATGACAAAGAATAGTGCTTAAGTAGGCAGGTAAAATTTTACTTGCGGCATTGGAGGCGTAGTGTGCTAATGTTGGCAACGAATGCTCTTCTGATACTTAAACAAATAGATTAAAGGGGATAATTATTTTATGCTGTTTCTGCTCTGTGGTTGACAGATTTCTCTATATGCCCTTCTCCGATCAGTAAATTAATGATACTCCTAATGCAAATACAACTTTTATATATACCCAGACGTCATTAGTTCTGTGTAATCACGTTGTACTGCTAAGTCTTGTTTATAACTAATTTCCCAAACATAACTCCACGTTATTTGGGATTTTCCTAGAGATAAGCACCAAATAAAAAGATCATCGCTTCCATCGTACATTTTCGTAGTTGTATTAAAATTTAGGGCTATTTTTTTTTTTTTTTTTTTTTTTCGTTGGATTACAATTAGGTGCAAGAAGAGGGCGCAAAATAGATGAGAGCATAATGAAAAGCCGTTTCCTTTCGTAAAAGTCGGCGAGATTAGCTGCAGTTCCTAAAAAGTCCATTTCCAGCCAAAGTACTAAGTGGCTATAGTTCCGCGTTTACTGCTTTTCAATATGGCGTCGAGCGCAACGCTTGGTAACATACAGATCAAAGGCGCCGCCCCCAGCTTTCCCTTCTGTAAGCTCCCTATTCTGTGGCTGAACTATGTAATCTAGCAGGCAGACGCTAACCTCGAAATGGCTCTCATCAGCAGAAGGCAAACACGTGATTTTTAATTCTGTTCGCGATCTATCGCGCATATTTTGGTTCGCGACCTATAGCGCATCTTTTAGTTCGCGATCTATCGCGTATATTTTAGTTCGCGACCTATCACGCATATTTTAGTTCGCGACCTATCGCGCATATTTTAGTTCGCGACCGGTACCTCTCCTTTTAGTTCGTAGCTCGACCGCGAAGTAGGTTGCTCTTTTTAGTTCGTCCGGTCGTTTTGGCTTTTGCTACCGCTACTAAAACTACAGCTGAGCTGCATCTCAGCTCGAAATGACGGCAACTGGCAGAAGGGAATTACGCGATTCTGCGCGCTCTCGCGTCCTCTCGCTGTTACCCGTCAGTCTTCGAAAAAGGAGCGGACGAACTAAGAGGCGAGGGATCTGCGAACTAGTTCGCGTAGGTCGCCTGTGGGAGCGCTCTTCCGAACTAGTTCGTTCGCGAACAACACAAGACTACAGGTGATCAATAGAACCTGGATATGGGTCATTGAAAAATCGCGTTGGTTCGGGCTCAGCTGATAGGCACGCAGGTCTAAGTTGGTAGCAATTTCTTTGTTCACGTATTACGATTACGAATTATTATCTTTTCGTACAACCACGAGCGAACTGATCACGTGTACTGACGTTTCTAAAGAAAAATCACATTGTCAAATCTCCTTTCACATTCTGGGAAACGGAGAACACTTCTTTAACATTTCGGCGAAAAAGTCGGTACCGTGACGAATGTAAGAAAATGAATAGTGGCGCCTTTGGAGTGTGGCATTGTTTGAAGCGAGCAGCGGTGAAAGTGCGAAGAGTTTGTTTTGTGCAAAGGCTCGCGCGCACTCACGGATCCTGGAGTGGCAACGAAAGTGAGGGCAGGCGGGAGGAGAGGAATGGGGTCAGCCGTCACGTGACAGCAGCGCGCAACACTTGGCAATTAAAACAGCCGGCAATTCCCAGACGACAAAAGAAGAAACAAAGGGTTGCGCGGCTTGATCACACATTCTTCCCAATGCAGCAATCAGAACAATACCCTAATTCCGTTATTCCTACAATGAAGTAGCCAAGGGGGGGGGGGGAGTCTTGGGGTCCGGACCCCCATATCACCTAAACGATAAAATACTACTCAAACTTATGCTAAGGACAACACACACACCCATGCTCGATGGTGGACTCGAACCTCCAAAGGGGCTAAATGAAATAAGATACGACCAAGCTACCGTGTAGTGAAACTGAATGATATTGTTATCAGTCATACGCAGGGATACGCACAATCGACAATCAAGAAAGCCATCTATAGGCAGAGTCTAACATATAGAATCACGAAACTCCCGGTACTTTTCTGCAACCTGGCGACTGCAGCGCTGCCAAGCGGCCGGGTCGTAAGAACATACCGAGAGGCGAGAAACCATTGTGGATTAGATATGGAGTCGAACGACACGTTTAAAATGCGACTGCATTTCGGAGCTTATTGCGGCGCGATGAATTGTAGTTAAAGGAAAACTAAGAAAATGTACACTTTCTCAAATATGAAAAGCTCTTACAATGTAGGATAAAATAAAGTTTGTTAAATTTTAAGGATGTATGGTGTCAGTAACAGGGAGAGAAGTAACTAACCCAGTATTTTTCTTAAATGTTATTTTTGGTAGTCTTCTGACAGGTTTAAAGAAGTCAAAACAAATTTTTGCACAGTAGTCTACTATTGGTGATGCAGCAATGATAGTCGAAAGTTCACAGGGATTTGTTTGTACAAAATGTAAAATAATACCTAACTAACTAGTTTAACGTGTACAGACAAACTGAGATTTTAGCAGGAAAAAGATTGTTAACGATTTACACTACCTTTACATTCCTGGGGAGTATGTACGATGAAAACATGACAGGAACGGCACATGCAAGCCATCTGAGCAAGAAAAAAAGCGGAAAGGGCTTTAATAAGACGTAACTCTTAGTCTCTAAGAATGTAAAAATCGTGTCTAGTGCCAGTATCAAATGTATTAAGATGTTCAAAATGTGCAGAAAAAATGCACGTGAAACGTGAAGCCACGTACCAATACATTATATAACTATAAATCAGTTGCTTTTGAACTTAATCACACCAGGTTACAATTCGCTTCTCGTCTTAAATCGTTTTTGTATGTCATGATTACGACCGTGCTAGTGTGAGCCGTGGCATGTTATTATCACAAACTGACATCAACAAAAAACGGGATTTTCGTTTAATAATGTTTTCGTATTTGTGTCACGAAATACAGTACCATGTTCAATGCCTAAGAATAGATAAACAACAGCAATAATAAATAATAAATTCTCCCTTTCGATAGTGCCATTTTCTGCTACTGAGCTTGCTACCCAGCCGCTTGGAGCGCTAGTATCGCTTCAGCTGTCAAATGGTTGCATTTTTTCCCTACTGAGTTTCTCGACTGTCTGTTTTAGACTGTGTCTATAGATTTTAATTATCGATACATCGATAACAGCATCGGCTATTGCCCAGACGCCGCGGCGGAGCGGCCGAGCGCATTGAGGCGCTATGCTACGATGCGCGAGGCCGTTCCCCGATGGGGGTTCGAATCCCCCCTCGGGCATGGATGTTTGTGCTGTCTTTAGTACAAGGTTGTTCATAAGTAGTTTGGAAGTTTAGGGACTGATGAAGCCGCAGTTAAGTCCCTTAAGCTCAACAAACATTTGAACATTTTATTGCCCAGTCCTCCTTTAGCCGTTGTCCATTGATGGCCTTGCTCCATTACTGCTATGTTAAACACAACATTGGAATGCTGCCACTTTTGTGTTTGTGTTGTTAAGATAAGTTTCCAATTATGAATAAGTTCATAATAAGAAAAAAAAAAGAGAAAAACCGACTTTCATTTGTCCACTAGCGTTATGGTAAGTTAAAATACGTACAACTATAACAGCTTATTTATCTATTTACATCCGTGGAGTCGTTATTTGGAGTTGCAATAATTCAGTATATCATAAGGCACCTCACTCAGTACGTGTAATACTCTTTAAAGTTGGGTTTGAGAGTAATATTTTTTCTAGAGGATGGATACGTTGCAATGCCAACAAGAGTAAAAGAACCAATAATCTTGGAAATGAAATTATAGACTTAAGCTTCCTAAATCAGAATGCAAGGTATTTATACTGATGCAAAAATTAATTCAGATTTTGCGAAACACCAAGCTACAGTCGTGGCTGACAAACAGCGACCTTGGTGACATGCAACCGTGTCGTTGCCAGTGTTCAAATACAAAGAAACGCTTCTCATCTGGTAGTCTGATTTCGTTCGGAATAACAACTGAAGGTTCTTCTGGCGTATATTGAAACAATTTTTAAGTAATGTTTTCCTAAATTTTGCTCAGCTAAGATCTACTCTCTTTTGCAAGAAGGAAGTAAGTACCAAGACTCAGTTAGCAGTGCACCGCTCTATCTTTCGACCAACTTTGCTGTATGGGAATGAAAGTTGGGTGGATACAGGTTACCTTATTCATAAGGAAGAGGTTACAGATATGAAAGTAGCAAGAATGATTGCAGATACTAATAGATGGGAACAATGGAAGGAGGGTGTCCATAATGAGGAAATCAAAGAAAAACTGGAGATGAACACCATAGATGAAGCAGTTAGAGCGAACAGACTGAGATGGTGGGGTCATGTTACACGCATGGGAGAAGCAAGGTTACCTAAGAGACTCATGAGCTCGGCAACGGAGGGTAAGAGGAGTCGAGGTAGACCAGACAGAAAGTACTTAGATTCGGTGCAGATTGATCTTGAAGTAAAAGGCATAACATCAGACGAGACATCAATGTTAGCATTGAATAGGGGATCATGGAGGAATTTTATTAGAGGTACTATGCTCTAGACTGAACGCTGAAAGGCATAATCAGTTTCTAATGATGATGATGATGATGTATATAAAAATTGCAGTATTTATAAGACGGTTTTACAAACGCAAACTATGTGCATAAAATATAAAAATATGTTAGCCTAAGTTTGCCTTTAGAATAAATGGAAAACATGAGCCTTTGTAAATTTCTCTTTAACCATTCGGACCCCCCCCCCCCCCCCCTCTTTGACAGTATCCTGGCTACGTCACTGATTCTTGAGCTGTAAGCACCGACCACATATTCAGTTTCGGCTAAAATATTGGATTAGATCGCAGTTTTGGTTTCGGCCAGAAATCAGCCGAATCTTCGGCTTCTTCAAAATTAGCTCCCTTGAACTTATTGATGTAGTCCGGTCCCGTTCTGGATGGATTCAGTGAACAGTAACGCTTTACCTAAGTTGACAGTGCGCCGTTTAACTGCTAGGAGTCTCTCCTCCCGCAAAAAAATTGTGGGTGTTCCGTTTCTGAGCACAATAGAATGTAATCGTACCTTACAGTGATATACTATGTTAGTAACAATATTTTTCTGATTGTTGCATTGGGAAGAGCGTGTGAACAAGCCGCGCAACCCTTTGTTTCTTTTTTTTTTTTTTTTTTTTTTTTTTTTTGTCCCCTAGGAATCCCAGGTGCCGGCTGTTTTAATTGCCAAGTGTTGGCTTGTGCAGCCGTGAGCAGTTTGGATTTAGGAGAAATGTAGGAACACGGGAGGCAATACTCACATTACGACTAATCTTAGAAGATAGGCTAAGGAAAGGGAAACCTACATTCTTAGCATTTGTAGATTTGGAGAAAGCATTTGACAATGTAGACTGGCATACACTCTTCCAAATTCTGAAGGTATCAAGGGTGAAATATAGGGAGCGGAGAGTTATATTCAACCTATACAAAAACCAGACAGCAGTTATTAGAGACGAAGGGCAAGAAAGGGCCGCAGAGGTTGGGAAGGGAGTAAGACAGGGTTGTAGCCTTTCCCCAGTGTTGCTTAATCTGTATATTGAGCCAGCAGTAAAGAAATTCAAGGAGAAATTTGGAGAGGGAATTAAAGTTTACGGAGAAGATATGAAAACTTTGTGGTTTGCCAATGACATAGTAATTTTGTCAGAGACTGCAAAGGATTTGGAAGAGCAACTGAATGGCATGGACAGTGTCTTGAAAGGAACATATAAGATGAACATTAACTAGCGTAAAACGAAGGTAATGTCAGAAAATTAGGCGATGCTGAAGGAATTAGATTAGGTAATGAGACAATAAAAGTAGGAGATGAATTTTGTTATTTGGGTAGCAAGATAACTTCTGATGGCCGAAGTAACGAAGATATAAAATGCAGAATGTCTATGGGAACAAAAGCGTTTCTAAAGAAGCGAAACTTGTTAACATCCAATATTAATTTAAATGTTAGGAAGTCCTTTCTGAAAGCATTTATCTGGAGTGTAGCATTGTATGGCAGTGAAACGTGGATGATAAGGAGTTCTGATAAAAAGATGATAGAAGCTTGTGAAATGTGGTGCTACAGACGAATTATGAAAATTAGATGGGTAGACCACGTAACTAATGAGGAGGTGCTTAACCGAATTGGGGAGAAAAGAAGTTTCTGGCATATCCTGACTAAGAGAAGGGATAGATTGGTTGGACACATTCTGAGACATCAAGTAATTGTCAACTTAGCATTAGAAGGAAGTGTGTGGGATAAAAATCGTAGAAGGAGACCGAGGGACGAATACAGTAAGCAGATTCAAAAGGACGTAGGTTGCCGAACTTATTCTCATATGAAGAGGCTTGCACAGGACGGTGTCCGGACACTTGCCACGCCGGACACTTGCCACGCCGGACTTTTGCCACACTTCTACCTGCTCCGAAGGGTCGCGTGCCGCTGTCTCCTCCTCCTCCTCCTCCGCCCCTAACATCCGGCTCAGGAATTTCCGTGCACGGTGTCCAGGCCTGCACACTGGTCACACTGCACACTGGTCACTAGTACACACATTACATTACGAGTTTCGTAAGTTGTGCTTCTTCTTTCTGTTCTATTGCACATCATAGCAATTATAGCCTTTCCCTTCGAAAACCTAAACAATCTAGAACAGTGTACGTTACAAACATTGCACTCTATATTACTTCAGTTTCTCATATGAAACATTTTGAAATTGTATGTCGACTTTAAGTGACCTGTAAAAGACAGATGCTCTTACCTTGTTTAGTCAACGTATTTGCGGTCACTGATTTGAACATTGTTCCACTACAATTTTTTAACAAACTAGCTGAAAACCCAGCGTTGCGCGGATATTTATTTATTTATTTATTTATTTATTCCTGCCTTGAGTTATTACTTCTCCTATCCTCTCTCTGTCCATCTCCCTTTTTCTAAAATGATATTATATTTTTTTATGGTTCCGGACCTAGGTCAGCAAAAACAAAATCCTTGTTGGATCCCTCAGTCAATTACTCAATTTTCATAGCCAAGATGTCAAATTTAAGTAGAAGCCATTGTCTTAAACGATGAATGTTCATAAAGTGAAATTAATTTAAGTCCGTACTCCAGAACGATGTAAATTCAATGTTAGATTGTGTTTGGCGTAAACTTCTGGAAACACTTCTATCGTTGAGATGAGAAATGGTAATAACACCGCCATGTATTGGTTCCATGATGTAGCACTAAACTGTTTATCTCTCACAGTTAGTGAATGCTGAAGTTCAAAATGTTTGTATAGTCTATGGGACTTAACTACGGGGACATCAGTCCCTAAACTTACAAACTACTTATGAACTACTTACAAACTAGGACGGCACAAATATCCATGACCGAGGGGGGATTCGAACCCCCGACCGTAGTGGCCGTGCAGACCGTGACTGGAGCGCCTCAGTCTCCTCGGCCACCGCGGCCGGCAATGCTGAAGTATTAGTATGTTACAGTGTAGCACTGGGGACAATGTAGTTATTCTGTATGCAGTGCTCCCTATTATCGAAAACTCGACGAATGCTGAAAGCCTGGTAATTCAGTCAACAGAGCGGTTCATATTTGTTTAAATAAGACGTCATGGTGGTATTAATGTGCGATAAAGTAAGTCTGAGTAATCGTTGAAGGAATGGCGTCAGGTGATCGTCTCTTCCATTAAATATAGTATTTCCAGTGAATTGTCTTGACTGTATTAGCAGCATCGGCCACTGTTTCAGGTAATAAATTTCCCCACGTCCTTCAGTGATTATTTCGTAAAGCACGAAGTTGAAATCTACCTTGTGTAGTAGAACTATATATCAGAAGTCGGATTATAAGTAGATGCCATTGTATCTGCAAAAGAAGACGTCCTTCTCTATCTTAGTGTAGTCCGCACCAAAAGTAAGTAATTTCACATTTTAATCACAATATTGTACCGAACAATTATGAAAGCAGAGGCGTTCCTGATGAGTTTGTCGCTCGCGTGTGTATATTATCTCTAGTGGCAGGTAGAGAGCAGAAATATCTCTGGAGTGAGCTTCCAGATGCGCAGAAGAGATTTTGTATTCGCAACATTAAGGTGCAAATGTCACATGATATTGGGAAAAATCTACTAATCGGCTGACTTTATCTTGGTCCCTTTTTGTTCGATTAATGGACCTTTTAGCGACGCTTCCTCAGCTTTGTTGTTGCTTCTATGACACATTTATTTACATATTATTTCATGTTATGTGGTTGCTCTGCCAAAAGGAGGTGGGTCTTCTTCGCAAACAATGCGGTACAAACTAATCGTAATAGCAAATAAAAGTGTGGGAAGAGTGGATTTGTCTCAATATCACGTGGTAATTCCAGCTTAATGTTGAGAACATGCACAGAATTCAATGCTCACTCCATAGATATTTCTACTATATATACAATTTAGTGTTTATACCCATCAAAAGATGCACTTTTATTTCCATGACATTGCAAAACATATGGGATACAGCTAGGAAGAACAAAATTTTTGTGTACTACCTGGAATAAATTTTACTTGGAGAGGCAGCGGTTTATTATGTTAACGTTGGCAACGAAATATTCGCTTTAGGGGGATCATTAATTTACTGATTGGAATAAAATTATTTATTTCATTAGCTACACAAAGAATTATTCCCCTCATTGTACGTGACTGATTTTTCAAAAAGGATTCAACATCAATACACTACACCGATGCCGTAAGGAAAATCGTTGCCCTTGTTTCAGTGTATTACACCTTAGTTATGAGCATATAAAACGTAGCATCGCCAGTTATTAGTTATTTGGTGTACTATGTAACAGCGCCTCTACCGGATGTTTGCTACACTACGCAGCAATTCAAGCGTAACATACACCAGAAACTACAAATTACATCTTTCCTTCCCCTGATCCGATTTTGATGAAATGAAGCTTATTTGTTGCCCCAAGGTACTCTCAGTTGACCTACGAAACCCCAAGAAAGTTCGTATAGTACTCTTGGAGATTTGCTGTACTACACCATACTTACAAGCATAATATACATAAAAACTTCAAATTACGATTTCCTTCCCCATCCTTACCCAAACAATCCGAGCGTAAGTTCCGCCTCTAATGACCACATTGTCGACGGGCCGTTAAACGCTAATATTCCTTCCTTCTTTCCTGACTAAAATCAATATTTCTTGTGACTTGTCCAGGATATAATATGAATATTTTCTGTGGAGAGACCATGCCTTAGCAAGCGATAGAAAGCTGTCCGTGTGAGAAACTTAGAGATTTCAAATACACTCCACAGTATTGAGTAGATTGCCCTGTAATATATTAATCATTATAGAAAATGCAAGTCCCACTGCAAACGGCAGGCTCTTAGTTAAAAAGCCAGATCTGTCGGAAATAAGGGGTATTCGTCGGATGTACTGTTTCATTCTCTTCCTTTCCTTGTAGCTCTATAGATGTCTATTGCTTCTTCCTACAGCGCTTTGCGCTTCACAATTAAAAGTTGCTTCAAAGTTTTCAACAGCACTCTCAGCTTTCAGGAATTTCCTTAGGCTCACTGGAATACAGAACTTTCTTGGCAGTAAATAAGAAATGTAATAAAACGTAATGCCTGATGTGAAAAGTTTTGATCCATCGCAGTATATATTGACGATGTCTGTGTAGAGACAGGAATTAGTGATCAAGATATCGTCATAGTGTCGATGGTGACCAATGTTCATAAACCAATCAAGACGGCTAGGAGCGTGTTTTTGTTGGGAAGAGCCGATAAGCAATTGTCAGGATCGCACTTAGAAAATGAATGGGCATCGTTTAGTTCCGGTATTATGGATGTTGAGGAATTGTGGACTAAATTTAAGTGCATTGTACATAAAGGGTTAGAGAAATATGTAATAATAATGTGAGAAAGCTACTGAGAAAGCAAAGTCTTGCAGTATCGGTTCAAAAACGAACACGCAAATGATGACAGGCAAAAGTTAGTAGAGATTCGTGCGTCTATAAAAAGATCGTTGCGCAAAGCATGCAATAATTACCACACCCATACCTTAGCAAGAGATCTTTCCGAGAACCCGAAAAAATTCTGGTCCTATGTGAAATCGATAAGCGGGTCAAAGCCCACTATGCAGTCACTCGATCATTCCGGGGCATTAATAGAAGAAAGCAAACGGAAAGCTGAAGTTCTAAATTTAACCTTTAAGAAATCTTTCACGCAAGAGGACCGCACAAATGTACCATCATTTGATCAACGTACTATTTCTGAAATGGAGGACATAGTAATGGGTATTTCCGGTGTAGGGAAGCAGCTGAGAGAGCTAAATACGAAAAAGTCTGCTGGTCCAGATGGAATACCAGTTCGGTTTTACAAAGACTATTCTGCGGCATTGGCGCCTTACTTAACTTGCATTTATCGCGAATATTTAATTCAGCGCAAAGTTCCAAGTGACTGGAAAAAAGCGCAGGTGACTCCCGTTTATAAGAAAGGAAATAGAACTGACCCCGATAATTAATGGCCAATATCGTTAACATCAGTTTCCTGTAGAATTTTGGAGCGTATTCTCAGTTCGAATATAGTAAATTTCCTTGAAACGGAAAAGCTTCTTTCCGTGAATCAGCACGGGTTTAGGAAACATCGTTCATGATAAACTCAGCTTGTCCTTTTCTCACATGACATCTTGCGAGGTATGGATGAAGGGCAACCGGCGGCTTGTGTTTTTCTCGACTTCAAAAAGGCGTTTGACCCGGTGCCACACTGCAGACTGCTAACGAAGATACGAGGTTATGGAATAGGTACACAGATTTGTGACTGGCTGGAAGAGTTCCTAAGTAATAGAACGCAGTAGGTTGTTCTCGACGGCGCGTGTTCATTAGAGACGAGTATATCGTCAGGCGTGTCCCAGGGGAGTGTGATAGGACCGCTATTATTTTCTATCTATATAAATGTTTTGATGAACAGAGTAACTTGTAATTTTCGGCTGTTTGCTGATGATGCTGTGGTGTATGGTAGGGTGTCATCTTTAACTGACTGTAATAGCATACAGAATGACTTAGACAAAATTTCTAGTTGGTGCAAAGAATGGCAGCTAGCTCTCAAAGTAAAATAAATAAATAAATAAAAATAAAATAAAAAAGTAAGGTAATGCCCATGAGCAGGAAAAACAAACCCATAATGTTCGAATACAACATTAGTAGTGAGCGTCTGGATGGAGTCGCGTCGTTCAAATATCTAGGCGTAACATTTCAGAGCGATATGAAATGGAACGAACATTTAAGGGCAGTTGTGAGTAAGGCGGACAGCCGACTTCGGTTTATTGGGAGCACTTTGGGACGATGTACTTCATCTGTAAAGGAGACCGCGTATAAAACGCTTGTACGATCACGTCTTGAGTATTGCTCAAGTGTTTGGGACCCGCAGCAGATCAGTTTAAAGGAAGACATAGAAACAGTTCAGAGGCGAGCAGCTAGTTTTGTTACTGGTAGGTTCGACCAATGCGCGAGTGCCACAGAAATTCTCTGGGAACTCAGTTGGGGATCGCTGGAGGAAAGACGACGTTCTTTTCGTGAATTTCTGTTGAGGAAATTTAGAGGCCCGGAATTAGAAGCTGAGTGTAGTACGATCTTGCTGCCACCTACTTACATTTCACGTAGTGATCACAAAGACAAGATAAATTAGGGCTTGTACGGGGGCATATCGGCATTCTTTTTTTCCTTGTTCTATTTGGGAGTAGAATAGGAAAGGAAATGCCTAGTAGTGGTACAGTATACCCTCAGCCACGCACCTTACAATGGATTGCGGAGTATTTATGTAGATGTAGATCTCACCTTTACTGATTTATATTTTGTACAATTGTATAATTTTTCAAGTATATATTCATTTGTATAAGTGCTGTATGTCTGAAAAAATCTGTTGCGAGTGTAAATAATAGTAAAGAAGTAATAGATTGCGTGCGTGATGGGGTGGTTTGCCATGAACGTTACTGTTTATGTGCTCATATATCATGAACTACGTGTCGTACTGTGAAAAAATTTAGAATCTTCATTAAACTATATGCGTGTATACTGTCTTCAAAATTTCCAGCGGCTACAATTTTTAGTGTAGAAATTATAAATTATGACGTCATACCGAAAGCCGTAATTTTAGTCCACGAACAGTGGAAAAGTAGTAAGCGAGAAACTTTTTTCCCTTTCATGATTTTACTATGGTTGTCAGCGAGAATAAGCTCAATAAAGGTTTGAAATTATGTTTAAATTTGGTTTCAAGTTGCTAGTACTGTCATTCTCATACAGTGTGTGAATAAAGTCTCGTCGCATTATGTGGCAGTTTCTTGCAACTATATTGTTTATGACGTATCTCCTGAACCATGTGTCGTATGTTGTTCTTACCCAGACAGCATTGTTACCTCATGGTAAGGAATATGTGCACCAAATTTGGTTGATATCGGCCCAGTGTTTTAGGAGAAGATGTGCAACACTGTCGTTTGATGCAGCAGTTTTTCGCGCATCTCATTGTTTATGAAGTCATATCTCGTGAACTATGTGTTGAAACATGATCCTAACACTTAGGCGTGGCGACCGTTCTCATGGATCGAAGCTTACGTGTACAAAATTTCATAATCATTGAAAGAAAACTGTAGAATTGTATACAATACGTACACATAAACAAATATACGGAGTCTCTGCTTTAAATATAAACAGATATCGGATTTTAGAGAGTAAATTAATGTAGACTGTGTCGTTAGTTATATCAATATTATTTCGCAATAGCGAATTTTTCTTAGCGTAACTGTATGAGGTAGGCTGTTATACCAAATTGTAACATATGAAAATTTGTGGCGGGCCGGGACTCGAACCCGGGTTTCGCGCTTTTCGCGAGCGGTCGCCTTAACCACTAGGCTACCCAAACACGACTCCAGGACTGTCCCAAACTTCCATATGCCTCACTGACTGCACAGATTTGAGTCAACTACATTCATCCCTCAGAACTCGCAGCTTAATCTGTATTCCCGCACCAGGGAGAATGAAAACAACGAGGCATTAACCTACGCTGTTATCGTTATTGCCTTGCTTAGGCATCTGTTAAATAACTGTATGGTGTCGAATTACAGTGTTGACATTTTTATCAATATTATTTCGCAATAGCGAAGTTTTCTTAGCGTCACTGTATAAGGTATGGATGTTATACCAAATTGTTACATGTGACATATGTCACAATTTGGTATAACATCCATACCTTATACAGTGACGCTAAGAAAAATTCGGTATTGCGAAATAATATTGATAAAAATATCAACACTGTAATTCGTCACCATACAGTTATGTGTCGTTACTTTCTTTCTTTTCTTTTTTCATTAGCATTGCTTTGACGCCGTTCCTTTCTTGTTCATGCTCATAGCGATGGGCTGTTTCTCTCGCAATCAGTAAGCGTAGCCTTGCTGTCGATCGCGCAGTTACTGCCCGTCGAAGTTTCGAGTCCTCCCTCGGACGTGAGTATGTGTGTTTGTGTGTGTGTGTGTGTGCGTGTGTGTTTTGTCCTTAGGTTACTTTAAGTTATTTCCAGTAATTTTTAAGCCTAGGGACTGATAACCGCAGTCGTTAACTCCCATAGACTTTATAACATTTGAACATTTTCAATTTTCAGTAATGGAGTAATGGATCTATTTTTATGCTTTGGAGAACTAATTACATACTGAAACAGATGACGATATTGCTTTTGTTTCCCAAAAGTTGTAAATAAATATTTCGATCTCGGGATATTTAAAAGAAGCTCTATATTTCTCCAAGATGTCGAAGAAGTAAGTTGTATAGAACGTGGCTTGGAAGCGGGCAGTAGGAGGTGGACGGGCGGGCGTCCCTTGCCTGGGAGGGGGGGGGGGGGGCTTGCCTGAGGGACGGCTAATCCAGCTACCTGTCGAAGGGTCAGGTGTGGCAAAAGTCCGGCGTGGCAAAAGTCCGGCGTGGCAAGTGTCCGGGATCCGCACAGGACAGGGTAGCGTGGAGAGCTGCATCAAACCAGTCTGCGGACTGAAGCGCACAACAAAAACAACAACAGTAACAATTTAACATAATCAGTATTGTAATGGAACAGGTTATGCTGTACAGTTTTATTAATGAGTTTCCTAGAAAGCGAGGAGCTTTCTTAATAACTATTTTGGATTTAGGAAACATTGATCATGTGGTGCATACCTTTTCCTTTTTCAACTGTTCAACTGTTTGTAAAGCTTAAGGGACTTAACAGCGGGGTCATCAGTCCCTAAACTGACAAACTACTAATGAACTAGCTAAGACTAAGGACGGCACAAATATCCATGCCCGAGGGGGGATTCGAACCCCCGACCGTAGTGGCCGTGCAGACCGTGACTGGAGCGCCTCAGTCCCCTCGGCCACCGCGGCCGGAGTTTTCCTTTTTCGTTGGCGTAAATTTATACTGACGACAACATACTTTCTGCTGCACTGATTCAGCAACGCTAAAAAGGAGATATGTAAAGTTTTTTTGTCGATTGCAAAAAACGGAAGTGTAGATGGCAACATAAAGCTAGCGCTCTCGAGAACAAAATATTATAGGCTACTTACGGAAGCAAGCAAATGATTACTTTCTGCATCTTTAGTATTTTGGTAGTCATGTTGAGACTCTGACATTTCGTATCTATTTGGGATGTTTGTTGTGTACTTAAATAAATGTTCAAATGTTTGTAAATCTATCGGACCAAACTGCGTGGTCATCAGTCCGTAGCTTACAAACTACTTAAACTAAGGTAAACTAACCTAAGGACAACGCGCGCGCGCACACACACACACACACACACACCCGTGCCCAAGGAAGGACTTGAAACTCCGACGGCGAGCAACCGCGCGCTTCGCAGCGAGGCGCCTTAGACCGCTCGGCGAAGATCGCGGGTTCGATCCCCGCCAGGTCCTACGATTTTTATCTGTCACTTTCCACTTCTTTCACCTCTGGCAGTATTGCTCATGTGAAAAATACCGAGTAGCATCGTGGTTCGGAACACACGTTAAACTGCAGGTAAGTCAGTTCGAAGGTCGGAGGAAGACAACGGCATACCACCTCCAAACAGGAGGTAAAACACTGTGGTGTTTAAAGCAATCTTCGGATTGTTGTCTGCTTTACCTTACCCTTATACAATAGTCCCGTTAATTGAAGGTGAACGGTACCGGGATCACATCGAACTATCTAAATTTACGCGTGAAAAAGAAGAAAACCGATCTTGAAAAGAATACACGTATAATAAATTATGACCTTTTTTAAAAGAAAGTTTTTAAAAAGTCATTTTCACTGATAGCTTGTAGGTTTTAAGCCGGCCGCGGTGGCCGAGGTGACTGATGCGCTACAGTCACGGTCAGCACGGCCACTACCGTCGGGGGTTCGAATCCCCCCTCGGACATGAATATATGTGCCGTCCTAGTTCGTAAGTAGTTCATAAATAGTTTGTAAGTTTAGGGACTCATGACCCCGTAGTTAAGTCCCATAAGCTTAACAAACATATGAACATTTTTGTAAGTTTTAAAGTATTTTTCACTATTTACTTCGCGTTACAATGGTGGAGATCCTTTTTCCGTGAAGAAAGAATATACCCGCAGTTGTTGTTTTGTCTTATAACGCTCGTATTTATGGGAAACTCGTAATTCCGATACTCGAAACATCGAGTGGGCCTTTGCGATCGTCTTTTGACAGCTCGAAATTTAAATGAAAATAACGGCTTAACCATTCTTCTGACACGAAAATTTAATAACGGAATTTGTAGAGGAGAAAATTCTCTACAAATTTGCTCTTTTATGTGTTTTTCATATCTCGTATCGTTTCAGAGATATTTGCAAAAATAACGGCGATTTTGGGATGTCTGTATGGCTGTAACATGTTCCCACTTTTTAGGTCGGACCGATCAACCAATCGGCACCAAATTTTACAGACATAATTGTTGGCTACCAGAGACCAGAACCTTGCTTTTTGAAATATTTCGGACAAGAAATACGTTAGTAATACCTCCCAAAAAAAAGCCGTTTGTAATGTAATTTTAATTGCAAATAAACCGTTCATCTGACTCGAATACTGAATAAACGAATTTGTAGAGGAGAAAATTCTCTACAACTTTGTTCCCTTATGTTTTTGTCATATTCGTATCATTTGCAAAAATAACGGAGTTTTGACACCCTCCATTGAATTAACGAAAACCAGCCGTTCGCAGATGTCACGTGATATTCCTCGCCCAGACCTCTCTGTGGCATACGCCATCTGGCGTTGCGTATTTAATGATTTTATTATTGTAACTTACACGTTGTCATTTCAAAGCAATGGCGCACTGAAGAATTAACAAACAAGACGCGTAATATCGAAACAAACAGTCCGAAATGGATCTACGCACGGAGGTCTATGGTGTGCATCCCATTAAAACCACGACACCGTTTAGCCCGCAGAATGTGGGCGGAGCAACATCAGGATTAGAGTCGTAACGATTGGCGCCGGGTTCTGTTCACAGATGAGTTAAGATTTTGTGCTCAGCCGGACATCATTGTTTCCTCATCTGGAGAGAACATGAAAAAATCGTTCTTATGTGCAGGAAACATCACTACATCCTAGTGGTCGACGAGTGTTGTGGGTAGGAGTCAGGATTGGCGAATGTACGGAGCTCTATGTCGTTCAGATTGGCGCTTTCACTGCTCAGAGGTACAGAAACGAGATCCTTCTACCTTTTTGTTGTGCCCTACACTGGTGCTATAGGAGATGGCTTCAAGTGTTTGTGGAGCTTATGGGACTTAACTACGGGGTCATCAGTCCCTAAACTTACAAACTTCTTAATGAACTAGCTAACACTAAGGACGGCACAAATATCCATGCCCGAGGGAGGATTCGAACCCCCGACCGTAGTGTCCGTGCAGACTGACTGACGCGCCGCAGAACGCTCGGCCACCACAGCCGGCGAAGATGGCTTCCTTCTGGTGGATGATAACGCTAGTTCCCACAGAGCTGCACTGGTGGACAACATGCTTGAAGCTGAGAGAACTGAACGAATGGAGTGGCCAGCTTGTTAACCATTGAGCATATCTTGGATGCACTTGGCAGACGCATTGCAGTCAGACCAGTACCTCCCATATAGGTTGCAGAGCTGGATATTGCATTCATGGGAAAATGGCGAAATATACCTAAGAGCAGACTGATAAGCTCATACTGCCCATACCACGGAGGTGTGCAACTGTACTGACCTTCCGAGGGGATCACACACCAACGAGAACGACTTTTTCAGTATTATGGTAACCCCATGGTACCTCGATCTAAGTAAACGCCTTGTAAATCTCAAGTAAAGACTTTGAGACAGCAAAATATCGTACTGAATCACACACAAATCACAGTCATAACCAATATCTGAATAAAATACATTACGATAGGTATATTGTGTGTGATGTAGAGATGGGAAAATTGCAACATCTGGCGGTTTCGAAACCAATGAAACCGTACCATCTGTGGTTTCGAAACACTGTTTCGAAACCGTGAAGCAATGTATGTTTTATCCTGAAATCTTCGTTCTAGGAGGGCAATATTTTTCACTATGTGGACAAGGGTACATACAAGAACCTGTCAACCGTAGAGTATATATTTACTTCTTGGCCTGTACGAAACATGTTGATAAAGATTTTCTCCCGTGTTGTTGATGTTGCCAACATAGTCACACGAGGCCGCCGGTATGGTAGGTAAAAGTTTACCCCGTTAGGAACTCACAAACTGCAATATGGTACGCATATTACAGTGATGGATCATAAATGCTACTTTCTATGCATACTAAATAAATTATATGGAATAAAGGGCACACTAAATAATTACAAATAATGGTACGGAATTACAAAAATAATAAAATAAGAGACTAGTTCACCACTTCTACGTCTTGATCGTTGCACCACCGCCGCAATTCCTGTAACATGACAGTCGAAAAATTATAACGACAGTAGGTAACTTCGTTTTCGCTCGTAAGAAACTAACTCTTTAACACGAGATTAAATATGCGATGTACCCTTGTCCGTATAAAAAATGTCATTTCAGGCTTCATGTTGTATCTTATTTAAAAAAAATGTAGTTTCACTCGTGTTTTTAATATAGTAGATAAACCTAGAATTTAAGTGGTTATTTCAATGCAAATAGTGAACGTTGTTTTATTGTTCTTTTGCCTTTATAAAGCAAACATTATGTCATTTCGGAATACGGCAGTCTCTTGCAAACGAATCTTGATTTCAGTAATCATAAGCTGCAGACTCACGAGTGTCAACTACTATTTGACACTCTCTTCAGTAAAATGAAACACCACATTTCGATAGCATTAGCCTTTTCCGCCTTTCTGCATTAGTGGTTTGAAACACCGGTGTTGTGAAACCGACACGAAACCGTGAAACTGACAGGAAGAAACGGTTTCAGTGTATCGACAATCGACCGCGAATGTGATCCGAAACAGAACTGAATGAAACCGCATGGTTTCGAAACCGTGAAACATGTCGGTTTTGAAACACTGAAACTGTTGTGTGTATCGAAACCTGGTTTCGAAACCATGAAACCGTAGCCAACTCTAGTGTGATGTCTCACGTGATTGCCTAATTGTTTTGGACAGTGTAGAATTTTTTTTTTTTTTTTTCCTTTTTCGTTTGAGGGTAGAAAGAGGGCAAAGAGAGAGGGTTGGAGGGGTCGGAGGGCGGAAGGGGACGCATATAGAGAAGGGAGGTGGGAGGACCTTACTCTGTACGGGATAGGAGGGTAAGATGACGACAGTAAGATTCCGAATTTTTTATCCCGTCATTTTATACCCGACGCCTACATGAATACTTCAGAGAAACCATTACAGTTTTGTTTCCGACTACAGATTTCGTAGTTTTTCTAAATGTAACACCTATGGCGTTTACTTAGACTTTTTCTCAAATAATGTCAGACTCGTCCTTTGCGAGTAAGATGACGAATTTCGGCAGGTAGTTTGACGAAGTAAAACATAATTGGCTAAACATGAAAAAAAAATCATTTTATTTACAGTACGGAAATGGTACACATTTGCTTTGCGCTTCGTGATTTTAACAGTGAGTTCGGTAAAGCAGCTTGGGTCCATTAACGACAGCATGAACAATCATTCAAAGTCCCTAATTTACCACAGTCATTGTTGATTTCACAAAGTTCTTCTCTAACGAAATCATGATCATCGTCGTCGTCTTCAGTGCAGTTGACTGATATCGAGGAATTAAGAAGTGCCTTATCACATTTGTTTTGTTTTCTCTTCTCTCCTTAGTCACCTATTTGTCATTCAATATTTCTGCTTTTTTCCTTCATATTTCTTTTTCTTCAGCTTGGCTTCTGTTTGTTACGTGTAATGAGGGCAACTTTTTCCCCTGCATCCTCTGCGAAGTTGCATACACCACTGTACCATTCTGTACCAAATGTTCAAATGTTTGTAAAGTTATGGGACCTAAATGCAGTGATCATCGGTCCCAAAACTTACAAACTACTTCAGCTAACTTACCCATGCCTGAGGCAGGACTCGAACCTCCGACGGTAAACGGCCGTGCGCACCGCAGCAAGGCACCTTAGTGCACACGGCTATTCCGCTACAGCCCAATTTGTACCTCCTGCACAATGGTCATCGATTCCTGTGGCCATTTCTGTCTGTTAGCCCTTCATTCATTCTTGTTACACACGCTCAATAGTCAAGTTAGTATGAAAAGATCATTAAAATGATTTACTATTCTTTGGGAAAGACGACGAGTCGTCAACTTACCCGAAGGGTCGTTCATATATAAAATCCAAGAACAACAGTTAATTAAATTCTCTTTGGGTTTTAATATGCAAAAACAACAGTTAATTAAATTCTCTTTGGGTTTTAATATGTACATTAAAGAAAGAGCTTAGTTTATAGTTTACGAAAAAACTGAAACCAGCTTGGAAAAATTTACCATACGTGTTCCAGATGCTATTTGATGCACTGAAATCAACCAACTTTATCGTAAACATGAATGATGGCGTGTCAGTGTTAAATTATGACAGTAGGCTTTAGTACTTGTTGTAGCACACGTAGAGTGCTAATCTCTAGTAAGGCAAGACCTTCATTTGCTACTCTGCCTCGACAATCACATTAAATTAATGATTCGTCTTCTTAGAGTCATCATCATCTTACCATACCTTCCCCTACATTCAATTCTCATGCTTATTTAGCAACTACGAAGCACTGCCAAATTCATGTATACACTTTAAATTATGTATTTTTGTTATTGGCAACGAAAAGTTAATTCATCAAAGGCACAGAATATGTTTCGCACCGTCTTGTAAGGTTGAAAAGGGGAATATTATCAGGCAGCTAGAAACCAGCAGTAGCAGTTAGTAGCTAACTGTGTTGGCACGAACACGCGAATTTAGAAAGAGTCCCCAGTAGGCGAATCTCGATCACGAGGTCGACTTTTGACGGGCTGACGGTAACTAGGACAACATTTGCTACTGGGGACTCGCAATCATACATTCACAATTTCGTAGCCAACTAGTCGTTTTTGGACCCATATTTTTTGAAACTCTATTCCTTCTGCTGTCTTATATTTTCAGCCGTGGCAGATTTCCCAGTACATCCTGCATTTTCGGGCATTGGCAAGCTTAATCAATGATCAAGTTTGGAGGGCGGAAGCAACTGAACAGAAACTCTACTTTCTCTTCATTCTCGTATTTCTCAGAGCATTACTGGGCTGTGTTACTGGCACAGTATTTGACTATTTTGCATCAACAGCGTCTGATAAAGTTAGGTGCTAAAGTGTCGAGTATCTCGCAGAAGCCAGGCAGAGCCAAACCGAAGGAAGCAAGAGTAGGGTGTAATGTTTCGTCGACAGCATGGTCATTAAGGAAGGATGGCAAGCTCGGATTGCTTTACTACGGATGGGGCAGGAAATTTTTCGTGCCTTTTCAAAGCAGGAAAATGACCGGAGGCGGGTTTGAACGTCCGACTTCGTGAATACGAGTCCAGTGTGCTATAACCATCTCGCTCGGCGATCCAATACATTCCCTTTCTCTTACAAAGTTATGCAACAGTGGCTGTAGAAAAATAAAAGCAGTAGCCTATAGAGCGGAGAAGTAAACGAGCAAATAAAAATTAGCTAAAAGCAAATAATATTCCAGCAACGTTGAAATCGAAAACAAATGCCCACTTTAGCAAACAATTATAACACACATTCTGAACAATAATGGACTACTTGTCATTCTCGAAATGTCCGTGACACTGAATGCACATTCATTTGAGAGATTACGTAAGTTACTTGAAGAGGCATCATGTTTTGGTATGGAGATGTTTCTTGGTAGCACTAAACGGCACACGCCTGATCGCCAGAAAGTGTTAAACACGCGTGCCCACTGCCGGAACAGAATTCCTGTCCGTTAAGAGAGCGGAGACACGAGACCCTAATGGCACCATCCGCTGCGGAATCCTCGCAACATACATTTCGACACTTTAGCATACCTATTGCAATTACCCATTTATGAAGATTCCTATCGAACCCCACGGTAATTTCCTACTATCTGCTTTCAGAGTCTGAAACTTCACTCGTCGGTTTTACAAAACGCATTTTATTTATCAGGAGGCTAGCGGTCGCGGTCTGGTCGGTGTGATGTGACAGGGGCTGTTGTTAGGCCTTGTCTCTAGCTGGTGTTGGTTAGAGACAAGCAAATCGCGGAAGTGGTGTCCAATGGAAAGACTTGCACTGAGCAGCATGAAATTATCAGTATTATAAGAGGAAAAGGAGACTTATAATTTTAAGCAACACAGACGCAGCGAGGAATTAGGTATTTACAAGTTGAAAAACGGACAGAAATACAAATTCAGGTACTTAGAATTACTTATTATTAATTGACATAAATTGTTCTCATGAGTGTTCCTTTTCCACCAACTGAGGTACGGAACGCCCCCCCCCCCCCAAAAAAAAAAAAAAAAAAAAAAAAAAAAAAAAAAAAAAGTTTAACGATCCACGGTTTGCGTATGATCGGAAACTCAGCCATTATATTTGGAAGAAAGACAGCAAACTTGTGGTTTAACGCCCCGTCGACATCGTGGTCATTAGGGACGGAGTTTGGGTAAGGATGAGAAAGGAAATCGGCCGTACCCTTTCAAAGGAACCATCCTGGCATTTGCCCAGAGTGATTTAGGGAAATCACGCAAAACCTAAATCTGGATAGCCGGAGATGGATTTGAATCACTGTCCTCCCGACATGGAGTACTTGCGTTTTTAACCAACCAGATGCAGTGAGGAATTATGTACTTATAGTTTGAAAAACGGACAGCCGCCCAGGAGTGGCCGCGAGTTCTAAGGCGCCTTGCTGTGGAATGCGCATCTTCTCCCTGTCAGAGGTCGCAGATTCGAGTCCTCCCTCGGGCATGGGTTATAACATCACTAATTATTTTCATTCTCAACCACTGTGCTTTCAAAAATATGCTCTGCACCCTTATCAAATAATACTGTAATTCTGTCTATTCCTTGGAAGCTTTCGTGTGTATAGTTTCCATATAAACAAAGATATTAACTTCTATTCTAGAGTTCGATGACATACTACATCTTTGGCTGTTATATAACCTACTTGCTTCTTCTCAATTATTCTGAAGGATTACGAAGTAATTCGCATTATACTGTATATACATATAAAGCAGTGGCGTAACTATGGGGGGGATGAGGGGGATAGAAACCCCCCCCCCGCAGAACCCGAAAAAAAATGTGTGAGAGAGAGAGAAAAAATAGAAAAAGAAATAGTATAACAGCAGTCTGGTAAAGGTGAAGATTTGAAACTTGGGGTGGTTTACCATAAGCTTTCATTGGAAGGGAGTGAATTAGTTTCTTCAACGAGAGTGGTAGATGGTAGTCTGTCTGGAAACTGACTAAAATTTTGCTCGGCAAGCAGAACTATTCCCCCCCCCCCCCCCCCCCCCAAAGCCAAGTCCTAGTTACGCCACTGATATAAAGGAAGATTTAAAAAGGGTAAAGCAGTCAACAAACCGAAGATTGGTTTGAACACCACAGTGCTTTACTAGGCATGGTCCTGTTTGGAGGTGGTATGCCGTTGCCTTCCTCCGACCTTCGAACTGACTTACCCAGCCAGTTATAGGGGGACCTACAGTTTAACGTGGGTTCCGAACCACGGTGCTACTCGGTATTTTTCACATGAGCAACACTGCCAGTCGAAATTTCACCAGTTCCGAGACCGCGAACTGTAATAAATTCATATACTCAAAGGTATGCATTTTCCTTTGTATTTTCGACCTATCACTCATTTAGAAGAAAACAGGGTCTGTGTATCAGAGCCGGCCGCAGTGGCCGAGGAGACTGAGGAGCTTCAGTCACGGTCTGCACGGCCACTACGGTCGGGGGTTCGAATCCCCCCTCGGGCATGGATATTTGTGCCGTCCGTAGTTGTAGCTAGTTCATAAGTAGTTTGTAAGTTTAGGGACTGATGACCCCGTAGTTAAGTCCCATAAGCTTAACAAACATTTGAACATTTTTTTGTGTATCAGAAAACGTTTTGGGAAATTTAGTGGTTATACACACGAACCTGCACCTACACGGTCGGTCAAGACTATAATGAGAGTGAGCTTTGTGACAAATTCAACAGTGTTGTGTATACCATGGAAGGAAAGACTTTGCTTATTTTATCAAGAAAAGCATCAGTCTTCCCAACATTGTTCTCTGAGTATGAAAAGACCAGATTGGATTAATATTTCTAGGGGCGACGATCGCCGAATGTAAGAAGCTGAGCTGTTTGCAGTTGCCGCAGCAACGGAGCCAGCACTTCTCAACACGTCGTATCCAGATAATATTTTTACATTATTTAATTAATCGGAATGGCATTTTGACTGCTAACAGATATAGGGACGAGATGCTTCGACTTTTGTTGTTTGCGAACTAAGGATGGCCTGGTTCATTTGTTTACATTCCCAAAATCCATAATAATTATTTCCAACACTTGTGTCCACTCTGGCAACCCCCTAAACTCTACGTCCAGGAGAACTTGCCGTCTTCTTGCCGCCCGCCCCCAGATCGGACACTGCCAATATACGAGGGCAAGTAAATTATTATCCGCAATGTAGTTATATTTTTGTTTATGTTGGTAGTATCGTCGTTTTACGTTGGTGACGCATGCTTTGTTTATTTGTTGTTATATCTTTGCAATTTTCAAGCTGCTACCGTAGTTTCATTGGCGCTGCCATGCTGTTAATCATGGCTGCTCTGCTGTCTATTTGCACCAACGAAGAGCAACTTTCAGTGATACGTTTTTTTTGTGGGCGGAAGGTGTATCAGGGGCCGAAATTCATAGAAGACTTTCAGTACAGTATGGGAGCAGTGTTTTGCCACAACGAAGTATGTACGAGTGGACTGAAAAATTCCTAAATGGTCGCACGAGTGTTAAGCACGATGAAGGATCCGGACGACCGTTTACCGCCACCAATGAAGAAACCATTGAGCGATCACGTGAAATGATTCTCTTAGACAGACGATTAACTACTGATGAAGTGGCTCATCGTCTTCAAATTAGTCATGGTGCTGCCTACGAAATTATTCACAACAGACTTGGGTTTCCTAAAGTTTGTGCAAGATGGGTCCCAAAACAACTCACACAGTTGCATAAGCAAACGCGCCTCGACATTTGCAAAAAAACATTTGGTGCGCTATGGTAACGAAGGGGACAATAGACAGAATCATTACTGGTGACGAAACATGGATCCATCATTACGAGCCGAAGATTAAACGGCAGAGTATGGAATGGAAACATCCAAATTTGCCGTGCAAGAGAAAGTTCAAGACCCAACCGTCCGCAGGAAAACAGATGCTTACAGTTTTTTGGGATGCACGAGGTCCTGTTCTGGAACATTATGGTAAAAGGGGCACAACAATAAACAGTGTACGTTACAGTGAGATGCTTAATGACAGGCTAAAGCCTGCAATTCGAAGCAAACGCCGAGGATTGCTGCCAGAAGGTGTTGTGTTGTTGCAGGACAATGCCCGTCCGCATACTGCTGTCCACACTGCTGAAACGCTCCAGAAACTCAAATTCGAATTACTGGATCATCCTCCATATAGTCCCGATCTCGCCCCTTCTGACTATCGCTTGTTTGGTCCACTCAAACAGGCATTAAGGGGCCGTCGATTTGACTCGAATGAAGCAGTGAAGGAACTGGAAGCGGTGCATTCCTGGCTCGCAGCTCAACCGAAAACCTTCTTTTATGAGGGCATACGAAAGCTTGTAGGGCAATGGACGAAGTGCATTGAAAAGCAAGGAGGCTACGTCGAAAAATGATGTTCTTGTAAGTTTCGTATTTTATTACAATAAAATTTTATAACTAAATTGCGGATACTAATTGACTTACCCTTGCATATGTTTTTATTATAATAATTAAAATCGAAGGTATATATTAATCTGACACGTTGAAAATTAATTAAAATCGAAGGTATATATTAATCTGACACGTTGAAAATGAGTGTGACGTTAAAATATATTTTAGAGGGTAGGAGGAAGGAAGAGAGAGTTCCGTAACAAACGATACCCCTAGAGAAGCGAATTATGAGTCAGCCCCCGATGCTCTTGCTTCCGTTTATTTATATATATGACAGAAACAAAACAGTTGTAAAAGTCATAGGAAACATCCGGTTGAGCGTTGTTGGTGTGGTGTAGTGCAGGATGTCCCGCGAGTGGGTGCGCCCCGCGGACGAGTACGTGTGCCGGCTGTCCGAGGAGACGCAGCAGCTGGCGCGCCTCGAGCTTCGCGAGGACGCCGCCACGCGGCAGCACGCGCTGCAGCAGATGCGCTCCTGGATCACCTCCAACCCGCGCATCGTCAACTGCCGGCTCGGTACGTCTGTGCTCACACCAAGTTTACCTAACCACCTTATTTAATACCTTCCGAAACGAAAATATGTAGAAATTTATCGAAAATTAAAAAAAACTGTTCATTATACTCTTTCTACTGAAACTATAGCTATTTTTATGATTATGCAAGGGGGAAAAAAGATGAACCCCTCCATCATCCTCTACACCTACCGTTCCCTGATGCGTCCCATCTTGTGTAGCTTTCATCCTGCCTGGGTATAAATCCCTCCAAATCCTAGAACAGCACGTCCTCCCCCACGCGGATCCTTTACAATCTTATCTCTTTCCCCCACCTTCTAAATTTCCTTGAACATCTCCGCATCCTATACAGCTCCCGCAAATTAGTATCTCGTCACCCAGTGGTCTCTCCTATCCTCCTGAATCCCGGGCCTCTGCCACGCCTTTACCAGCACGTCCCTCCCTCTCTCCACCTCCATACTCTCCACATCCTATCCGAGGGTAACTTCCATCAGCTTCCTCTCCCGGATGACGCCCTCCGTCCTGACATATACCCCTCCTATCAACCTTAGCCTTCCTTGTAGATTAGTGCCGAGTCCCCCACCACCCGTCCTTTTCCCTTCCTCCGCTTGGATCCCCATCCCCACCCTCTCCCTTGAAGTCCTTCCATCCCATATCATCCCTTCCCTACTCCACCCCTCCTATTCTACCCACTGTACTTTCCTTCCCCCTTCCTCTCCACTGCGGGGCCTGCTCAGTGTTTTGTGTGTCAGTGATGTCATGTGTGAAGTGACTTCGTGCCTCGAGTATATGTATGTTTTTAAGACATCAGCAACTGCCGCACAGGCAGAACATTGAGTTGACATGTTGTTGTTGTTGTTTTTTATTATTATTTTTTTTATCGTCTCTCTGTTTTCGTCACCATTCACTGTGCAAACTGTGTTTTTTAGCCACCGTGGCAGTTTTTAATACTGACTGTGTTTTAAAGCCTCAATTACATTTTATTTAGTTTGCTTATTTTCTCTCCTTTTTTATTGTTAAATTCAACTTTTTTTATCTCCTTTTTATCGTTAAAATCAACATTTTTATCTCCTGTTTTGAACTCTCATTTATGTTGTCAAATACATATGTACCCTGGACTGAAGAGCAGTATATGAGGCTGGTGCCAGCCTGCCCCACGGGGCATTAAAATACAATAAAGGGAAAAAAAGGGAAATAAGCCATACACTATTCCATCAAATAATAGTTCAATTTACATTGGACTTTTGCCTTTGTCATAATAACTCCGATTAGCAGCTCGTAGCCTTGCACCCCAGTGGCATATATAAAGAAAAAAACTAAGTATATACATGTGGCGTCTGTTCCGAAAGAACAGACATCACTTCTGATTCTGCAGTTGTTATTCTTCCATATTCACAGAATATATGACATCAACTGCGAATGGGCAAAGCTGAAAATGTGTACCCAGCCGGGATACGAACCCGGATCTCCTGCTTTCTAGGCAGTTGTGCTGACCACTACAACACTGGGTACACAGTGATCACAGCACCTGCAAAGACTACCTAAGCACGCCTCCCAGCTGGGTACACATTTTCAGCTTTGCCAGTTCACAGTTGATGTCATATATTCTGTGAATATGGAAGAATAACAACTGCAGAATCAGAAGTGATGTCTGTTCTTTCAGGACAGACGCCACATGTATATGTTCATTTTTTTTTGTTTTTTTTTTCTTTATATATGCCACTGGGTGCAAGGCTACGAGCTGCTATCCCGGCTGAGTACACATTTTCAGCTTTGCCCATTCGCAGTTGATGTCATATATTCTGTGAATATGAAAAAACTAGGTACCCGCACATGCATTATTTTGATGTATGATGCGTGAAATCTACAACTGGGGGGAAAAACCAGTTGTTGGATATCCTGATCCATGTCATTTTCAGAAAAGGCAAAAGTCATTTACCTGATATCTAAAAAAAGATATGTTAGGTTTTCCTCGTGCTCACCTTTACATTAGTCTCCCCAAGCCCCAAATTATATGCTATATTGGCCACTGCTAGCACAACTTAAGCACCTCAATTGTTCAGGACTCTCCTCGGGTCCTAAAAGCTACTGAAGTAATCTCTGGGAATGGAATTCCATTTCCCACAATTGGGATGAATACCTGGGCTTACGTGGTTATTTCCATTTGCACAAATCTTGGAAATTTCTTGTCTATGTGTCAAGTTGGCCCTTTTGTCCACCATCTTAATTCCTGCAATTTGTTTGTGATTGTCCAAAATGTGACATTCTTAACTTTTTAATTTATACATAACTATATTTGTATTAGTATTAAAACTGCATTTTCCCCAATATTCATTCCTAACACTACAGCAACCATTCAACAACTATAACTGAAATGTATTTTCACTGGTGGTCCAGGCTCTCTTGATCTCCCATGTTTACAACACATCTTTAACTTCTCACATGGGCAAAAAAGTACTGTGTGTCATGAAAAGGCTTAAAAAGTGCATGCTCTACAGAGCCCAGATCAAAAAAACCTGTTGAGTCTGAACCTGAAGAAGAGGAAAGCAATTTCGAATTTCAAAGATCAACTGCTAACTTTGTCATAATAATGATTTTTTATTATTATTGTTTTCTTTAAGTTCTGGATGAGAAAACAAATACACTATAACCATTTTTCTGGACTTTGCAAAAGCCTACATTTGTGCACCATACAGTCGTATACAGGAATGTCTGAGAAGCAAGTATGTTAATAGTAACAATATTACATGACTTATGATTATGACATATGAGAGAGATTGGGAACAGAAAACAAAGAGTTCCAAAAATCCACTAGATGAGATATTTTAGAAAGATTATCTTTCAAAAGATATGCCCTATTTACAGTACTGAGATATTAACGTGGATGAGAAGCAGAAAAATAACCATTGTTTTCAGGCAGCCATGGAAGGAAGGTAGGTTAGTGTTTGACACCTCATCGACATTGTGGTCATTTGAGGCGGAGCTTACGCTCAGATTGTTTGGCCAAGGATGGGGAAGGAAATCGGCCATGCCATTTGAAAGGAACCATTCCGGCATTTGCCTGGGCTGAATTAGAGAAATCATGGAAAATCTTAATCTGTATGGCCGGAGGTGGATTTGAAGCACCTTCCTCCTGAATGCGAGTCCAGAGTGTTACCACTGCACCACCTCGCTTGGTCAGGCAACCGTAATTGAATTGTACATATTAAGGCTTTCCCGGTGGGGTGTTGTCATCTTGGAGAATCGGGTTTCTGCCGGTAATCCGCGTTGTACTTGCACAATATTTCGATCGCGTTACTCGCGATCTTCATCAGATGCAAGTATGATGCAGATTACCGGCAGAAAACTGATTCTCCAAGACGTAATGAATTTCTGCTAACAGGTTTCTGTCCAAATTGGGAAATTTTGTAGATCTGGTAAAGCCTAATAGGACCTAATTTTTTTGCCTCCCCATTGACTAATACACTTTGCATGGTGTTCCTGTGGGATACGCTGCTACAGTTCTTGAAAACAGTATCCCATGTTGTTTGTGAAATGATGTTGTTTCAACATGATGGTGGATAACCCCGCTTCAAATGTGTTAGAGCACCTGACCATCTACCCTCACAGTTGGAGGTCTCCTGTCCAGCATGATCATCAATCAGAGCTCACACAACTGGAGTTTTTCCTCTGGAGTCACATCAAATCACTGGTGTGTGAAACCCCCTTAGAAACCGATGAAGACCTGCTTGTAGGGTCCAAATAGCATGTCTTTTGGAACAACAGACACCAGGGATCTTTGATAGAGTATGGCAGAGCTCGAAATGACGTTGCCATGCTAGCACTGAGACAGGTGCTCATAGCTCTGAAAAATTACTTTGAGTTAAGCTGATGTTATGCAGTGCATAATGTGTATGTCCATAACACAATAATGTGCACTTGTGACCATCAGTTCCGTGTTTCAGTACAATCTCTTGCATACCCACAATTGTCTGATTCACTTTGACCCATGAAAAGATTTGTTATACACTGTATTGACTGGCTTGACATTAATACTTTTAGAATCTTAATTTTTTCCACTTTTTATCATCCTGCACTTAGAACACATTTGGGTTTACAAATAATAGGCTAAATTTTGTCAAGTAGTATTTAAAAGTTGAGGTGAGCAGCATGGAACCTACTGTGTGAAGGCTGGGACATCTTACATCACAACATTGTTCTACAGGTTCTCAACTTTCAGTTCCTGGCACACTTACAGAGGCACAGACGGAACTAAAGAAACTACATAGACACATATCTTAACTATGCATTCAGCAACTTAATAAGAATATTTAATCTGTTACTGTAATTCTCCATCAGGATTTCTCTAACACTACGGTATGCCAAAATTTTTGAATGACTTAAAATTAATGTCATAATCATCACATATATTTTCTTTCCACCATTAGCTGCCAAGAAAAGAATAATTTTCAATACTTGCATTGCTGTTGGCTTTATTGTTGTCCTGCAACTGGTAAGTGTACTAATTTTACTTGTCTTCAATTGCATCTGTGAAATACTCTCACATTAATTTAATTTTTTGTTTCAAGAGAAGAACAAAAATTACAAGTGAATTTAAAATCAATTTAAAAGAAGATGTATGTGTACTGGAGGAGACATAATCAGAGTTTTAGGAGGCAAAGTATTGATGGACACATTTTCATTACTACTGGAAATGAGTGTATCCATAAGTGAAGATATATATTACATTTCTTACTAGACATATTCTGACAATGTTTATCACAATACTGAACTAACAATCTAGAGATTGATATTTATTTGATAAGAAATAATTTATTCTTCATATTTTGTCTAGGTATAAATGTGGGTCAAACTGATATTAAAATTATCTTCATTTTTCTGCTTACACAGATGCTAATTTCTTGCTTCGTTTTTTGAGAACGAAAAAATTCAGTTGTCCAATGGCTCAGGAATGTCTAGAGCGCTATCTACTCCTACGCCAGACTTTCTCATATGCATTCCGAAACTTAGACATTAACAATCCAAGAATGGACTATCTTATTTCTGCTGGGTGAGTGAGATAATTTAGACAGTTATCCACATGCCAAACTTATTTGATTTATTTCATTTTCTGATGTAACAAGTAGAAATATTTGTCTTCATAATCCCACTAACAGTAAACCATTGGTACACAATATTAATTTTGTTCTTATAAATTTCAGATATGTTTTTGCTACACCACAGAGAGATAAACTGGGGCGTCGTGTTGTTATTTATCGTCCAGGTAGGTAATTCAAACTTGGCTTCATTCTATTAGACAAGGGCTAATCATATTTGTACATAAGAAACCTTCACTTTCCAATGCAACTTATTCAATGCATAGCAGGTGTGCTATATCACACTACACTGTGTTTTAAATATATTGTCAAAGATGGTTCAACATGATCATTAGGCATAAAGTGATATGTCCTGGTTGTGTGTGTGTTTATACATCACACACGCTTCCTGTAACTTCTTGGTAGAACAATTCAATATTTCAGGTTGAAAATAATTTTTTTTCTACAATGTTAGGTACAATGTCTCTCATTTTGGTGATGGTATATCACCCACCCAAACTCCTAGACCACCTCTTTGCTATGCCCAGTCTCAACCCCTAACCATAGGGATCATATCTCTGTGGAATATCTCCATGCAAGACCAGTCCAATCCACCCATCCAGCACTTCCTATTCCATTAGTGTCACAGGCTTATACTATCTCATCATAAGCTGGTTTACCTGCAAAAGCACCCATGTGATTTATGAACTCTGTTGCAATCTTTGCACAGCCTTTTACATTGTATGACTATTAAACAGCTGTCCATCAGGATGAATGGCCACCATCAAACTTTGACCAAAACAAGATGGTCCACCCTTTGGCACAGCATGCAGCTGTACAGAACATGCTTGATTTCAATAGCTACTTTAAAAACTTGGCCATCTTGATTCTGGCCTCTGCCAACAGCTCTTTTGAACTGCACATTGAGAAGTTATCCCTACATCCCCACAGCCATCCTGGAATCAACCTGAGATAACTTATCATAACTATGACCTGTGCCCAACAGTACTCCCCTCCCCCCAACCTCCTTTGCTCCACAATCCTATATTCCTATACCTCTTATTCATGTCTCTCCTCCAACCGTGTGCGACCTATTTTTGTATTATTTTTCATTATTCAATATTTTTTAACTTCAGTTTTTACATTTTCACACACACACACACACACACACACACACACACACACACAGCACCATCCTCTTTCGCTGTGCCCCCCCCCCCCCCCCTCTCCCTTTTAATGCATTCCAAGCTCATCTCACATTCCCACCTATCAGAGCCTTTACAATTTGCCATGCAGATGCCCTATTTTCATCCTCACTTGGTGTCATAATACAGTTGTGCGATAGCAGTCAAAGATGGCAATCATGTGTGCATGACTTATGACTGACTGATTGTGTGAATGTATTTGTATCTTTTTCTGATGAAGGCTGAGGCCGAAAATTTAGTAGTGTGAATGTCACTGTCTATTTTACGTGCTTGTTTGTGGCTCAGTGATTGTCTTTTCGGTGAATTACTAACTATTCTCAGTTATTAGAATTTTGACATATTCATGCATATAAAAAGAAACACCATTCATAATGTCATATCTTATAACATAACATAATACATGGCATAAAGTCATGTAACATGCATTGCTCATGTAATATGACACTGTGCTGTTGAAATTAAGAAGTATGTATTCCCATTTAGGGATACTTTCAAATACATATACAAATCTACAACCCCCCCCCCCCCCAACCCTCTTAAGAGTTCACTGCGTGGTTGAATTAGAGTTAACTAGAACAAATATGTCAAATATTTTGATTGAAAGTTTTAAGTGATAAGTGAAGAAGCTAGTTTTTGTCTTTTATACCATTGACTCTGAGTAGGACATACTTGATTGCCCCTTTTTGTGCCATGGTAGAGGCAGTTCTCATTCTCGTTATTTTATTATACTTGATTAGCTGTTGTAGTCAACAGAAGTTGTGAATTACGTTGCCTTCTAAATTTCTTCACAGAAAGTTAAATAAACACTGTCTTTACAATTATTTTACTGTTTATGGTTAAAAGCTTACTGAAATTATCAAATAAACAATTACTAATTGACAAAATACTATCAACTTTTAAGTCCACCCTTGTCTGAACATCCAATAAGCCCCAACACAAGTTAAATTTAGCTGTACTTAAATCATGATATCTCGACAGTGGATAATGGTTGTTCAGGGCAGGGGAGGGAGGGATGGCGGGGGGGGGGGGGATAAATAAAACTAAAATTATATGTACATATTCAAAAACTGATTTCATTCATTTGTATAACTTTGTCTATGGTTTGAAGCAATTTGTACAAGTTTAAAGTGTACAAGAGATACTCTTCAGAAACATCCCAGATACAGGTTTTGCTCATAAAATCCCAATTGTGCACATAAAAATGGTGCCTTTAGCTGAGTATCAATTTCAGTCCATGTCATCTTTTCCACAGGACTTAATTGATTTTTATAATGTGCTTGGTGCCAGCTCCGGTTTCCTGTTAAACAATGGCTAAATTTAGCTCAGTTTTAAACCACTGTATCTCAACAATGGATTATTGGATGAAAAAAACTGATTTGATTTGATTATTTATCTACCTTCACACAAAGTTTGAATGGATACATGCAAGTATAATGGGTGGAAGTAAAGCACTTAAAAATCTTTAAGAAAAAACATTTTTGTACATAAAATTCGAATAAAATCTGCCCACTGCATGTAAAAATTGAACATTAGCTTAACAATAAAAGAATTATTCGACTCTCACAATTTAGCTCAATAAGACACATACTGTTCATTAATGGCCTTACAAATGGGCACTGGTCCAAGCTAAACCAAAAACGTTTCAGCTCACAGTCCTAGCGCAAATAAGAACCCAACGCCAAAAGCCCCAAAACTCAATTCTGCACTCACCTTTTCAAACAGTGTGATTGTGCTGTAATGATATATAATACCACAATATTACGAGGATAAGTTGTATGTAAATATTATTGCTCAGCTAGTCAGGAGCATAGCATAAAGAATCACAATCACACAACCAAAGTTTTCAGATGCAGCCTTCACTAGACAAAAGAGAAAACACACCTATGTTCATACTAGGGATATTCCAAAGGCCCATTTAAAACAACATCCAAAATCAAACTTGTTTCCAACACAATTGTTTTATTGACCTCCCTTCCATCTTTCTCTATTTTTCTACATAATCCCCATACTTATTTAGACATTTGTCATATCATTCAACAAGCTTTTGAATGCCTAAGTCGAAGAAATCGGCCACCTACGAAGATAACCAGTCCTTAAAAGCTTTTTTCTCTTCATCATCTAAGTGCTTCATGCCAAGAAACTACTTTAGGTAGTGAATCGTTGATCGTCACATATTTTGTCGTCAACTGAATGAATCAACTCGCCTGAAATCACAAATGGCCGGCCGGAGCATGGTGCACATTTCCTCATTCTTCATTAAAGGCTTGCACACTTTACTGTCACTCATTTGTTAGGACTGTACACTTCAGTAATCTGCGGGTGGGTTTCTGCCACTGAAATGTTTCTTGCAGACAATAACCCTATCACTGCCCTTACTTCACAATCAGTGGGCTGATTAATTGTCTTAAAGATTGTGAACTGACATTATCAACAGCAAACAGCAATAATAACAACAATACCGGCAGCGTTTAACGTGCAAGTTATCCCAGGAGTTGCCATGCATGCGTGTTTTGTCCTTGGCACCATCTTCAAATATTTACGGCGAATCAGACCTTAGTTTTGGAATAACCCTCATATAATCACCCAGGCACAACTTGTGCACACATAACTACCGCCTCTGGCCACTGTACTTGAAGTTTTATATATAAATAAAGCATTATCGTTACTAAAGAAACAATTATTTATTCACAATTTTGTGAAATTTGCCAACATAAGCTGGACTTCTGAATGTGGTCTATTATTTTTTGACAAATGAAAATTAGTGTTGGACCAGGCTCGAACGCAGATCTCCTGCTTTTTGCGAGCGGTCACCTCAACCTCTCAGCCACCTGAGCATGCTCCCTGGTCAGACCCAAACTTCCATTTGTCACACTTGCTTACATCCCTTACTGCTCGCAAACATTCAGTGAGATCCCTACTGTCTTGGTATGTCATTATTGCTACCATTTCATTTTGGTACATTGACAAACAAATAGAAAACATTGGGTGAGTTTTACATTAAGAGTGAGCACAACATATAGACAAGACACCTGTAAATTATGTCATTTATCCAACAAAGCATGCTCCTGTATGTGAAGACGACTTGATGCCATTGATCTGGGTACCAAGCCTGGTGCTGCCTTTTGCACATTATATCTTGTGCACCACACCGCTTGGGGGGGGGGGGGGTTAAATGTTCATGAATTTAAGATATTAATAAAGGTCACCCGGAGACCAACATTATAGTGAGGAAATGACTGCCTTTCAATACGGTGAAATGTCTCTCTCTCTCTAGCATTATTCCTTATACTAATTAAAATTGAAAGAATAAAGTCTGAAATAAATCACTGAATAGTTAATAATGACATGTATCTACAAAAGTTAAACCACAAAAAATGAATATTAATTGCAACACAAATTTTAAGTTACTTTTAAAGGCAAGAATGATTGTAAATAATTATTAGGCACAGGCACAGACACACAAGTTGTTGAGAGACACACTTCAGTTTGTGGTTGCATTGCATTTAATGTTAAATGTTTGTAACATGAGAAAACTGTCTGACCAATTAAATGATCTGGAAATTAAAAGTTGTAAATGACACAACTCAAAAATGGCAAGCAACAAACCACCAAATGAACGTATTAAGCCTGTCTCAATCTTGTTGGCTGGCATACCCTTGACAATGTAATTGTTGGAGACAATGCTTCCAGTCATTCATAAAATGTCCATGGCTAGCTAAAAAATTAGTAAAATAGATTTTTTTAATAAACTGGTAGCAGTCTTAATGACATGATTGCGGAGTAAATTAAACATATTGAAATGAAACTATGTTTGCGTTTTGTCTCCAACAATTTTGTTTCCTGCATTTATGGCAGAATATGACCATTGGCAAACACTGTAAAATAAAAAATCATCCCACATTATCAGAAGGAATTGGTAAAATGGAGCTCATTTAGACTCAAGCTGGTTTTGAAATTATTAGTTACTGTTCATTAAGTACCTGAATTCAAAACCAGTTAACTTCATAACTTGCATTGAATTTTTATAAAATGAATTTCACCTAACAATCTAGTATAAAATCAGGACCAAATAAAGAACATGTCTGATCATTATCAAAGCTGAAACAGAAGAGAGAAACCACTCTGCCTCAATACAAGCTAAGGCTTCCTGGCAGATTAAAATGTGTGCTGCAACCTGGATTCAAACCTGAGACCTTTTCCTAAGGGGGCAAGTGCTCTACCTATTAAGCTATCCCGACATGCTTCACAGTCCGTCATCACAGGTTTACTTCCATCAGTACCTCACCTCTTACTTTCCAAACTTCACAGAATTTCTCCTGCCAACTGTGCAAGACTAGCACTCCTGGAAGAAAAGATATGGTGGGAACATGGCATAGCCACAGCCTAGTGGATGTTTCCAGATGGAGTATGTGCTGAAATTCTTCCAGGAGTGCTAATGCTGCAAGGTTAGCAGGAGAACTTCTGTGAAGTTTGGAAAGTAGGAGGCGAGGTTCTGTCAGAAGTAAAGCTGTGAGGATGGACCATGAAGTGTGTCGGGATAGCTCAACAGGTAGAGCACTTGCCCACTTAGGCAAAGGTTTCAGGTTTTAATTCCAGTTACAGCATGCAGCTTAAATCTGACAGGAATTTTGATTTTAGAGCACAATCTGCAGACTGAAAATATCATTATGGAAGTCTGTTTTGTTTCCTAGGAATTTAATTGCCCTGCCTTGTTTATTTAAAATGTTTCTTTCCTTTGTTATTTACACGAAATTATTATACATTCATGATTGCAGATACAGAGTACCCTACTGAACTGCAGAGAGAATGCAGATTTTCTTTCATTTTCGTTACCCACCTAGTGTGTTCTTGTGATTGAATGAGTATTGACGAAGTGATGTTTGGTCAAAAAACAACACACTATGTAAGTCATTACAGTGATGTATATTTTTGAGGGATTTATAATTAAAGTGAAAGACACATTTGAATGGCCTCTCCAGAGAGATAATCAAACACTTGTTTATAAGTTCTTTTAGTTGGATGCAGTTGGTCATCTAGTGGTAATGTGTGCCAAATCCTGTGAGGATTTGGAATCAAATCCCTGTTGCATCACAAAAAAATTTCCACCTGCCTTTACAGTAGCTTTCACCCATGAGTGATATATGTCAGCCACGACATATGGTTTGTATCCATGTTAAAATTAAGGGTGTGCAAGTTGTCAAAGCAGTGTAAAATTAAAAGAACTTTCAAGCAAGCAGCTCTTTTGTAGGATTCTCAGTCAGTCATGCCATACAAATTTATTTTAATCAAAAACTGACTACAGTCATTAAGTTACGATTTTTACAGTACCAGTTTTCATCCTGCAGGTGTATTTGACCCATATAAATTCACAAATGAGGACATGTGTCGTGTCCATGGAATTGCGTGGGAAACTTTAATGGAAGATGAAGAAAATCAAGTGCGAGGGTATGTGCACTTTGGTGATGGAGCCGGTGTCGGTCTTCCATATTTGACTTTGTTCACACCACGAGAAGCTGTTCGCATTGTTAAAAATGGAGAGGTAAGTCTGCTCCACATGGCTGAATTTTTATAGTTTCAGGTACTGTACACATTAATAAAATATAAATATTTTTGTTGCAGCGCACTCTTCCAATGCGACATAAGGAAGTTCATGGGTTTAATATCCATCCTTCACTGAAATATGCATTGGACTTTGGATTTTCACTAATAACAGAAAAGATAAAGAAACGTATCAAGGTGATACAACATTAATGTGTTCAAACTGTGTGCTGCTTTCATTCTTATATATAGAAATATAATTTTATGTATAAAAAATAGAAATTAAGTAACTTACTCAAAGCATAGGCTTGTTGATAGACACAAAACACAATAAAAACACACAAAAACACACAAAAACATTCAAGCTTTCGCAACCATTGGCCGCTTCATCAGGAAAAGAGGAAGGAAGGAGGGGAAACGAGAAGGATGCGAGTTTTAAGGGAGTGGATGACGAGTCATTCCAATCCCGGGAGTGGAGGACTTACCTTAGGGATAAAAAGGAAAGGTAAACAAGCACACCCACACATATACACACGCAAACACACCAAGGCAGACATTTATAGAAAGCAAAGAAGTTGGACAGAGATATCAGTTGAGGCAGAGGCTCTTTCCAGAGAACTGAGGCAAAGATGTTATAGAATGGTGAGCGGGAATTTGAATTTAGCGGAGGTTGAGACCAGGTGGGCAATGGGAAGAGAGAATATGCTGAAGGGCAAGTTCCTATCTCCGGAGTTCTGAAGGATTGGTGTCGGTGGGAAGTAGCCAGATAACCCGGACGGTATAACACTGTGCCAAGATGTGCTGGCCGTGCACCAAGGCTTGTTTAGTCACAGGGTGATCCTCATTACCAATAAACACTGTCTGCCTGTGACGAATGGCCAGTCATTCCCACATAGAGCGCTTCACAGTGCAGGCATGTCAGTTGGTAAATCACATTGGTGCTATTGCAAATGTCTCTGCCCTTGATCGTGTACACCTTGCAGGTTACGGGACTGGAGTAAGTGGTGGAAGGATGAACCCATGTAACGGCCCCCATTGTAAACCTCCCCTATGCATCCTTCCACCACCACTTAATGCAGTCCCGTAACCCAAAAGGTGTACACGATCAAGGGCAGAGCCACTTGCAATAGCACCCATGTGCTTTACCAACTGACATGCCTGCACTGTGAAGTGTTCTATGTGGTAATGACCAGCAACAAAACTGTCCATTCACAAGAATGGTCACAGGCAGACAGTGTTTTTCGGTAATGAGGATTACCCTGTGGCTATACATGCCTTGGTGCACGGCCAGCACATCTTGGCATAGTGTTACACAATCCAGGTTATCTACATACTTCCCAACAACACCACTTCTTCAGAATTCCGGAGATGGGAACTTGCCCTTCAGCACATTCTCTCTTCCCATTGCCCACCTGGTCTCAACCTCCACTAAATTCAAATTCCTGCTCACCATTCTATAACATCTTTGCTTCGGTTCTCTGGACAGAGCCTCTGCCTCAACTGGTATCTATGTCCAACTTCTTTGCTTTCTACAAATGTCTGCCTTGGTGTGTTTCCATGTGTACATGTGTTGATGTGTGTGTGCTTGTTTACCTTTCCTTTTTTTCCCCTATGGTAAGTCATTCCACTCCAGGATTGGAAATATTCCTCATCCACTCCCTTAAAACCCACATCCCTTCCTTCACCCCCCCCCCCTCTTTCTTCCTTCCTCTTTTCCTGATGAAGCAGCCAACAGTTGCGAAAGCTTCAATATTTTTGTGTGTTTTTATTTGTGATTTTGTGTCTATCAATGAGCCTGTGCTTTGGGTAAGTTACTTGATTTCTATTTTTTATACATATTTATCCTACTAGGAAAGTTTCCTTCTTTAATATTTGAAATATAATTCCAATTCCATTCAATATGACTCGAATGGGGAAGTAATAAAGGTCCTATTTATTTTCAGCTGTACACATGTGTTGAAGACACACTGGATTCAATAGATCGCAAGCTCCTTCCTAAAGAATATGGAGGTGTTATGCCAATGGCTGAGATGATAAGTATGGCTGAAAATTAAGAATGATATATATTTACTATATAAAAAATTTTGATCATGTAATAAATTATTATTAATGGTTAAAGTATTCTTGGTGTGTTCTGTCTGTAAATTGAAGGGCGGTCAGCACTTTTGGCGGGGAAAGACTATTTTATACCAGATGACTACTCCAACTGCTGTACAGATATACCCCCAAAACAAGTTTCTAGCTAGTCATGTTGCATACTGTAATTTCCGTAGATTTTGTTCAGTTACATTTTGGTGTTAGTCATATTAGTTACTAATCATCACATTCTGTACAGAATTAACATGTTTAGAGAAAAATATCAGCTTTCCAGCTTTGAACAACATTGCCATTGGTATAAAAGGTATGCAACATATTGGTTGATATAAGTTGGTAAAATAGTTGGTAGTCAGTCCTTGGAGCATAGCTAGGTAGAGATAGTGGGAGAATCATTTGCTCAATTTTCAATTTGGGGTAAATTGCACAAATTTAAAAATCATTCATCATGTGACAGATTATTTAACCCTCTAGATACCATGTGGTGGCATAGAGTGCAGCAACCGCAGGTTTCATGGACGCACATGAGTCATGAGTCCCTGAAATTGGTACTGAAGTTACAATAAATATCAGCTTTCTGAGCAATTTAATGTCCTTATATTTGTCTAGTATTATATGAATAACAATTATTTACAAATATGTATGGATAATACAATTTTGGAAATGTGGCACCCAGTTCTGCATGCAGTCTTTAATGAGACTACTACACACAGTATTTAGAGGGTTAATCATAAATATATCTTTAGTGTTCTTTATGTTAAATCTAAAAATATCTTGGCAATTTTTATGATCTCTTAAGAAATGTATTGCGTATTATTCTGTATGGCAATAACAAACATATGGAATTCCTTTCACAGCTCTGTGGAAAGAAGAGCTGAGGCAATCCAGAGACATCCTGTTGGCTAATGATGAAATGAAGATTCGAGAAGAAATGTACAGTCCAGCGGCAAGAGAAGGTGCGGTGTCTGCTCTCAAGAAGGGAATGTACTGCAGTAGAGAAAACGACATGTTTGGTATAACAGGAAGTTTTAGAAAACTGGAAGTTGATTAATAGTCAACAGCATTTTTGCATCTATTGCACACTGAAGATACACCTCTTCAACATCAAACTGCTGTCCAGCATCAACTAGAATTGTTAATCCACATAACAATAAGGAATACTGAAAGGACAAGAACTGTTGCCAGTGAGAAACTGTATAAGTCAATAAATAAGTTGTGTTTATTTACATGACTTCTAGCAAATATGCAAAAAGAGTACTGTGAAATAGAACTTAGTTTTAAAGAAATGGTCAAACAGCAATTGTTAAGTACCATACTCACTTATTATAACTTGACTTCACAAAATTTTCCAAAGATGATGCAGTACACATCGGATGTGATTCTTTTTTCTGTTGCAAAGTAATTTTGGAGCTTGCAATTATTTATGGATACACATGTATCATGTTTAATGTTAAATACTTAAATATATTAAAGATTATATGTGTAAACATGTAAAATTATTATTTAACATACCTATGAATAATATTTATACACATTAACATTATTATTAATGATTACTAGCTTTCAAATTTATTAAGATGTTGCAATATCTCACTTAAATTGATGAACAAGTAATGAGGATTCCTTGATGGTTTAGATGTCTGAGTCCTTTAAATTTTTCACTGACTCTGCTAATCTGAGAGTAAACCTAATGAACAAATCACTCATTGTGCAGAATTGGGGGTACAGCGTTTTTCATTTCTGCTTATAATAATACGTAGTGCAGTGTTCCCAGCAAGATAGAGTTCTGATGACCGTGTTATTACAAATCATACTCTCATCTCAGGACACAGCACCCAAATTACGTGTAGTTTGATTTACCAAACATCACTCCTCATCCAATTTAGTAGGTTTGTTAAAGATTAAACATCATAATCTTCAAACATTTGTATATTTTCAGTCTGTAGTTATGCCTATGATTCAGGCTAGACTTCGTCCATTTGCAATGGGGGAAGCACATAAAGTGAGAACAACTTTTCCACAAATGAAGAAGTCATATTTGCACTTTAACACAAACATATATTATGCCCCGTAGGCCAATATTACATAAGGTCATAACTTGACCGAGTCTCAATTAGAACTAACTAAACTACTTTTACAATGCATATTTCTCTCTGGCATCAATAATGACCAAAGATTTTTCCAGGATTCATTTACGTTTTGACGGGACGGTCTCTTCTTCAGCACAATATTATCTTTGGCCGCATCACTTGCTTACGCCCTCGTACCTGCACACACGAGCGCACGACACACAGTAAAATTCTTATATCATCACTTATCTATACATAATGAATCTGCACATCTCGTGGCGAGACGGTACCTTAGTATACAGCTAAATTAGCTGTTACACTACAGTAGTTGAAACTTGTATTTGAGATATAGCCTACCCAACCATCCCAAATGGGTATTCTGCAACATGCGTAATACCAAAACTACCTCACCACACATCGCATCCCTGTGGTAAACTGGGTCAATAAACACAACCAGTACACCCTATTTCACTCCCAATCCACTCCTCCACAACAACTGTGTGTCTAATACGTAAACTTTGAGTAAATGATGGTTAACACTTGATTGCAAGTAATTGTTTATTTTAGTTACCGGTTTCAACTATATAAATTGTCATCTTCATGTTGTGCATGTAAAAATTGTTGAAATATGGAATGTGACAACACATGTCATGGCCTCTATCCAAGTTGGAGAACTCTAATCCTTTATGTAAGTTTACATATTAAAATTGTATGATTGTTCTCAATGTGGCAAAATATGCCAGATAATCACAACTGTATATGGCTGAAACCAGCTCCCTGGTGTCACATTCCGATCCGGTGCACTTTTTTACCTTCCCAGATATCAACCACCCTTCCCCAATGTTCCCCTCTCCTTCCCTCTTTCTTTGCCCTCACAATCTATCTGCCTGACACAACCCATTACTAGAGGTGAACTGCAGTGCCAACAAAATGTTGCCAGCACAAATAATGCAGATATGCAGGTACGTGCAACCTGGTGTGTGTGTGTGTGTGTGTGTGTGTGTGTGTGTGTGTGTGCACTTTTGTCTAATATATTTTCCACTTTGCTTCAATCTTCTGTTGACTTTACTACACAGCACCATTTACAAACCATCTAATTTCTTTAAACAGATTAGGAACAACAGAGAGTCAATGACACTTTGGGAACACTAGTTAGCAAGTCTGTTTTACTCAATGACTTTCCATCAGTTACCTCAAACTGTTATTTTCCTGAGAAGAAACCACGAATCCAGTCACACAACTGAAATGATAGCCCTATAGGGGGACAATTTGATTAGAAGTTTCTTGTGGGTTTGTCTGAACTTACATTGTAGATAATATCGCAGAACCATACACTTCTTTAGCATGAGCTTCACTTCCTCAATGGTGTTCAGTAGTGTGTGCATTAACTGTTATACAACTGTATTTCTCAATGTCTTTTGCATTTATAAATTTATAGATAAAATCTGGCAAATAATATGTATACAGACTCTTGGCACCTTATTGATGGCAATAATATAATATTTCTGAAGGACCAACATAATGAAGGAAGTGGGTGGGACCAGCAACTTTTTACAAACTTTTTATTCTTCACAATTTCCATCAAAGTTGCATTAACCATTTATTTGGTGACTAGTTTCAGATCACCCTGTACATTTTCAAACCATATGCCTACAAAAATGTACCAGAAGTCAGAAAATTTACATAATCAACAATATCCAAATAAATATTAAATGTCGTTATATAATAATTTTGATCACAATTTAGTGACAATAAATACAATGTTACATACAGTGGATCATTTCTATGCAGCAAATGTAATACATCATTGACACAAGTTAAACTGACAAATTTCAATCACCATAAGTTGTTGTTCATTTAACAGTATGTTGCAGACTGACACTCCACACTACACAAATTACGTGGTGGCTTGGTAGATGTTGCTAATAACCAGGCACTCTGCATTGCACGCTCCACCTAACATAATATAGTAATAAGGACAGTACACAACTCACCGAAAAGATGTGGTGATGAGCTGTGACAAGCATATACAAAAGACACACATACACAACACTTTCAGCTATCGGCCATGACCTTCTTCGGAAAATAGAACATTCACGCAATCACACAGGCACACAACACCGCTCTGTGGTGTGTAAATCGAGGAAGGGGAGGGAGAGGGGATAGGAAGGTTGTGTTATGATGGGCCTAGATGGGAATAATGAGATGCAGCTTAGGAATGGAGTGGGGAGGTGGGTGAGGGGAGGGGGAAAAAATAAAAAAAATATGAAATGCATGCACGTCGCATGTACACACACACACACACACACACACACACACACACACAAACAAACAAACTCTCTGTCTGTGTGTGTGTGTGTGTGTGTGTGTGTGTGTGTGTGTGTGTGTGTGTGTGTGTCGGGGTAACTCCCATCTATGCGGTTCAGAAAAGCTGGTGGTGGATGGGAGGATCCAGATGGCCCTGGTTGGGAACCAACCATTGAAATCAAGCATGTGCTCTGCTGCATTCTGTGCCACAAGGTGACCCACCTTGTTTATGGTCACAGTTTGGCAGTAGCCATTCATCCTAATGGACAGCTGGTTAGTGGTCATGCCAATATAGAAAGCTGCACAGTGATTGCAATACAGTTGGTAAATTACATGGCTGCTTTCACATGTGGCCTGGCCTCTGATAGGGTAGGATAAGCCTGTGACAGGACTTGAATAGGAAGTGCTGGGTGGGTGGATTGGACAAGTCTTGCAGCTGGGTCTACCACAAGGATTATGATGCCTGTGGCAGTGGGCTGGGTTTCAGGGTTGCATAAGGATGAACTAGGATGTTGTGTAGGTTGGGAGGGCAATGGAACGCCACATTAGGAGGGGTGGGAAGTTATGTGGTAGCCTCGATAGAGGTCATTAGAAAACATAGTGTCTTGTACAATACAGACCCCAGAAATAATAGTACGTACAATCCCCGATATTGCAAGAGGTAATACAGGTAACAGTCTCATCCAAATTAACCATGCATGCGATAATGTATAACATTAGAGCCAACTCACAGAACGTAGCCGACGTCTTCATTAATTAAAGCTTTCGGGCTAAGTTGCCGTGGTCCATCAATAAAACTTCTTACTCCTGATGTTTCGTTGCCTACTGCGGACAACACCTTCAAGGGTAAGTCGACAACTGCCTACTAGGTGCTGGAGGGTCCTGCTTATACAGAAGGCATAGATGGCACCACCACTTGTCATGTGCTGCCAACTATGAAGCTATCTTTCACCAACGTCATCTCTCTCGATTACAGGTAATCAACTGTCATATCTTTGGTTCAAAGTCGACCGCCAAATCTTATCTAATTTCAAACCTCCTCCTTTCCTGTTAAAATTATTGTGGTATTTCCGTATTTCTATAGCTTTTCTGTACACGCGTGTGTAATAATGCGAGCTCCTGGCTAGCACACTTGTTTCACTAAATTTTATTTCATGGTACCACGTGTAAAACCATGCTCTGCCACAGCTGACTTGTCTGTGTGACCCAGACGACAATTCCTTTTATGTTCCAATATGCGAGTATTAACACTTCTTTTTGTTGTTCCTATATACACCATGCCACAGCTACAGGGAATTTTATACACCCCAGGCGTTGCTAGGGGATGTCATGCATCTTTCACTGATTGTAAGCATTTCTTCTCTGAATTTCTTCATATTGCCTCCCTTCATCTTTCATTAAAGAACCTGTTGAATATTCTATTAATCTCACTCTTATTTTTCAAACAGATTATTGAAATCAATATAAAAGTAACCATGCACTCAGATTAAGTATCATTTACAACTTCACTTGCACTACATGAAGTAACCTGTCATATGTATATCTCATAAAATTTTACACTTGGCAGTTATCAGATATGGATTACAGTGTGATAATGATTTCTCTTATGCCACAGGGAGTATGTACATCCTACATTAATTTTATAGGGCAAATTAAAACTGAATTCTGGACCAGGACTCTGATTATTGCCATCCACAAGTGGTTTGCAATCCAGCTGGGATCATTCACAGCTTAAGTTCGATGCAATGTTAGTAACTAAACAAAAATTAAAAAAATATATATATATATATTTACAGACTGTTTTGGTACATGGATAAATGTACCACTATCAACCATAATGAGACCTACTGCACTTACTGCCGTTCAATTCGAACATGCACTATGATTTGTAATATAAAACTGCTTATTGTTACATCATATAAAGTGTGGTACAAGTGTTATGTATAATAAAAGAGTTCACACATAATTAAGAAATAAATACAAAAACATTTTAAAAATACATTCTTTCTATAACTTCCAAAACACACTCTTAATAAGTATTAGGATTACTTAACACGATGTTTTAACAAATGCTCCACATTTAATCAAATCTCTGTTCTTGCACCAATATTTTGTGGTAGAAAGAGCTTGCTGATGTTACTGCACTGGAGACCTGTGGTCAATAAGTAAAATATAAGAGAGCTTTAAACATGAATCATGATGTAGGCAAAATGCCCCAGCGCAAAATGCGAGAATTATTAGTATTTAAATTTTAAGCAAACAGACCACTTTTAGGCCTTGTCACATTTCCATTACTTAATGCAACAGTAACTGACTATATCACACCAAAATAGGCAAAGTCACACTGCCAATGAAATCACACTGAAAGGTCATCTGTCTTGACATGAAAAGCTTTCGGAACCAAAACTACAAAATGGAGCTCCTTTCTGTTCCAAGTACTCTTCCAGCAGAGCACTAAATAGCTTAACCTGAAATGGGTCTGGGGCTAGTGAAATTTTGTCTTGCTCCCCCCCCCCCCCCACACCTTTTTCCTGCAATCCTAAGCACTTAATTCCTATGAGAAAATACAGATTATTTTTATGCATATGTTATTTAAAAGTCCATACCCTTTTTAAATCCTGACTACACCTCTGCCCAACACATGGGTGTACAGATAAAAAAACCAGCAGTTTGTACACTATACACCTTCCAATATTAACATAGCTAAAACAATACTAACTGATAATGGTAAATATCTGATTTCTTTTCTTCCCATACTTTCATACCAGTTCGCATGTGTGCCACTAATAAAGCTCATATGAAAATAAAGCTATCTGCAATCATTTCATACCACTGCAGTTGCTTTCAGAGATATTACACTTCCCAACATACACTGACAAGGGAAACTACCCATTGTAGCCCCATCAGATTTAGTAGTAAGATGATACAATGGATATGCTGTCATAAATTAAACAAAGATCAATCGTGAAAACAGAAAGAATGTGTATTGAACTGATAAAACAAGCAAAATAGAAACAGTTAACAGTCCAATACTATAAAACCCAGTTGGATCACAGATTAATCCAACCTTCATTTCTCAAAGATGTGAGAAGTAGCCAGAAATGACATGTAGTTCATATTTCATGTTAAACTGTAGGTCCCCTTTCCACAGTTGGATAATTGAGGCAATTTAGGGACAGGCAAAACAGTGTCCAATTGAATGAATTGCAACAGGCCACTGAGCTACATGAAAGTATGGTAGTACATGGGAAACAAAAATGAAACAAACAAAAAGAAGAAAGAAAAAATAATGGACATGGGAGATGTTCGTACACGGATCTCTCCCTTCATATCCCAACACTGTGACAACAAGATGACGACGTTTGTGACAATCTATCGAACAAAATCATTGCAGAACTATAATCTCAGCAAAACTGCCTCAAGCATATGAGAACAGTCTGTTATCTTTTCACCAGTATATAATACAACTTCGACAAAAAAATAGTTATTTGCTTTTGCAGACTTGAAATTCAGATTAAATGCCTGTCTATACTGACATGCCAAGCAGCACTACAGTAAACACTGTAGGTGAATGTAGTGTGGCAATATGTACATGTGGTGTTGAAAAGCAGCAGTGCAGTGTGATGCGAGGCATTATAGCTGATGGGAGAAAATTGCCATTGTATGTAGTTTTTTATTGGAAAACTCTCCCCAAGAAAGAAAGCTTCTCAGCTGGAATTATTGTAAGAGCTCATGAAGATGGGTGGATGATGGAGGAATTTATTCTATACTAGGTTTCAGCTCTGCAGAATAAGTGGCTGGGAGCTCTTCTTCAGTCAAAATCGGTACTCGTTTTGAAGAGTTTTCGCAGATACACTGGTCACTGGATGAAAAAAAAAAAAAAAAAAACCTGAAAGGAGTAAATTGTAATCTGGTTATTATTTCTGGTGGAATGACAAGAATATTATAGCCTTTGTAAAATTTCCTACACACAATGAAGTAAATAATGCTGTTCTTGCTCTATGGTTGACAGGTTCTTGTATGTGCCCTTGTCCATTTGTTGAAAGTAATTTCCCTAATAAAACCAAGATTTCATGGCAAAACATTTGCGTAGTCATGCAACTGGTTAATGTCAATGCCATGTGATTGCTGGTATTCACCATCCTTTGACAACATTATAATGAAAAGTCGCCACGAATGGAAGCAAAATTTAACCTTAAATTCAAATACACACTGCATTTCTGCAATTTGGTACACTATTTTTTAGGTAAACCTGCTTTATGGTTATGAGTACGCAGAATGTTAAACTTTGGTTGGCTATGTACACCACAGAACAACAATAAATGGATTGCGCTGAAACACCATTTATACCGAGTAAGGAAGTTCAATTTATATTGAAACATCGACTGTAATCAGTCGCCACACAACGGATCTTTAGAAATAGAAAGCAAACTGACAAAGTTTTGCAAAATCAAGTTGCTTTTTAAGAATAGCTACTCCATTAAGTTTTTGCAACAACAGGAAACGTGTCTATACCATTTTGAAATTTACAATTCATGATGAGAGGAGGCCCACCATGTTTTTCCTAGTCAAAATCTCAGAAGAAAAAAAAGAGTGGTCATTATTTGCACAAATATGGTATGTGTCATGTGGTAAGAATAAATTAGTTTCACAAGTAAATATGGTGAATAGTGACACCACAGGAAGAAGAAAGGACAATTAGGGTTTAATGTCCTGTCAATACTGTCATCACTACAGACAGAACACACACTCTTGATAGTTTTTGTCGGGGACGGGGAAGGGGAAGGACATCAGTTGTGATCTTCAAAAGGAACCCTCCCAGCATTTGGCTGAAATGGTTTATGGCAATAACAGAAAACCTAAATCATGAATGACAAGAGGCAGGTTTGAAATGCTGACCTCCTGAAAATGAGTCCAGTGTGTCGCCACCGTGCCACTGTGCTCGGTAAATGACAGCAGGGGAGAGGCCACTATACCTCACACAGAACTGAAAAATGACAACAAAGAGACAAAACATCCAATACTGAACACAAAATCATAAGATGTGGTACCTTGGGTACACAACACTTATGTATGTATTTGTGCTTCAGAATACAAATAAATTCTCGAATTTTGTTATGCGAAACATCGAAAAATCTGAATGTGTGCAATGTTTCATTACTGAAATGATGAATGCCAGTTAAAGGTTTACTGAGAACCTCAATTATGATGAATGAAATTACTACAACGTTCTACTTCCTATAAAGTTTAGAGTTTTAGTTCTGCTTGGTGCTTAAAAAAAGTACAATGCAAGAAAGGTTATCTTAATTTTATATCAAATGTAAACTACAAAAATGCAAATTTTACCGTATAAAAGGTTTTTCCCCGAAATTTCACATTTTCCTGCATTTTACATGATTTTATTTGAAGTCTATGAAAAGTGCAAAAACGGGGTTCTACAGTAGTGACAACCAGCACAAGTCTCCACATTCATGGAATACAGGTTACCTACAGCATTTATATTTTAATTTCCAGACATATATAAATAATCATAAAATGTCTTGCTGAGGTGGGGTGGCTTGCATGGTCAACAATGCAGATAGCTGTACTGTAGGTGCAACTGCAGCGGAGGGGTATCTATAGAGGGGCCAGGCAAACGTGTGGTTCCTGAAGAGGGGCAGCAGCCTTTTCCGTAGTTACAGGGCCAACAGTCTGGATGACTGACTGAGCTGGCCCTTTAACATCAGCTAACATGGCTTTGCCATACAGTTACTGCAAATGGCTGAAAGCGAGGGGAAACTACAGTCATTACTTTTCCCACAGACATGCAGCTCTACTGTATGAATATATGATGATGGCATCATCTCAGGTAAAATATTCTGGAGGTAAAATAGTCCCCCATTCGGATCTCCGGGCAGGGACCAATCAGGAAGATGTGATCATCAGGAAAGACAACACTGGCATTCTATGGACTGGAGTGTGGAATGTTAGATACCTTACCCGGGTAGGGACGTTAGAAAATTTGAAAAAAAAAAATAATAACAAAAATGGATAGGTTGAAGTTAGACATAGTGGGGATTAGTGAAGTTCAGTGAAAAGAGGAACAGGATTTCTGGGCAGGTGAATACAGGATTATAAATAAAAAATCAGTTGGGGGTATTACAGGAGTAGGTCTGATAATGAATAAGAAAATAGGAAAGCAGGTAAACTACTATGAGCAGCGCAGTGATCACATTATTGTAGTCAAGATAGATATGAAGCCAACACCAACCACAGTAATACAGGTTTATATGCCAACTAGCTCTGCCGATGATGAGAAGATCGAAGAAATATATGAGGAGGTAATGGAAATTATTCAGACAGTTAAGGGGGAGGAATACTTAAATGTTGTGGGAGACTGGACAATGCAGGGAAGGGAAGACAGTAGGCGAATATGAAATAAAAAAGGAAGTCGCCTGGTAGAGTTTTGCATACAACATAATTGAGTTATAACAAGCACCTGGTCTAAGAATCATGAAAGAAGGTTGTACAGGTGAAAGAGACCAGGAAACACTGGAAGGTACCAGATACATTTTATAATGGTAAGACATAGATTTCAGAACCAGGTTTTAAACTGTATGATGTACGCAGGGGGAGATATAGACTCTGACCATATCTTATTGGTCATGAATTGTAAGCTGAAACTGAAAAAACTGCAGAAAGGAAGGAAAATAAGGGACCTGGATAAAATGAAGGAACTTGAAGTCCTTGAGAATGTCAGATCAGCTTTAGGAAATAGTTGACAGAAATGGGTGAAAATAATACAGTAGAAGAGGAATGGGTAGCATTGAGAGATGAAATAGTGAAGGCAGCAGAGGACAAAATAGGTAGAAAGGCAAGACCTACAAAAATTCCTTGGATATCACAGGAAATACTAAATTTAATTGATGAAAGGAGAAAATATAAAAATTCAGTAAATGACACAGGCAAAATTGAGTACAGATGACTAAGAAATGAGATTAACAGAAGTGCAAAATAGCTAAGCAGGAGTGGCTAGAAGGCAAATGCAAATCAGAAGAAGGATGTATAAATAGGGGGAAAATAGATACCACCTACAGGAAAATAAAAGAGACATTTGGAGACAAGAAAAGCAGCTGTATGAATATAAAGAACTTAGATGAAAAACCAATTCTCAGCAAAGAAGGGAAAGCTGAAAGGTGGAAAGCGTACATAGAGGGGCTCTACAAAGGAAACTGTTTCTATTCTAAGAATCAATAGTACAGTTTACTTTGTTTCAACCTTAAATCAAGGATTGTTCTATGATGAAGTGAGAAAAGAATCCACACAAAAAATAAAATAAAGTCTTCAGTATATTTTGCTACTGAGAAGATAAAGCTCAAAAACACTTTTTTTAAATCTAAACAGAATTTTAAACTGAATAGCAACAGCAATAACATCTATTACACGACAGTAGCAGAAATAATAAATTATTTTTTCCATCAATTGAAGGTTTAACAAAGAGTCTTTGCTCAAAATATGTAAAACACTGTGCTAGACTGAAAACAATAAGTTTTATTTGGAATAACATTAATGGTAAATTATCAACACATCAAGGACAGTCCTCAGTACAATATTTAAGAAATTTTAAGCACTTCTATAAAATACTTATCTGAAAAATAGCTCTATAATCACAAATTGCAAGTTTCAAATAAATATTCTAATCAATATATGAAAACACATATACCTGATCAAGTAGAGGAGAAGAAAATATCAAATTATACTGTACAGAAAACACACCACACCACCTCTCCATTTGCATTATACACTTAAGATATTTATTAATACTGTCTGGAATGGCACACACTTGCATGAGCTTTCCAACATTTGTATCTGTTACAAAATCAGACAGTCAGTTCAATCGAAAAGCTCAGAGTCATTCATCTCCTGCTAAGGTTTACATTCTTCGTGGTAGGGCTCTAAGGACCTAAGATCTCTCCATGTTGGGGGTAATGCATTGTGCAGGTGGTTTCCACATCGCTTGCATGGATCACTGAACAGGGTGCTGTAGCTATGAAACCAAGTCTGCAAAAAGAAAAACAAAACTGGAATTGGACCTTGTGTTGGTAAATCAGCAGTTAAAATATAAAACTCAGAGTATTGGTACATATTACTAAAATAAACAGAGTTTCTAAAACTGAGGTAGTTATCTCCACCTAAAAAAAGGTACTTCATTCTTGTGCTCAATTCTGCAGATGTGTAACAAAAGAAATCATGAGTGTTTATTATTACTTTCTATACACCCCCCCCCCCCCTCTTATGACCTCTTGACAGGTTTTACTGGTGTGTGTGTGTGTGTGTGTGTGTGTGTGTGTGTGTGTGTGTGTGTTTGTAGTTTAAATTGGATACTAATGTCTCTTCCATATCACATAACCAGCCAAGAATAGGCTCATAATCTTGTTTTCAAATAGGAGCTCATTTTTGCTTTCCTCTTTTAAGGAGGTAGTGCATGTGTGATGTCCACATTGTTTGGGTACTATTATTATACGTTTAACCTCTTCATCCAGAGTCCAACTGTTTGTTGAGCAACACACAATCTGAATCAATTTAAAATCAAAATTCTTGACTGTAGGCTATTTAAGCAGTAAATTGAAATACAGAATATGACATGTGCAAGGTAGAAAAAAAATGTGTTTATGTCACATTAAAAGTACACTCTTTTGGATTTGTACAAACATACCACAAACAAAAAATCCACAAGCATAAATTTTGAATATTTTATGTAAATCAAATATGTCTGGGATGCTTCCTGTAACACATAACTATCATAGCTGTTTCACTCAAATATATTCTGAGTCATTAAGTTGAGATGAGTGAATATCTTAGATAAAATATTCATGAAAAGAGAGAGATTGCCAGTACTTATTTCTGTACCACCAACAGTCACACAAAACCACAGAAACGAAAAATATGACACAACCTTTCAGAAATACTTTCCTTCTTCAGGTACAAGAGGAGGGAAGAGGAGGGAAGAGGAGGGAAGAGGAGGGAAGAGAAAGGGAACAGAAGGGAAAGGCTATTCATGACATATGCCCACACCACCCACAGTAGCCTTCCACCATCATCCTAACCTCCATAACATCCTCATCAAACCTTAAAACATTCCAAGACCACAAATTGGCTGAACGCATGGACGGGCACCGACGGACTGTTCGCCTGGGAGGCACCCAAATATCCTGTGGCAGAGCATGCCCTACAATATAACTCCAGGGCCCTTGGCACATTTTACACCACATGTGCCATCTGGTTACTAACACCCAACACCAGTCTCTCAGAGCTACGGAGATGGGAATTTGTCCTCTAACATATCCTCTCCTCTTGCCATCCTCCTGGTCTAAATCTATGCTAACCTTTCCCCCTCCTCCATCCTCAACTCGCTTATTCACTACTCATTTCTCACTCCCTTCTTTGTCTTCCTCCAGTATACTGTAGTGTTTACACGAGTTTGTGTGTGTGTGTGTGTGTGTGTGTGTGTGTGTGTGTTTCTCTAAATATTTCCCTCTTAAAAATCTTTTACCTAACCCCCACCACCATCCCCCACTCAGCTTTATTTGGTTCACTTCTCTTTAATGTTTGATCTATCCCCTTTGGTTATATATCCTCTTTGGTCTGCCGTTGGTTTGACTCAGTACTTGGCAAACAGTATCTCTGACTTCCACAAATCACCTGTCATCCCCTCAAGGCCTAGGTCGTGAGTAACCTTTCCCTTTTGTTCCCTTCCTATTGTATGAGGAAAATATTTCCAAAAGCTTGTGTCATATTGTGTGTTTCTATTTTCATGTTTTTGTGAAACTCTCGGTGGTACAGAACTAAAGTAAGTACTGGCAAGCCAATCTATCTCTTATCAAGAATATTTTAGCATCTGAGAGGAGAATTTCCATCAGTAATCAAATATGTAAAATAAGCTCAACACTCCCTCCCCATCTGCAGAGCACATTTCTTCTGCACACTCCTGTGGAGCAGTTGTCATCCACTATTGCTATCACCTCAGGGATAAGATTGTTGTACAACCTCTTCATCTCTGGAATCTAGATACTATTCACTTTCACACCCTTGTCTTTCTGATTAAAATTATTGGTGTGTTTAACAATTATCTATAAACTCTCTACACAATTTGTGTCATTTGTGACAGCCAGGCCATGAGTCTTAATATATCAAATCGAATGGTCTCCTACCTGCAAAACATGTTTTGCTAAAGATAATGTATCTGTTCCTTCCGTATATAGGTGTTCCCATTTTCTTAAATACATATATTTCCCACAAATGCTTTTTGCAGTACTCACATAACCCTTCAACAATTATTTTCCTTCAGCAGTCTGCACAACCTTGTCTGACCTTAGATGTTCTGGTACCTTGCAAATGGGTTTATAAACTACAGCAATACACTAGACTCATTAATCTGGTACATATGGGTGCCACCTTAGCAGAGGTGCCAGATTAATGAGAGTATAAATACCAATGTGATTCAACACAGTACATTTAAGAAAAATCTTTCTCCTCTTCCAGCTGTGGTGAGATGTAATATGTGGAATAGTGCAACATTTTTGAAAAAGCTCATGTCATTTCCATTTTCAAGAGAGATCATCAACATATGCTCTGTACTTCTAATGTTGACCTGATGTACACTCTTAATTTGGTTGTTACGGCGGCACTGTGGAGCGCTATCCTACCACCTGTAAGAAAAGGAACACAGCATCCACCTTGGAAACTGTATCTCTTGTATTCGAACAGAGAGGTGCATCTGATGTGATCGTTGTTTGCGGAATCCACATTCATACTTACATAGTAGGTTTTCTGTCTCCAGAAATTTAATGACTTGCGCGCATAAAACATGTTCTAACACATTTCCTTTTACAAGATATGATACAGAGCTGCAAAAACGACAAACTTTCAAATACAGTAGCCATGGAGGAATGACCGCATGTTCTGGGGCACCATGTCATGGATTGCATGGTCCCTTCTTTTGGAGGTTCGAGTCCTTACTAAGGTGTGGGTATGTGTGTTGTCCTTAACATAAATTAGTTTAAGTAGTCTGTAAGTCTAGGCAACCAATGACTTCAGCAGTTTGATTCTTTAGGTTTACAAACATTTGAACAAATACAGTATGTATAGCATTATTTAATTAAGAACTGTTTAACTAAAATCAATTTTGTGCACAATAATTCACTACAGAATGTGTCGAGGCCAAACTACTGATGGCCAGATTCAATTTCTTAAAGATCTTTCTGATGTACTCAATTACATCCTTAACAAATGGAAGGAAAATTTTGATGACAACAAGCATAGGTTGCAGCAACTCACTGTAAAGACAACTGCTGAGCCCCAGAAAGGCATGCAGAAAAGACATACCTCACACAATTTTTGCACTTGAGTTTTGAAAATTGTTTCAGCACTAATTTGTATGGAAGCATCTGGTAACAATAGCTTACTGCAGTCAGTAGTGTACAAGGGTGTAAAGAAGCATTCACAAAAGACCCTAAAGATGTCCTTTGCAGAAGGACTGAAATAATGGGTTTCTCCCATAAATTCATTGACACATGCATAACAGCCCCAAATATTTTAATAAGTGCGATTGTTGGTCCCATATAGAAAGATTAATAAGGAAAAATGTATCACAGAAAATTAACCTAAAAAAATATAAAACGAACACAAGAGTAGAATACTGTTGGAATACTCCTCGAAAGCAAAGTTACTAGAAGATGAAACAAAAGATACCTCACCTGGCTTAAATTTATCCACCAAAACGTTCAAAACACTCTACTCTTACATAAATATCATCCTTAAAATTCTTATGATCAAAGCATATACAGAAAAATTTACTTACCATGAAAGAACGGACTGAAATTTCAAGCAAATTTGGTGAATGGAAATGAAGCATAGCAGCATGGGCATTCTCAGTCACCTTCTGAAATACTTTATATCGGGATTCTGTCCACAAATCTAATGTTTCTGTGTATCCTTTAACCACTACCCATTCAATCATTAGCCCTTTGAAAGCCACTAGAGCTTTCATTATTCTCCCCAAAGTTACCTGCAAATATTGACATGGCATTAGTAAACAAAATACAAATACCTGGTTCTTTAACATATGACACTTTCAAATTAAACTGCTACAGGAGAGTAATGTTTGTCACATTAAAAACTCTAAGCTGGAGAATATATGCTACTTATGTGGAGAGCCTTCTCCACTTGATCCACTTGGGCCAGCTTCAAAGATTGAATCTCTCTTTTGTCTTCAAATTGTACTTGGATTCTGTTGTATGTGCTGCTAGTCAAACATTCTGACAAAGGACTTACTAACATGTCAAATCAACAGAGAATGTATAATTTTCAACCTAACCCATTCAGAGTTTTATCAAATTTGGGGTGTTTAATGCACACGAGGAGTAAATGAAAACTGACAAATTTCATCATTTTAGCAAAAGTATGGCAAATGTAATGGCCACCCCACATTCAAAGAACAAGCATAAAAAAGAACTGTACACACGCCAGATGTAACTTCTGTTCTGATAGAGAATGAACTATGAAACAGTTAATTTTGGGAAGGTATAAAAACAAACTTTCAATTGATATGCAACTTGACCATATTCAAACAATGTACACAATTAAGTTCAGTAACCCTGACCTTGAATATCCCAAAATATATTACCTTCAATATTCCCGAAAAATATATTTGTTTGTTCATGTCACAATACACAATGTAGTAAAAAACAATCAAGATGGAATGGCATTTGGATTAGGAGATATAAATTAAAATGTACTTTATGTCATCCAATAAAGCAATAGAAATTGTAATGGAAACTGCAACAAAATAAAAAAGTTCTGAAAAATATGTTTACCACCGAAAAAGTGGTGTGATAGTAACACACAATATGTTAGCAGTGCAAATGGCTTAAAAGCAAGCAATCTTATTTTGAGCAATCATAGGTAAGTTGACATCTATAAAGGGCAACAACAGACTCGCATGTAGCAGCAAATGTGATGATTTTGGACATAGGGTGGGCATGATTTTGGATAGTATGGTTTATGCAACAAAGCTATGAATTGCTGCTAATTTTGCACTTCCAAGCAGCACATATTGTAAGTGCAAACTTCAAACACAAATTTTCTTCTCGCTGTTTTTGTTATTTTTAAATCTGTCCTGACTCATCTTCACTCCAGACTAAAATTTATATTATAAAAAGGAAGACAAATGATGGGCTTGTGTCCCACTGAAATCATTAGACAATGGACAAAGGAAGATTACAGTTTAATGCACCATCATCAAGGGGGTCATTACAGATGGAACACAAGTTTAGATTAGGGAAGCATGAGGAAGGATTTGGTCATCTCTCTTTCAAAGAGACTATACCAGCATTTTCATGGAGTAATTTAGGGAAGAGGAAGATTGCACAGTAGTTCCTCCTAAAGCCATCACACAAACAACATAATGGTAGATATTGTAATAAGTGTCAGAGGGATAGAAAAGTATCGAAACTGTTCACCAGAAGAAAGGGCACTGGACCTGAGGGGAAACCAATTCTATTTTACATGGAGTATGTGATGGAACTTGCCCTCCTTTAACAGCAGTGTACCGAAGGACTCTAGAGGAGTGAAGCTTTCCTAAGGATTGGGAAGAAACAAAGGTCATTCCGATTTACTAGAAGGGCCACTGATCAGATGCGCAAAATCTCTGACATTGGTCAGTTGCAGAATTTTGGAACAGATTTTACATTTGAATATTGTCATTTCTGGAGACCAGAAATATTCATACTTATCAACATGGTTTCTGAAAGCAATGATCGCGCAATTCTTCTATGAAATGCAAAGACAGTAGATACAGGTGTTTGATAGCATAGCATTCCACACCATCACCCGATGAACCAAGTGCAAGTATATGGAAAAGCAGACTAACTGTATAACAGGACTGAGGCATTTCTAGCTAACAGAACGCAGCACATCATTCTCAACAGAGAGAAGTCTTCAGTCATTAATGTGACATCAGGCGTGCCCAAGGGGAGTGTTACAGGACTGTTTCTTTTCGTAACATACATAAATGACCTCTTAGATAACATGGGAAGTTCAATGAGACTTTTTGCGGATGATGCAGTAATTGATTGAGAAGTTGAACACTGGGAAAGGGCAACAATGCAGGATGATCTGCAAATCTCTCATTACTTGGTGCAGGGAATAGCAATTGAATCTCAACATAAACAAGTAGTAAAATGCTGTGTTTACACACAAAGAAAGATCCTTTCTTATGCAATATCAGAATAAACACTGCAAGCAGTTACTTCCATTAAATATCTGGGAGTGGACATTAGGGCCACTTTGAAATGGAACAACCGTATAAAATCAAGCGTGGGTAAGTCAGATGCCAGACAGACTTATTGGAAGAATCCTCAGTAAGTGTACTTTTGTCAATACAGGCAATAGGTTACCAAACTCTTGTTGGACCATCACTTGAGTATTGCTTATCAGTGCACGATCCATACCAGATCAGGTTAACAGATGACAGAGAAAATCCAAAGGAGAACAACACACTTTGTTACACACTCATTTAGTAAGTGTGATAGTGTCACAGAGAAAGTTAAGAAACTCCAGTGGCAGTCGCCACAAGAGAGATGTTCCATATCGCAGTATGGGCTTCTGTCAAAGTTCCGAGAATGTACGTTTTGTGAAGAGTCAATCAATATACTGATTCCTCCTACATATACCTCATGAAGTGATCACAAGGATAAGATTAGAGAGATTACGGCCCACACAGAGACATTCAGGCAATCATTTTTCTGCACATCATATGTACCTGGAATAGGAGTAAGTGACAATGTTATGCAAAGTACCATCCACCACACACTGTGAGGTGGTCTGCAGAACACAGGTGTAAATGAAGATTTATGTAAAATCTAAACTGTTGTTCTCCCAAATGAGTCACGGTGTTGACCACTATGCCAACTCACTTGCTGCCAAAGGACAGAACTGTGGTGGAAAATCAGCTGTGGTCTACTCAACTTTGCAGATGGAAGAATAGCAGTATCATAAGTAAAGATACTATGGGTTTGGTTAAATTATGCATTTCTGGTAATTTTGCAAAGTATTAACATATTTGCTGGTGTATAAGTCACATTTTTTTCCCAATAACTGGATGCGTCTTATACACCGATTGCCAGTTAAGGTAGGTACCTACAAGTTTCATTTCTTTCAGGATTTCAAAAAAAATGTGTAAAATGAGGGAAATAATGTTTTACGCGGGAAAATGTTTCAAACGGGAAAAATTTTCTTTAAGGTCTCTCTTCATATTCATAGTTTATATTTGAAATGCGTAGATAATCTGCACTGAAATACCTGACAGGACCTTTATTATGTAGTAAAGGTTATCTGAATTTTGTACCTATTTTTAGTACCAACTGTAACTGAAACTGGTAACTTTATAGGAAGTTGAAACTTTCGACAATTTCACTCATCATAATCAATTTTTTTTCGGCAATCCTGTAGAGGTGTCATTCATTATTTGAATAATGAAACACTTGCTCACGTATTTGTCCACGTCTCGCCTGATGATATTTGGGAATTTATTCCCATTCTCAAGTGCAAATATGTATACAAGTATTTTTCGCGATTTTTGCACAGCGTCTGCACCACACAGTTCTCATATTTTTGAGGTTATAAAATGCTGGGCCCCATACAGTACACTGATCAATACACAGACACAAACCATATATCATTCTCACAGTTTATGGAACATTACAAAAATACTTGCATAAATATTTGTGCTTCGTAATAAATTCTCAAAATGCGTCATTTTAAACATCAAAACCTCCTATACATTGCTCGAACTGATACTCGGCACAGTGGTTGATGTGAGCAATCTTAATCAGTGCCACTTAGGTGTCAATTTGACATTCTTGTAAACCATCGCAACATAGTCGGTGCTCACTGTAAACAGCGATAGGCAAAATATCCATTTGAATAAGCACAGCCTGTCAACAAACTTGACTGCATAAAGTTTATGAACATTACTTGAAGGCACTGCCTTTGACATACACAAACAAATGTATTATAATTATATTGCAATAGATGTATTAGGTGTGATTAACTTTAAAAAAAAAAAAAAAAAAAAAAAAAAAAAAAAAAAAAAATTGTCTTAAAAGTGGGGTACATCTTATACACCAGTGGCCTTATATGCCGGCAAATATGGTAATTAATGACAGCATAGTACATTGTACAGGTATAGAGAAAAACATATAGTTTACATCATCAATGGCATTATTGCTGTGAATCTTCTGACGGAAAGCATGGTGCAGTGGTTAGTGTCGCAAATCACTGTGCTGGAGGTCCCCAGTTCAAATCTCGCAACTAACAGGAAAAATTTATTTATTTGTATTTACTATTTCTAAAATGTTTTACGTGTTTCTTATGTTTGATGTATATGAAATTTCCAGAAAATTCTTTCTATGTGTAAATAGCAAAGCACTCCAAGCAGGAGGCCGTATGTTCTGAGTGTAGTGTTGCGCTCTATTAATAATCAGGCTTTGAATTCCAGACCACCTGTAGTTTTCAATGTAACAGTATAAAGAATTTGTGTTGTCCTTAAATTACATTTAAACATTCAAGGAAAACAGTTTAAATTCAGTTCTCCATATTACCTGCATAACAGCATTGCAACCAAACGGTCTTGATACGGTCAAGGTCATATCAGCGAATTGTCTGTCAATAGTAGCTATCACTGTGTCAACTGCCCTGAAACACAAAAATTTAGGGGAATGTACATTTGTCTAAAAAATCTCACAAAATATAAAGAGTAAACAAATAAAATTGTCTTTCAGTCTCAGGAATTCATAGCCTTAAGGCATATTCTGGAACAGATGAAACAAATAGAATGCTGAAAAACCAATAGCAAATCAAATGCACTACTAGAACATCAATGGAATTTTTATGAAGACAGAAATTAACAGCATTAGGAAAATATCACTTGTCATTATCACATGTGATAGAGAAATATATTGATAATATTATCAATATTTTTTCACAATAGTGAATTTCTCTTAGCGTCACTGTATAAGGTATGGATGTTCTACCAAGTGGTGACTTATGAAAATTTGTTGCCGGGCCTGGACTCTAACCTGGGTTTCCTGCTTTTCACTAGCTGTCGCCTTATCCACTAGGGTACTAGGTAGCTAGCAAAAAGCTGGAACCCCGGTTTCGAGTCTTGGCCCGGCACAAATTTTCATGTCACCATTTAGAAGAACATCCATACCTTATACAGTGATACAGTAATTTAGTAAAATAATACTGTCAGCAAGTGTTTAATACAGTCTTAGTCTCAGTTGCTTTGGATCACCTCACAAGATTTACCAAAAGTGAAATTTAGGTCAAGAAATACTAATACTTTGACATTGCTTGAATCAGTAACTTGCCCATCAAGCACTATACATAAGTGCTAGAACCATATTTGCTGCAAAAGAGAGAGAGAGAGAGAGAGAGAGAGAGAGAGAGAGAGAGAGAGAGAGAGAGAGAGAGCACACACAGTTGCAGGCAGCATATACTAAGCACTAGTGCAGTAGCAGGACATCCATTTGGCTATCATATTCGTTTCATAGTTTAATTCTCAAAATGTTTCAGTGTTTTTTGTATTTTGCATTGCTTGATTCTTACAACAATTCTGTATTTTTGTATTTGAAGGGACTAGTATAATCTTTTGTAGTAACTTTAATGTGTAAATTTGTGTGGTTGATTTGGACTACAAATTAGCATCAACCACAGTTCATTCAGCTGTCAGACACCATTGGTGAAGCATCAGTGTAGTACCAAGTTGAATATCTAGCTTTAATATTTGTTTCCACAGTTCATTATTACAGTTAGTAGAGAAAGTTGAATAGGGCGTATGCATGCTGTGTGTGGACACAGGAAGAAATGTTTGTAAACAGAGACAGTGCTGTTGGCTACTGTCAGCTGTCTTCAGGCTGGTGTCTCCGAGTTAATCGAAGGGACTCCTTGAGTGTCACTTGTTTTCCCCACACCTCAGCAGCTTCACATGCACCTGACCCTGACGTGGTAGACCTGACTTAGCTTCAGGACAAGTGGCAGGTTGTAGTACGTTTGTGTTGCTTGAGGCTGAGGGCCAATGTGGAAACTGGGGCACAATTGAAGACCTCGATACAACCCGTTGACTTCAACTAATGACCCCATATCTGACAAGGGGTACACCAAGTATGGTACCAACGGATTTTGATGGGTCGCAGGTATGTTGTGAGGGAATTCCTCCAGACCATCAATCTAAAAAGATTTATTCCAATGGGCCTTGATTTCTAAGAACATCGAGATCAAATTTGCAGCAAATTATCACACATATTGTGTCTACTTATACATGGCGGTTACCGCTCAGTGAGACAGCGTGGTGTAATCGGCAAGGTGCTACGTTCCCATGCTGAAGACCCGGGTTCAATACCTAGCGGCAGAACAATTTTTAAAAATTGTAATTACTATTTTTTACATTAAAAAAATAAATAAAAAATAATTAAGCAAAGAAAAATATATAAAGAAAGAAAAGCAAAAATAATGAAAAGCCAAACGATTAAAACTATAACCAAGAAAATAAAAAATCTTCCCCTTCGGGTCATTTATTTTTCACTTTTCTCTTCTTTTATTGTGCATAATTATATGCCTTTATACCCACTCAGGACTACAGCTTGAGTAAACAGTCAGGATAATAGCAAATAACACAGTAGCAACTGATTATTTTACTTATTGTGCAGTGTTATTTACTCACTGTCGCCATCGTCACCATCTTTAACACCTGTACAAAATTCTGGGTGATAATTGTCATAGAAGCACCAAAAACACAGCACATTGTAGCACCACGCACATCTAATAAATGCTATCGCTTTACAGGCGCAAGGTGTTTTCATCAGCGATACTGGAAAACACTGGTCGTTCACATTCAAAAACAATGTTCGGTCGTCAATTAATTACGATGCGAACCAGGCATATTTAATCATGGGAACGAAGACCGGTGCACTGAACTGACACAACAGTAATGAATGTATTCGAAACAAGTCTTCTCGTGAAGCGATTTCACGATTAGCTGTTAATAATTCAGGAGCGAGTTGTTGGCTCTTAATGAAAAGTTTTACCTGACGGTAAAAATACACACCACATGGTTGGCACAGCGGGATGCACTTGGGTGGAATAACTTTAATAGTGCAAGTGCACGCTTTTGTTTCGTCAATGTAGATACTATCGTACAGTGTCTGGTCAGTTTGCCCACTCCATGAATCGATAATTAAAAGAAATTTCTTATGACGCACGTACAGTGAAATAACACCTTTCAAGAATGTTTCCTATAGTTGCTTCATAAACTTTCCAGATTTTGTGCAGGTCACAATCACGTTTTTGAATCTTTCACTCAATGCGTCAACACTTGTTTTAAGAATTGGACCAAACTTACCAGTTACTTCCTGCATACATAAAAACATGCATGACACGATTTTTCCTGGTGCAGTTAAAGCATACTGCGCCGAGTGTGAGTGGCTAATTTTGTTTAAATCTCGTTTTTTGACAAGAACAGATTTAACCCCTTTCTCTGTAAGCATTCTATTGTACGTGAATTGATACTGGCATCCAGTTTGATCTGTATTTATAACATAATCAGGGTCAAAATTAGGGATGATGAGTCGTGTTTGGATCCGGAACTGCTTTGCAACTGCCAATACATCTTCCTGTACACCCTTGCACTACAATGTAAAGGATTGTGGAATTGCCACTTGCAGTTTGAAAAACCAAAACAAACGCGTCAATGTAACGCTAATAAAAACAATACTTACCGATGTATACTCGTGGTGTTCATCTATCTCGTCGACACGTATCTGTTCCTCAACGTGAACTATTGTCTGTGTGCCTACATGTGAAGTATTTCATTGGCAATCTCTTCAACAATTGCAAAGGACGTTCCAGATATCATGCTTGGCGGTGTGTCTGTGAGCAGATTCCAATTGCGAAGCAAACATTTGGCGTATTTTAAGGCATTAGTGAGTTCACCTTCTGACTGCTCATCACACACATCCATTTCCGAAGAGGTTTCGTGTGATGGGCCTGCTTCTATCATAGCACATTTGTTCTCCACGTTGCAGTACTTGCCGCATGCATGAACAACACACTACAAATGACTAACCGACTGGCCGTAGCATAATAGACCACTGGGACGCGTCACATGGGTGCACACATCATAGGAGGAGATAAACAGCACGGTATTAAATGTTGTCCAAATATTATAGGTATTAACAAAAAGACTGTTTACTGATTTCGAAATATGCTTTAATCGGCTTAAAAGTGTGCTTCGAAAAAACAAAATGAATAAAATAATTGTCGCGGAATAAATGTATTGAGCGAATGTTACATGTTTTTATCCTGAGCATTTACTGGAAACGTTTACTTAAGAAGGGTTATAAAAATACATCGGGCAGGTGTGAAAAGTAATTGACCCATGTCGGACTTGAACCCAGGTCACCTGCATGGCAGCCTCGCATTTTACCGATTACTGTCTCGGTGAGCGGTAACCGCCACGTATAAGTAGACACGATACACATGGTAATTTGCTGCAAATTTGATTTCGATTTTCTTAGAAATCAAGGCCCACTGGAACAAATCCTTTTAGCTAGATGGTCTGGAGGAACTCCCTCACAACATACCTACGACCCATCAAATTCCGTTGGTACCATACTCGGTGTTCCCCTCGCGAGTCTCACAAGATAAACTCATAGATACACCAGCAAAACAAATACTATTAATGAATATATACATATGGAATACTATCGTAATATTTATGTATTGTAGATAATAAATAATCTGTAATTATCTTCCTAAAATACAGATTACCACAACAGAATGACAGAATGTCTCGACCCAAAAATTCGCACCTTCAGCACTCACTTGCAAAAGGAAAAAAGAAAGAAAATCTCTGTTAACCTACACTTAACCATCAGAGAGAAGTTACAACACAGAACTGTAATCTATAATGTATGTTCTGATTGTAAGCAAACAATCGTCTTTAACTCAGATATGATGTCATTGGTCAAAGCTGACGGGGTCGTATCACAGACTTAAACTGACCCAAAGTTGGTCATCCACAGCAGAGTCTGAGCTGGCACACAGGGGGAGAGGTTTGCCGGTTATTGGGAGTTTCAACTTTGGGGCCTCATGGAGACATCACAGTTTGTTTTCCTTTTGTCGTATAATAAGATTTTCGCACAGACATTATCTAAAAACACAATCTGCTTTGGCAACATATTGCAGAGCACAAACAACTTTGATCCAACATTCACTTGTTTCCCGTCATTACCAAGAGAGCAGCTGTATGAGGAATAACTTCAAGAAGAATTTCAACAAATTGAGGTAAGGTAAAGCAGTCAAAAACCTGAAGATTGGTTTGAACACCACAGTGCTTTACTAGGCATGGTCCTGTTTGGAGATGATATGCCATTGCCTTGCTCCGACCATCAAACTGACTACCCAGCCAGTTGTAGGGGAACCTACAGTTTAACATGGGTACCGAACCACGAAGCTACTCGATATTTTTCACATTAGCAACACTGCCAAAGGTGAAAGAAGTGGAAAGCGACAGATAAAAATCCTAGGACCTATCGGGGATTGAACCCGCGATCTTTGGATTTGTAGTCTGGCACTCTACCCTGTGCTACTGAGCCACACCAACAAATTTACAGAATTTCAAATTCTACTATATAAAACATTTTTTGATATCTAATTCCATGTATTGCGCCAGATTTTGTTTATTGTCAGTAGACTAACCCAACACAATGTCATCACACAACAATGGCTGACTAGGTTGGCCGTTCTGAAAACCCACTAGCAGCTACCAAGATGATTTTCCAAATACATTATCATAACTCTTCACAAAGTGAACAAGCAAACCAATATTGTCAATTCATAGTGTAGCAAATTCTGTAAAAAAAATGTGATTTCAAAATTTAAACAATTGTTATTAACAACCTTTTATAAACTATTCAAAATTAAAAATAAACAAAAAGACATGCATTATTTCATATTAAATTATGATTTGATATTTGTGAATTAACATGTATTTGATGAATTTTATAATCAAATGGTGTAATAATTCAAAGATAAAGGAAATAATTATTATCTGATCGGCAATCTATAACACTATCGATTGAAAACAGTGTGTGTGTGTGTGTGTGTGTGTGTGTGTGTGTGTGTGTGTGTGTGATATCTTTTCTTGTGTGTCTATCTGCAGTTCGGAGGTTGTCCCATTTTACCTTAACCGCATAGGCCCAGAAGAAAATTTTGAAAGAAAATAGGAGGAAATGACACATTTTAAAAGCATATCATGGTAAACTGAATTTCTAGATTAGTTTATGTATTGCCCCATTTCAGATTGCTATACTCTTGCTTTTGGTATTTCATTTAATACAGTAGTAACGTCTGTCTGCAGTACTGGCAGATAATGTGCATTGCAGACATCCATTTCCTTGTTTACAATGTACTCAATCAATTTTTGCACCACATGTGTTGCATTTTGGTCTGTTACCTATGCCAAGAAACCTCCACAGCCTGTCTCTGTCTCACCCTTTGGTGTGTGTTTATGGACGTAAAAGTGCAGTTTATGAGTCTGCAAGTTGTGGTTCATGCGTAGACGTTGGTAACGGCGCGATGAATGACGCAGGTGTAGGCGGCCAATCAGATTTCGCGTTTCATGTGTTGTGAATTTGAAAAAAAAAAAAAGATGTTGGTCAATTTGGAAGAATCCGTGTATCTCGAAGTTTTGATTCTGAATTGGAGATTCAGGCGCTACGCGCTCTCACATACTAAAAAAAAATTTCTTTTTTAACCTATACCTAACCATCTGAAGGCTACGCTACAGATAACTTTTTTAAATGAATGGATGTTTCCAACACACTTTCAAACTATTCTTTAACATGCTAATGATAACTTCAAAAACAACAGGCCAACGCAGCCCTAAGGTTAGGTACATAGGTTACACAAGAAGTTTTCTCTCGTAGTAGCGCCTGAATATCTGGTTCAGAACCGCTCAGTATAAGTAATTGCGCTCGTAAAGGCTGCAAAAGTCATGCAATCACCACAACTAAAATCACTGGTGAAAATAATTTGGGGGACTGATGACCTAGCTGCTTAGTCCCCAGAAAACCAACAACAAATAATTTGGACTTCATAGTACAGCCAGTACACTCACTCTCCATTATAGAATGTAAATATAAATCCCACATTTATTGCAATGCAATATGTTGATCTAAAGCTCTTTACATCGACTACGCTGACTTGTTTATAAACGATAAAGAAAAGCTATTTGTTATTGGCCGTGCGAACGTGACTGCTAATTGGCTCCGGCGCCGTTGCCAACGTCCAAACATGAAACGCAACTCGCGGGGCTCATAAACTGCACTTCAACATTTTTGGAATGCTGCAAAGACAATTCACCCTTCACCTGAAGATAAGTTTAATCTTGATATTGACATGCAATTAAAATATGGATTGATTCTATTGATATTTTAAAACAATATAAGCATTAACTGAAATTATAAAGAGAAAAACTTACTGTGGAAGAACATTATGGCTGCTCTGTACATTACGCCGCCTCTTCCCACTGCTTGCAATGACGTATGAACGCTTTAACTGATTCTGACTCAGAAGTGCAAAAGCAAGGCTGCTGTATTCGTGGATCTAAAATGTAAAAGTTATGTAAATAGTCACTAAATATCACATTTCTGTTGTACCCAACGCAGTCACTGCAATTACCTTATCTGTCCATTTATAACCGTTCACAAGCTGCGGGTACAATGCCTGCCTTTCCTGTGTACTTTCCTGACTCAGAAAAGTAGTATTACCAAGGTTAAAGGGTCCTGGTGGTGGCGTTAAGCTGTTCACAGCTTGCTCAACTTCTCTGCAAATAAAATTTGGTCCTATTATATTTTGATGACTGATTTTAGAGATTCAAGACAAAGACAGTTGTTTAAGATTTACAAGTGACATCAAATTGTCTAGCTCTTGTGGAAGCTGTGGACTCTCTTGATAGAAGGACAATAACAACAAACAACATAATAAAGCTGAACACATTTCCATAGATAGAACACATTATTAAATAGATTGCACAACTGACATAAAAAAAAAATTAAAAAAAAATATTTTGGTTTACAACATAGACCTACAGAAACTGGAGCAGCTGAAATTATAGCAGTACATTTGGTAACATACTGGTACAACAAGTACTATTCTTTAAGCTTATTTAGCGCAAAAAATTGAAGAAAAATACAATATTCACTTAATGTTGTTGAAAATTGCTACCAGACAATTTTGAAAGTGGTTTATTTATAACATGTATAGATTCAGGCTTATGAGCACTTAAGGCAATTACATTTAGTTTTATCTTCACACATTCAGGTTTATAATTCAATATATATAGAGTTTCAGATCACCTGAAGGTGGGCCCATCCCAAACCAGTGATATTTTAAATAAACTGCCTTCAAATGTGACTGGTAGCAGATTTTGTTCAACAATCCTGTTTAAAGGAACAGTTGAGGATTTAATCATTTTAAAAGCTCTCATTATGGATAAACTTGTTCTAGAAAATAATGATCAGATAACACAGTGGTATCTATAAAGTAAAGTGTTGGGTCGAACTCTATTTTTCTATGCTGACAGCTCAGAGTATTTGTTACATTAGCTTTTATTGCCCCCATAGTTAATATGGAATAAAGTTTTGATAATTTGTGTTTATAGCAAAATGGCATAGGTGAATTTCTTTCATTAATAAATGAATTTTGCAGGAATGAATGGAGAAATATCTGAAAGGTTATGAGCATAGGAAGAAATGAGCAAAGTTCTCATGTCTATAAAGAACTATCTGCTCAGAAACTTGACACAACAAGATCACTAGTATCCATGTGGCATAACGAGTGTAACTGTAAATTGATCTGCTTGTTTACACACAAATTGCTAATGAAGCATGGAAAATTTATAATCAGCATTCAAAACTAGTTTGTCTAGTTATAATGGACTGCTGATGAGAAGAGGAGTAAACTCCAAAGTCAATTATTAATTGCAGTACCCTAAATTTCTAGTTGTTAAAGTGTTATAAAATCAGTAAACTGATCATAATGTGGTGAGTGAGCTCTAACAAGAAAGAAAATTAATCTTCAAATCCTGAAAATGGATACACAATTATGGTCCTATCTGCATATCGCAGAGATGTATGGTTCACAGATTATGGATTAGGCGACACAGATGAATACAAAAGTATTGTTCAACAATTTTCAACTGACCGCAATTGAAAAAGCTACAGTAGTAGATAACAGGATGTTTATCTCAAAGTTACTGCTGACGACAAGAAGTAGATTAATGACTGTTCTGGGCATAAGCATCTAAATTTGTAATTAAACTTATTTTAAATAATACTTTCCATAAATTCTTTTGGTCAGATACTACTTTCTGGTGGTTAGTATAATGACAACATGTGTATTGTTTGATAATGTACAGTTTGTGGTGTACATAACAAAACTAATTTCATTGTTCCTGGAATACCAACAGCAATTGCAATGCATTAGATTATGTCGATCAACATTTAAGGCTATAGAAGCCAATAATTATTAAGTACGACATCAAAGAATAGGGCATTTGAATCACACTCACATATATTGACAAAACGAAGAAATTGATGATGGAGCGAATTGGACAGACAATTTAAGGCCCTGTATTTCTTGCACAAAACAAAAACAGACTAAAAAAAGCATTTTAGTAAAACAAAGTAGAAGAAAAGATTTAATTGATACAGCATGTTGTTGTGGTTTTCAGTCTGCAGACTGGTTTGATGCAGCTCTCCACGCTACCCTGTCCTGTGCAAGCCTCTTCATCTGAGAATATGGATGACAACCATCCCTCAGTCTCCCTCTACGATTTTTACTCCTCACACTTCATTCTAATACTAAGTTGACGATTCCTTGATGTCTCAGAATGTGTCCCACCAACCTATCCCTTCTCTTAGTCAGTATATGCCAGAAACTCCTTTTCTCCCCAATCTGTTGAGCACCTCATTAGTTATGTGAGCTACCACTGGTAATGGCAGCAACTCAACCATTAAATGTTTTGTCTTGACAACTTCAATTAAAACAAAAATTTTGTTTCTGAACGGACAAGGGCACATACAAGAACCTGTCAACAATAGAGAAGGACAGTATTTATTTTGATGCAAGTAGCAATAACATGTACCCTGTAAATTGTGAAAAAAATTAATGCAATTCTACACTTCATTGTTCGTCTGTTGCCAACACAAGCACTGGAGACCGGCGAGAAGTGTCATAAAGTTTTACCCTTTGGAACAATTCTATAAAAATACAAGATTATTATGGCGCATCATTCTGTGCAGAAGAGTAATAATTGCAATACAGAGTAATGGAAGTTACATATATAAAACTGGCAATGGAAAAAGGATATGTAAACCATATATATTTACAAATACAATTTTTGACATGAGCTACATATGAGGTTTCCAAACACAAATACAGAAAAACAAAAATAGCCCTATCAGTTTCACAGGGAGAAATTACATAACTGAACATTATTTTATAAAGATGGAACAACCATTAATACTGCAATGTACATCTCACAACACAGATTATGTGAGTCTAAAAGTAGGAAGCCACTGAAAAGTTTTGAATATGTCAAAGGAACTTTACAACCACTACGGCATACAATCAAAGACATAAGATAAATATTCAATGAAATCAATTCTGGAATTTTAAAGTAGGCCAACATACATATGGCGTTAGAGTACTTTCTTTATCTTGTGGTATGCATATATGCGAAGAATTCCTCTTAATGTGCATTCGATCATGTAGAGTGTGGGCCCATATGAGTCAGAAGATTCTTAAACCAAATCATTGAATATTGTCACGAATACGTCATAAAAATGAAGCTCAAAGTTTTCAAGCGAATTACAGCATTTACTAGAAATTTCATTATTATTGTAATATTAAATACAAATACTATGCCAAGTACAGCACGTAGAAACACAATACTAAAATATGAAGCTAAACACGCATTAGATGATTCATGTACATACTAATTTTGTAAAGAAACTTTCAAACTAACATACCGAAAATTTACATTCACGGTACTAAGCAGCTCTTGGAGTTCAAGCATAAATTTATTATCCTTTCCTTCCTCTCCATGGTCACCTCTAACGCCATTTCCTAAGGTGTCAAACACATGAGCAACGCTAGAACGCAGTACTTTAACTGCATTTAAAGCTGTGTAAAGCGGTTCAATCAAGCGATCTAGCTCCTGAACATTACTCTGAGCCATTATAGGCACCATTTTCTTTACTTGGAGTTGTGGGTGTAGATTATGTTTGTAAACAACCCAAAGTTATAGAATCAAACAGTCTTCCTCCATAGATATAAATATCACTCTTTGACGCCAATAAAGCACTGTGTGGCCGCTGCAACTGATTGTAGTTTTACGTCACGACAGCATCGCTCCAAGCGGCTGGCGAGAGTAGACGATAGGGGCTGATGCATTCCTCTCGGAAAGAGTGTATTTCTGCTGTTGGCCTTTGCTCTTCGATAACTGTAGCCATTGAAGTGCAAATCATGACGATATGCCGTTTTAATGGAAATGGTACATTACAGATTTGTAACAAACGCTTCGCTATGGTACACTGAATGTCAATTACAAGCGAATATCAGTAAATTATGAAAGAACCATAGAAGTTCTAAGCAGAATGTATATAAATTAAAAACGTAGATCAACCAGTCAGGTCTTGTGGTTAGGGTGCTAGGCTGTGACCAACGAGCAAGAATTCATGCTCGTTGGCTGCAAATGTACTGAAAAGAAACTTTTTGCGTTCGAATCCTGTTAAAGCTGATTTCTTTAATTTTTTTATATAGGCCCTATGTAATAGAATAGAGAATGAGAATATTAATTTATTGCAAGTCTATTTTACAGTACTCACTAGTTGTTTTCCGTATTTATGATATCTGAGAGTGAAAATGTACAGGAACCTCTCATGAGAGTTGAAACTGTTCTGACTGAATCGAGTACAAATAATATTTACAATCTTCGTTCTCACATAGGCGTAGTTGGCTGTCTATTTCGACTATGTGGCGATTTAACACATAGATGACTGCTTATACAAGAACATATTCCGATTTGCAACTGTGCTATTAGCCAGGAACCTAATCAAACTGCTCTAATATGTTTGAAATAAGTACCGTCAACAGTTATGTTCTCACTAGTTGCAATTACCCAGCTTTGCCTGGGTTTAAAATAAGGTTTTCTATCTTCCCCGTGTAATTATGTGTACCAAATTTCACGTTATTTGATTGTCTGGATCTTGAGTTATAAGGGAACAGACAACAAATGCATCTTATATGTATAGAGATTGCAATCGAAGTCTGTAGGTAAAGTACTCTCCCCCATGCACCGAACGAAATTTTATGTAGACAGTAACCTTCATCTTCTTTTCAAATTCAAGTGTACAAAATTTCATCAAGATCGGAGCAAAAATGTTGTTTTTGACGAAATCCATAAGTACCCTCCACCATGCGCTGAACGAAATTTTATGTAGACAATGCCCTTCCTCTTGTTTTGAAGGTCAATTGTGCAAAATTTTCGTCAAAATCAGTGCAAAGATATACACAGACACATTGAAAATGCACTTTCACTTTTTTGCAAATTTTTCGGTTGGTTTTCCAAAAAATTGAACGAAATCTGTTTAAGAACCTTCCCCATGTGTACGTGTACCAAATTTCACATTATTTGGTTGTCTAAATCTCGAGTTATAAGAGAACAGACAGACTGACAACAAATGCGTCTTATAAAGGCCAATTCACACTGTCCGTCACGTCACGTCACGTCACCGTCCGTCAGAACATTCCGCAATGTATTTCTAATGGCGGCATTCACACTGTCCGTCACCGGACCGTCACGTCACGTCAACGTCCGTCAAGCTTTCTTGAGAAGAATGTTTTGACGGAACGGCCGTCTGCTAACATCGGAAGTTAACCTATTTTCGTCACGCGAATTACGTGTTGCAGTCGACGATTGCACTGTTTAGGCCATTTCACACTGGCCGTCACGTCAACGTCACGTCACGGAACCGTCACGTCAAGTTGTATTCACACTGTCCGTCCGTATCCGTCACGTCAATTCGTCCATCTCAATACGCGATGTTGAAAGTGAGTTTATGAGTGGCGATTTGTTATGTAGAAAGTCATAGTTTAATACTAGAAAGGGGGAACAACAACGCTAAATGTTATTAACGGCCAAAGAAAACTTTAAAGTGTATGTTTTTGACCAACTTACTGGGAACTGAACCAACATTTCAAAACATCGACATCTGTTTTCAAGCGAAAAAATAAGCATATGAAGACACCAAACCATACTTGTAAGAGCATAAATAGCGCCTGTATACTTTAACCATTACGATTTGCTCGCTGACATTGTTAATACCGTCGTAAACAACTGAATTTTTGTCTTTCATTAGAACTGACATTTTCATTTAAAGTGTTATTTAATGAAAAATGCGTAATCAAATTACAATCCTATTCAAATAAATAGTTTGCTTCAGTCATTTCTGTTACAATGTTACGTAACATAAACCATATTTTGGTTTCAGATATCCGACCTCAATTTTAGAGGGACACTCAATTGACAAAAATATTTAAGTCGTCATGAAACATTTAAGATTTACCCCTGAAACAAGGTACAACAACAACACAAAGATGAATAAGACACATTTGCATATAAACAGTGCAATCGTCGACTGCAACATGTAATTCGCATGACGAAAATAGGTTAACTTCCGATGTTAGCAGACGGCCGTTCCGTCAAAACATTCTTCTCGAGAAAGCTTGACGGACGTTGACGTGACGTGACGGTCCGGTGACGGACAGTGTGAATGCCGCCATTAGAAATACATTGCAGAATGTTCTGACGGACGGTGACGTGACGTGACGTGACGGACAGTGTGAATTGGCCTTTTATATGCAAATGTGTCTTATTCATATTTGTGTTGTTGTTGTACCTCGTTTTAGGGGTAAATCTCAAATGTTTCATGACGACTTAAATATTTTTGTCAGTTGAGTGTCCCCCTAAAATCGAGGTCGGATATCTGAAACCAAAAAATGGTTTATGTTACGTAACAATGTAACAGAAACGACTGAAGCAAACTGTTTATTTGAATAAGATTGTAATTTGATTACGCATTTTTCATTAAATAACACTTTAAATGAAAATGTCAGTTCTAATGAAAGACAAAAATTCAGTTGTTTACGACGGTATTAATAATGTCAGCGAGCAAATCGTAATGGTTAAAGTATACAGGCGCTATTTATGCTCTTACAAGTATGGTTTGATGTCTTCATATGTTTATTTTTTCGCTTGAAAATAGATGTCGATATTTTGAAATATTGTTTCAGTTCCCAGTAAGTTGGCCAAAAACATACACTGTAAAGTTTTCTTTGGCCGTTAATAACATTTAACGTTGTTGTTCCCCCTTTCTAGTATTAAACTATGACTTTCTACATAACAGATCGCCACTCATAACCTCACTTTCAACATCGCGTATTGAGATGGACGAAATGACGTGACGGAAACGGACGGACAGTGTAAATACAACTTGACGTGACGATTCCGTGACGTGACGTTGACGTGACGGACAGTGTGAATTGGCCTGAATAGTTATCTATGTAACACAATGAAGCACAGTCTGTCCAGTCATGAGTGGCGAATCATGTGTCTTTATTAATGAATTGTTACATTGTGGAGGACCGCAATCACATATATCAATTCTTTTTGAATGGTCTTAGACTATTATCAACTATTTTTTTAAATTCACAAATATCATTTAGGCCAATTCACACTGTCCGTCACGTCACGTCACCGTCCGTCAGAACATTCCGCAATGTATTTCTAATGGCGGCATTCACACTGTCCGTCACCGGACCGTCACGTCACGTCAACGTCCGTCAAGCTTTCTTGAGAAGAATGTTTTGACGGAACGGCCGTCTGCTAACATCGGAAGTTAACCTATTTTCGTCACGCGAATTACGTGTTGCAGTCGACGATTGCACTGTTTATATGGAAATGTGTCTTATTCATATTTGTGTTGTTGTTGTACCTCGTTTTAGGGGTAAATCTCAAATGTTTCATGAAGACTTAAATATTTTTGTCAATTGAATGTCCCCCTAAAATCGAGGTCGGATATCTTAAACCAAAAAATGGTTTATGTTGTGTAACATTGTAACAGAAACGACTGAAGCAAACTGCTTATTGGAATAAGATTCTAATTTGATTAAGCATTTTTCATTAAATAACTTTAAATGAAAATGTCAGTTCTAATGAAAGACAAAAATTCAGTTGTTTACGACGGTATTAACAATGTCAGAGAGCAAATCGTAATGGTTAAAGTATACAGGCGCTATTTATGCTCTTACAAGTATGGTTTGATGTCTTCATATTTTTTTTATTTTTTCGCTTGAAAATAGATGTCAATGTTTTGAAATGTCGTTTCACTTCCCAGTAAGTTGGCCAAAAACATACAGTGTAAAGTTTTCTTTGGCCATTAATAACATTTAGCGGTGTTGTTCCCCCTTTGTAGTATTAAACTATGACTTTCTACATAACAAATTGCCACTTATAACCTCACTTTCAACATCGCATATTGGATGGCCGAATTGACGTGACGGACACGGACGGACAGTGTGAATACAACTTGACGTGACGGTTCCGTGACGTGATGTTGACGTGACGGACAGTGTGAATTGGCCTTTAGTAATTTCATGTGTCAACAAAATACTTTAAAATTGTATGACATCAAATCAACACTCAATAAGTTTCATAAAATCTATAGTCAAGTTCCAGAACTCAGCACAAATCGAAAATGTACTGTGTAAGTGCACCAGACATAATGGAAAAGTACAATTTATTTGATGCTGAACACACTGGCATGATCGGGTTTTGATTTTATTAAAAAAAATGTTCAAATAGGTTTGTAAATCTATCAGACCATACTGCGTGGTCATCAGTCCATAGCTTACAAACTACATAAACTAAGGTCAACTAACCTAAGGATAACACACACACACACATGCCCCAGGGAGGACTCGAACCTCCGCAGAGAGACGCCTTAGACCGCTCGGCTGCTGCACCACGGTTTGATTTTATTCACATTAAGTAGTATTGCCACTTAACCGATTTACAATACAAAAAAGGCTGTCATGTGAAGGTGTCATATTCGTAAACAAACAGACGACGATTTGTGATTTGGATGAATATGACTTGTTGCAACTAGTTTCACTCGCAGTTGGTCTATTAGGTACCTCTTTAACAAATAATTCGGAAATCTCTACATGTTTTAAAATAAACAGCAAACAATATTTATGAAGGGGATGTTAGGCATTTGATTGTGAACAGTTATATTTTAATTCACGGATTTTGGGTTTTGTTACTATGAAGGTAAGTTGACACTGACCACAAAAAAGGCGCCATAGCATATGGCACTAAGGCTTATATGTAAGTGGTACTGTCACAGCCGTTTCCACTCGCTCCTGTCTGAATCCTGGTTGCATGGCTGCCAACATGGCGGCAGCTGAGATTTTTCGAACAGACATTGGTGTTGTCATTTAGATTATCATTTTAGAATTGATATAAGTCTACAATAAGAGGGAAATAAATTGTAAATGTTGTTTTTGGAAATGTATTTTGCACATAAACAACACTCATATATTAAAGACAGGTATAAACCAAGTAACACATGTAAACAAACCTCTATTACTGAACCAATTACGAATTTTAAAAAAATAGTAAATTTCGATTGGGATCTGCTTATCAAGCTCTGTAAGAAAGTCTGATATCAACATGACAAACACAATACTTGATCAAGCGATATAAGTGTCACTGTGATATTTTACAACTGACCATTACCTGCCATCTCTTGAAACTTGATCTCTTGTCATCAAAACAAGTTCAGTGTTCTGAAGTAATGTTCTGGATGTTATTTGCAATGTAATGGACTCTTATTTGAAACCTAATATAGCTTACCTACACTTGCCCACATTTAGATACGGCGACTTTTTAATTTATATCAATTTTTGAGGTTATGCTTTGTACAACTGCACTGGCCGTTACTGTAATACAGTCCATTTCCTTAATTAACAGATACACTCAATCAACAATTACAACATGAACCTTGTCACTTCCTTTCTAAAATCCATATCGCAAGTGTTTATGAGAAATGAAAATGCCAATTACAGAATCTGAATACACTGCCAGCACCACACTTATTTTCTGCATTTGTAGAATTAAGGCCAATTCACACTGTCCGTCACGTCAACGTCACGTCACAGCAGTGTCACGTCAAGTTGTATTCACACTATCCATCACGTCAATTCACCCATCTCAATATACGATGTTGAAAGTGATGTTATGAGTGGCGATCTGTTATGTAGAAAGTCACAGTTTAATACTAGAACTGAGGGAACTACAACGCTAAATGTTATTGAGGGCTAAAGAAAACTTTACACTGTATGTTTGTGGCCAACTTACTGGGAATTGAAACAACATTTCAAAATATCGACATCTATTTTCAGGCGAAAGAATAAACATATGAAAACATCAAACAGTCCCCTCAGGGGCTCTGCATTAATTTGCTGAGTACGGACTTGGTGAACCCAGGGTCCTGAGCTGTGGGCTGTGTTGCGCCAACAGTGCGCTACACCGTAAGCTCTGTGTGTGCTTCAACGACCATCGTTCGGCGCGATGGAACGTTGTACGTTTCAGAGCCTGGGGATCTTGGCTTAATTGCCAGGGTTGCGAGGATGGTACAAACCTCTATAAAAAAAACCTCAATCTCAAGGTGTGCTATGTGTTGAGGAGATGCATGGCTGTTGAGGTTGAACAGTCGCTAGCGAGCAACCTCTGAGGAACCTGCCGCACCTCAGTTGTACAAGGCTTACCCAGGCAAGTGGGGCTCTGTCTGGGTGGACCTTTACTTCCCTAGCTGCTCGTGGGACGAGAATGAAACGAGCAAGTAATAGCGTCGACACATGCAAACCTGGCGTTTCTAAGCATAGTAGAAGTGACTTCAATGCCGCACAATATGATTCCCAATCGTTCCCTTCCCTAGCTGCCCCATGGGAGGATCGATGGGCAAAAGACAGGGTTGAGACATACTCCCCTAAATTTCTTGTATGTAACAGAACTGATGGGGATATGTTCAGAAATACTAAGCCACTCTTCTTTGTGAAAAACTTAGAAGATAAGTATGGCAAAGTCTTAGGTATGTCTAAGATGAGAAGCGGTGCAGTCCACATTGAAGCGGCATCCCCAGCACAGTCACGGGCGCTCCTGGCCTGTATAAGCTGGGAGATGTTCCTGTGACAGTCACCCCTCACAAGAGTCTTAATATGGTTCAGGGGATTATTTACCATTGCGATCTACTGCTGCAGTCAGACGACGAATTACACGCCAACCTAGAACAACGGGGTATCCACTTCGTCAGACGCATCTATTGGGGACCTAAGGACAACAAGGTAGCCACCGGTGCCTTCATCCTGGCCTTTGAGGGTGATTCTTTGCCCGAAAAGGTCAAGGTTATGGTATACCAGTGCGATGTAAAGCCTTATATTCCTCCTCCGATGCGGTGCTTCAAATGGTGGAAATTTGGGCACATGTCCTCCAGGTGCAATTCCAGCTCCACCTGTAGAGAATTTAGGCGTCCATCCCATCCGGACGCTCCTTGTGCTCCTCCTCCTATTTGCGTAAACTGCGGACAGCACCATCCTCCTTACTCGCCTAACTGCACAGTGCTCCATAAAGAGAGAAAAATTATGGAGTATAAAAACATGGACAAACTGTCGTACAATGAGGCCAAGAAGAAGTTCGGGCGACTGCACCCTGTAGCACTAAAGACGTCACTTGCAACTGTCACGTCGTCACCTTTTTCTTCGGTGACGACGGTCCACATGTCAGTGTCAACTTCTGTGGGCCCTCAGGGCCGTAAAGCTCCATCAGCCCCCTTGATGGTTGGGGGCTCTCCACCATGTGCTCCCCCCGCTAACCTCTTGGGGGGAGCACATTCCCCCACACCGTCGGGGACAACGGTCCCCGTCACTCAGGCAGAGAAGCAACAACTTCCTCCGGCTCCTCTCGCTCGGAAGGGGTCCCTTGGGACACTCCCTTCTGAGGCCTCTCAGAGTACCACGGAGGGTCCCAACCCACGGCTGTCTGACTCGCACGCCCTTGGTCAAAGGGGTCCGCACTCTATGTCGGGCCCTGACACTGTCTCTGAGAAGCCTTCTCAGTCCTTAAAACCGAAAGGACAGCGAGAGGAAAAGAAGAAGAAGCTGAAGAAAAAGGAATCTTCTGTGGCTCTAAAGCCACACCTTGTCACATCTTCCGCTTCTGACAACGAGTTGGAGATCCTTGCATCCCCCAAGGATCTCGCTCTCCTGGACTCTCCAGAACCAATGGTTCTGGATCCAGTCAGAATGCATTTGACAGCAGCAAGTAGTGAACCTATGGACGAATCATCGTTATCCTATCATGGCCTCTCCAGTCAGCAATAACCAAATTCTCCAGTGGAATTGTGGTGGTTTTTTCTCCCATTTAGCAGAGTTATGGCAGCTTCTCACCACTTCACCTGCACTGTGCGTTGCCCTGCAGGAAACCTGGTTTACCCTGACGTGATGCCCTGCCTTACGAGGCTATCGGGGATATTACTGGAATCGCACAATTTATGACAGGGTTTCAGGTGAAGTCTGTATTTTTGTCCTTTCATCTGCATACAGTGAATCTATTGCTCTCCAAACGCCTTTAGAAGCTGTGGCAGTCAGGGTGAAGACTACAATTGACCTCACCATTTGCAGTGTATACCTGCGCCCAGGCGACGTAGTACCCCAACATATCTTGGCGGCACTGATTTCTCAGCTCCCCTCACCTTTCTTACTTTTGGGGGATTTTAACGCCCACAATCCCCTGTGGGGGGTACTATGATTACTGACAGTGGCAGAGACATTGAGAGTTTACTATCTCAGCTTGACCTCTGCATTTTAAATACCGGTGTTGCCACACACTTCAGTGTGGTTCACGGCACTTACTCTGCAACTGATCTGTCGGTATGTAGTCCTGGCCTTTTACCATCTGTCCACTGGAGAGTGCATGATGACTTGTGTGGTAGTGACCATTTCCCGATATTCCTTTCACTACCACGGCCTCAGTCCCCTGGACGTTTGCCCAGATGGACCCTTAACAAGGCTGATTGGAAGGAGTTTACTACCGCTGCAAAGATTGGCCCTCCATTGGATGCCACCATAGATGAGGTGACTGAAAGTCTCACCGCAGCCATTATCTCTGCGGCTGAACGTACAATCCCTAGCTTTCTGGATTCCCTCAGCGGAGGACGGTGCCCTGGTGGTCGCCAGAGATCGCTGAGGCTATTAGGGTTTGCAGGCGTGCACTCCAGCGCCATAAGAGACACCCATCCTTGGAGAACCTCATCGCATTCAAGCGACTTCGTGCACGAGCACGTCTTTCAATTAAGCGTCGTAAGCAGGAGTGTTGGGAACGGTATGTGTCCACTATTGGTACAGGTACCTCTCCATCCCAGGTCTGGGAGAAAATTAGACGCCTCTATGGATACCATAGTGCTACAGGCGTGCCAGGGATTTCTATTAATGGGGTAGTTTGTACGGACCCAGATGCAATTGTTGAACATCTCGCTGAGCACTATCCTCGTAGTTCTGCGTCTGTGACTTACACACCATCTTTCCGTACCGTGAAAGAGCGGGAAGAATGGAAGCGACTGTCCTTCTCAACCCACCAAATGGAATCCTACAATGCTCCATTCAGTGAATGGGAATTCCTCGGTGCCCTTGCACATAGTCCCGATACCAGCCCCGGGCCAGATCGCATTCATAACCAGATGCTGAAACACCTGTTGGCGCAGTCTACACGCAACATTTTATCCGTGGCGAGAAAGTATCATTGTGCCAGTGCTTAAGCCGGGTAAAAACCCCTGCGATTTGGACAGCTACCGACCCATCAGCCTCACCAACGTTCTTTGCAAACTGCTGGAACATATGGTGAGCCGGCGGCTGTGCTGGGTACTAGAGTCTAGAGGCCTGCTGGCTCCATGTCAGGGCGGTTTCCGTCAAGGCCGCTCCACAACAGACAACCTCGTTTACTTGGTGTCCTGTATTTGTACAGCCTTTGCTCAATGTCAACATCTTGTTGCGGTGTTTTTTGATTTGAGAAAAACGTACGATACAACATGGAGACATCACATCCTTCAGATGTTACATGAATAGGGTCTTCAAGGCCAGCTCCCTATTTTTATCCAAAACTTTTTAGCTGTCCGTACGTTTCGTGTCCAAGTTGGTGCTTCTCATAGCACCCCTAATGTGCAGGAAAATGGGGTTCCTCAGGGCTCTGTTTTGAGTGTCCCCTTATTTTTAGTAGCCATAAACGGCTTAGCGACAGCAGTTGGGTCGTCAGTATCACCCTCTCTCTATGCTGACGACTTCTGCATCTCTTTTAGCTCTTCCAGCACCCAAGTTGCTGAATGTAGGTTACAAGGAGCCATTCGGAAGGCACAGTCCTGGGCTCTAGCCCATGGCTTCAGTTCTCTCCTGCAAAGACCAGAGTTACGCACTTCTGTCGGCGTCGGACGGTTCATCCACAGCCCAAACTTTATCTTAACAACACCTCTTAGAGGTTGTTGACATTCACAGGTTTTTAGTGCTCGTATTTGACTCTCGGCTGACATGGCTCCCACACATTCGTCAGCTGAAACAGAAGTGCTGGCGCCAACTGAATGTTCTCCGCCATCTGGGCCATACGACCGGGGGTGCCGATCGGTCCACACTGTTGCGGATATACCTAGCTTTGGTGCAGTCCCGTCTGGACTTTGGATGCCTTGGCTAAGGCTCCGCATCCCCCTCGGCATTGCGCTTGCTGGACCCCATTCACCACTGTGGGGTTCAAATCGTGACGGGTGCCTTCCGCGCCAGTCCCATGGACAGTTTACTTGCAGAGGCCGGGGTCCCATCTCTGTGGATCCGCCGCCAGCAACTGCTTGTGGCCTATGCTGCTCATGTCCATAGCTCGCCAGGCCATCCGAACCAACGTTTGCTTTTCTCCCACATGGTTGTCTGTCTTCAACAACGGCGACCCCGTTCCGGTCGCACGATCGCCTTCCGTGTCCAGTCCCTTCTGTTGGAATTAGAGTCTTTCCCTGTCCCATCTCCGTATCGGGCCCTTACGCGCATGCCTCCATGGCGTGTAAAGCGGCCATGCACTAGGCTGAACTTGGCCGGTAGACCCAAAGACTCAGTTCCTCCAGAGGCACTCCGCCATCAGTTCTTCGCTGTTGTTGCAGAGTACACTGGATACGACATAGTCTATACAGACGGTTCGTTAGTTTGTGGTCGTGTTGGCTTTGCCTATGTCCATGGCGATCATGCCGAGCAGCGGTTTCTGCCGGAGGGCTGCAGTGTTTACACTGCAGAGCTGGTAGCCATTCTCTGTGCTCTTGAGCATATGCGTTCCTGCTCAGGTGGGTCTTTTCTTCTCTGCAGTGACTCCCTGAGCAGTCTGGATCAATGCTACTCACGTTCTTCTTCGGTGAAGGCTATCCATGAGACACTTTTTGCTCTCGATCAGTCAGGACGTTCTGTGGTCTTCATTTGGTCTCCTGGTCACATCGGCATCCCGAACAACGAACGAGCTGATAAGCTCGCCAAACAGGCTGTCCATGCGCTAGAGATTGCCCTTCCGGCTTCTGATTTCCAGTCTGTGTTGCGTAATAGAGTACATGAGCTCTGGGTCGCTGAGTGGCGTAGTCTGAGCCATCCCAACAAACTCAGGGCAATAAAGGAGACCACAGCTGTGTGGCACTCCTCCATGCGGGCCTCTCGCTGGGACTTGGTAGTCCTGTGCCGGCTCCGCATTGGCCACACTTGGCTGACCCATGGCCATCTCCTCCGCGGTGAGGACCCGCCTCATTGTCGTTGTGGCTCTTCCTTGACGGTGGACCACATTTTGATGGACTGCCATCTTTTAGCCGCCCTATGGCGGGATTTTAATCTTCCTGCAATTATATCTGAAGTTTTACGTAACGATGCCATTATGGCTAATTCTCTTTTAGGTTTTATTAATGACAGCAGTTTTTACAACTCTATATGAAGCTTCGCTTCAGCGCATTGTATTCGTTTCTCTGGTCAGTATGTCCTCCACTTGCAGGTTTCCTTGTGTTGCCCCGTGGCTGACCCTTCCTATTTTAATTTCACGGTCGGTCAACCACGAACCTTGGCTTTGTCATTCCATTTCCAAACTTGTTTGCTGTTTCCATGTGATTGTCTCTTTTCGTGTTGTCTCCTGCCATGTTGTCCCTTGTCGAATTTGATGATAATTTATTGACTGAGTGGGATTTTCCTCCCATAGCAGTTTTAACTCTGGGCGAATTTTTCAGTATTCCCAAACTTATCTCGCCCTTTGATGGAATGGGGGACTGATGACATCCGCAGTTTTGTCCCCCTAAAACATCAAACCAACCAACCAACCATCAAACAGTACTTATAAGAGCATAATTAGCGCCTGTTTACTTTATCCTTTAGGATTTTCCCGCTGACATTGTTAATACCTTCATAAACAACTGAATTTTTGTCTTTCATTAGAAATGACTCTTTCATTTAAAATGTTATTTAATGAAAAATGCGTAATCAAATTACAATCTTATTCAAATAAACAGTTTGCTTCAGTCTTTTCTGTTACAGTGTTACGTAACATAAACTATTTTTTGGTTTCAGATATCCGACCTCGATTTTAGGGAGACACTCAATTGACAAAAATATTTAAGTTGTCTTGAAACATTTGAGATTTACCCCTAAAACTAAGTATAACAACAAAATAAAAATTAATAAGACACATTTGCATATAAACGGTGCAATTGTCGACTGCACCATGTAATTCGCATGACGAAAATAGGTTAACTTCCGATGTTAGCAGATGGCCGTTCCGTCAAAACATTCTCCTCGAGTAAGCTTGACGTGATGTTGACGTGACGTGACGGTCCAGTGACGGACAGTGTGAATGCCGCCATTAGAAATACATTGCGGAATGTCCTGACGGACGGTGACGTGACGTGACGGACAGTGTGAATTGGCCTTTACCCAACAAACAATACTTAAAAGCACATATTTTGTGAAGATCTTATATTTGATGAGCAATTAAAATGCACAATATTTGTAAAACGTAGGCATAAATACACGAAAACATCAAATACGGCAACAGCCTTCAAATAAACATGGCAGCGGTTTGTTTTGATTCTGAGAAATGGCGCCACAAAATTAAAATGACTTGAACTATGTCGAGTGGCGAAAGTTGAGTGGTGCAACCTAAATATTTGCTTTTTCTGAGGCGAAGTCAAATGGCGCCTGTCTTGGGCCAGTGTCAACGTACCTTTATAAGCTTTTTTTCCTTTCTTTTTTTTAATGTTCATACGATTTTATTTACATTTAGTTATAATAAATTGAGCCAGAGATGATTTTGTGATACAACTTTAATACGCTGTTGCTCTGAAAATGTTTACTGCAAGTTATAAAACGAAATTGTGAGTTATACAGCAAATATGTCTGTGACTGAACAAGTGAATGTTGTTTTGACAACACTTTTCTGGTCGTCGTTCATAGGCTATAATGTCACAGCGAATTTTACTGGAGGGAAAGAAATTTTTTCTTGGGATATAAGAACTCCCCACCCCCATGATCACAGCCATTGCCGAGGTGGGGTGGTTTGCGTGCTTCAGTGATACAAATAGTGATACCGAAGGTACAACCAGAATGGAGGGGTATCTGTAGAGAGGCCAGACAAATGTGTGATTCCTGAAGAAGGGGCAGCAGTCTTTTCAGCAGTTATGGGGCAACAGTCTGGATAATAGACTGAGCTGGCCTTGTAAAATCAGCTAATGTGGCTTTGCCACAAAGCTACTGCAAACGGCTGAAAGCAAGGGGAAATTACAGCCGTTACTTTTCACGAGGACATGCTGCTATACTGTATGAATATATGATGATGGCATCCTCTCGTGTAAAATATTCTGGAGGAAAATAGTGCCCCATTCTGATCTCCAGGTGGAGACTACTCAGGAGGATGTGATCATCAGGAAAGACAACACTGGCATTTTATGGATCGGAGCATGGAATGTTAGATACCTTAATCGGGCAGGGAAGTTAGAAAATTTAGAAATGGAAATGGTTAGGCTGAAGTTAGATATAGTGGTTATTAGTGAAGTTCAGTGGAAAGAGGAACAGGATTTCTGGTCAGGTGAGTACAGGATTATAAATACAAATTCAGCTGGGGGTGTTACAGGAGTAGGTCTGCTAATGAATAAGAAAATAGGAATGTGGGTAAGCTACTATGAGCAGCGCAGTGATCACATTATCTGATGTAACTTCTCAGTAGTACTGTAATGAGCACTAATAATAATGTCAAGTAGATTAACAATAAAGAACCGATCGTCAGTATGACAGTATACAACACTCAATGCTGTGCACGCTCGAACAAGTCTCACATAGAACTGAGCCGGGTTGCGGCCCGATTGACTTCGCTGTGCCGGCGGCCGCTAGGTGGCATGCCGGTAACACTGGTCTGCGCTAGTGTCGCCGTCTTGTAGCTATTGGCGTAACCACGTGTGGCGGCGTGTAATTAGTGTGCTGTGTGCCGCGTTGTATAGCACTCCTCCCCCCTCAGGGGGAAATGTCAACCCACCCTACACGGACCCAGGCAATGTCCATCGGCGTGGCTTCATCGGAAGGTGGTGCGGGATCATTGAGGAGACTGTGAGCCAGCACCTGGCAATATGGATGATACTGGTGGGGGCGTGGCCGTCTGTTGTTTGTCCTTTTCGGGAGGCAGCCCGCTATGATCGGAGAACCCGGTGCTGCCGATGAACCCAGGGACTGGAGATGTCGGGGGCGATGGCACGGTCACGTTGTCTGGCAGTGGTCCCACCTGGCCGGACTGTGCAAGGTGCACTTTTACAGCGGCTGCCCCTCTTGCAGGCGGCGAGGTGGAGCTGGCCTTGTCGTCAGCAGGCACCACCACAGGCAGGGGTGCAGCATCCGTGATTGGCATTGGCGTCACCAAGGATGTGACGACTGCGGGAAGCGCCGGGTATGGAACCATTGACTTGCACTTGCAAGTCAGGTGTGGAACCCACGGGCAGCGTAGGCAGTGGTGGTGGTGGTGGTGGCGCCTGTGGTGTGGACCCTGCAGGAGCCCAGGTGCGTAACTGGTCTCAGTGGCGGCGCACCATGCCTCCTGGCGTGCATACGGAACATATGCATCGGTCTCTGCGGCCTGTGATGACGCCTGGCAGACAGTGGGGGCTGCATCCAAACCCTCGCGCCCAGACGTCTGAGCCAGGAGTGTAGCGGCATGGCCACGGTGCATCGACCGGCTGTGGCCGTGGTAGGAGCAGGTGTAGCATCATCCGCGGCTGGCAGCTGTGGAGTAGATCAGTGGGACTATGCTCCCCCATGAGTGTAAAGCAGTAAAAAGATAGCAATCTAAACACAGCACGACAAAAAAACCAATAGCAATTAAGAAAAGGGCCAGCATAATCCACATGTATGTGCTCCTAAGGCTGTCTAGGCTGAGGCCAAGTTGAAAGTGACACTTGCGGCGCTGCCTGCTGCGAAGCACATTACGAGCAGGAGACCACCAGGCGTACAATGTCACTATCCATATCTGGCCAAAACATATGTCGGCGGGCCAGAGTTTTAGTGCGGGAGGCCTCCCAATGTCCATCGTGTAGCAACGCCAGCACACGCGAACGTAAGGTAGCTGGCACAACCACCCGAAACCGCAAATCGTCAGTAGCCAGTAAGATGTCCATGTCGCATTCAGACAAACGGAGACTGAAGGAATAATAATTCCACAAGGGATTGGATGCCTGGCGCGAAGGAGTTTCCGGCCAACTGGTATCAATATAATGCAAGACCTGCCATAACACAGGATCAGCAGCAACAGCAACAGACAGTACTGAACACTTAATAGGGAAATGATCCACAGCAGCCTTCACTTCCTCGTCCAGGTAAAAGAAGAGAAGTTCTTCATTATCAAATTCAGGATCTGGCCCAATAGGAAGACGCGACAGGGCATCAGCATTAGCGTGTTGGGCTGTAGGCCGGAAGTGAATTTCACAATTGTACTGCGACAGAAAGAGAGCCCACTGCTGAAGCCGGTGTGTGGCCTTATCAGGAAGAGAGGCGGTAGGATGGAAAAGCAAGACAAACGGTTCGTGATCCGTAATCAGGTGAAACTTTACACCATACAAATACGCGTGAAATTTCTTTAAAGCATAGACGATGGCCAAAGCCTTTTTTTCAATCTGAGAATATCTTTGCTGGGCTGGGGTCAAAGGTTTAGGGGCATACGCGATAGGGCGTTCAGACCCGTCGGGAAATTTATGGGCCAGCACAGCTGCAACCCTGTACTGGGAAGCATCAGTAGCGAGATTTTTCAGTGTGGTGAAAGCTCATCAACAGTCCGACAACCAGACAAAAGGCACATCTTTGTGGAGGAGGTGGTGGAGAGGTTGCACTACAGTAGCCACACCGAGAAGAAAATGATGGTAGTATTGCCCAGAAAAACCTGCAAGTCCTTGATGGACGTGGGCTGCGGAACAGAGGCAACTGCTGCCACACGGTCTGGCAGGGGGTGTATTCCTTCCGATGAAATTTCAAACCCAAGGTAGGAAATCGATGACTGGAAAAAGCGAGACTTAGAAAGGTTGCAATGGAGGCCAGCAGACTGCTAAACTTGAAATAGGGCCCGCAAGTCATGAAGGTGCTCTGCGGGCGATGATCCTATAACCACAATATCATCTAGGTAGTTAATGCACCAAGGAACGGGGCACAAGAGTTATTCCAGGAAGCATTAGAAAATTGCCGGTGCACTGGCCACGCCAAACGGCAAATGTTGGTATTGAGGCCAAAGGGTGTGTTAACCACCTGCAACTGCCTGGATTCCTCATCGAGGGGAAGTTGGAATAAGCCTCTGCCAAGTCTACTTGAGGAAAAAAAATGTGACCCCAAAAGTAAAGCTAATAACTCATCAGTACACGGCAGTGGATAGGAGTCTATGACCGTCTATGCATTAATCGTGACTTTAAAGTTGCTGCGGATACGTAAGGCGCCTGAGTGGCCCATTCACTGGAAGTTACCGGGCGAAGAACCTGCATGGCTTGGAGGCGAACGATTTCAGCCTTCAGCTGATCGCTTAAGGTGACCGGTACCTGCCAAGCGCGAAAAAATTTTGGCCGCGCTGTTAGCTTCATAGTAATGTGTGCTGAGAAGTCAGAAGCACAGCCCAACTCACCAGAAAATAAAGAAGAAAATTCTTGACAGAGCACTCGATATCATGAAAAGGCACAGTATCTGAAACTAAGTTAACAGAGTCAGAAATTGAAAATCCGAAGGCAGTGAGGGCATCAAGGCCAAATATGTTCACTGCAGCCGTATCGTCAACCACAAGGAAGGTAATCGGACGCTCCACCAATTTATATGCAGTGGAAGACGTAAACTGACCCAACTCGGGAATGCATTGATGGCTGTAATTACACAAGGATCGTTTCACCAGAGCTAACACTTTTGTCAAAAACGTGCACTTCCACAAATAGTTTTGCAGTTCCTGAACCAAATTTATTTCCATATCTACCCCCGCTGAAACGGGTCAAGAACGGCATACTGAAGCCATGTGGCCCTTCTTTTGACACTTATTACAAGTCACCCACCATTTAGGGCAGGAAGCCCTGTCGTGATCAACAGAACAAAATTGGCAGGACGAAAGAGGTTGCTGAGTATTGGGACGCCCCCGCGGCGCAGGCCGTTGGTGCTGTTTACTAGTTTGTTGCCGCCGGCAGCGCACTTAGTGATTAGAGCGGTCGTGCACCGCGGAAACATCTACGTCAGAATCGGAGGAGTGAACGCCGTCAGGAGAAATAGTCGCGACATCCGCCCACGCCTCAATTTGATCCCCCGCAGCCCGAGAAATCTCAAAAGAGTGAGCAATGTAAAGCACATCAGGTAGTGTAGGATTGTCTAATTGTAAGGGTCTTTGGCGCACTTCCCGGTCCGGCGCTAGGTGAAGAATAGCATTGCGGACTATATCGTCAGCATATGACTCCTGGTGGGTAGCTGTGACAAATAAACAACGACGGCTAAGACCCTTAAGTTCAGCCGCCCAAGCACGGTAAGATTGGTTTGGCTTCTTGCGTGCTTGATTTGATTTGATTTGATTCTTTCATGGAAGCCAAAACAGTCTTGGTCTAACCCGCCACTGCCCGCACCGAAACTAAGTTTATTGTGCGGTATCGCTCCCTGTATGTCTAGTAAAGCCAACCAATGCCCTTGAACAGTGCAAGGAGTCCCTTTACGAGTTCTTTATTAGACACAATTTCTTCGGGTCTGGTTGTCCCAAATGTTCTGTGCCTTTTACTCTCCAATGCAATGCATTCGAAGATCAAATGTGATGCAGTTTCATCACCGTCATCACAGAGCCTACATTTAGGGTCCTCTTCTGTTATTCCCATTGTATGTAGGTGTTTTTTGAAATTCCCATGGCCTGTCAGCAATCCAACCATGAGTCTAATCTGTCTCCTGTTCAGACCCAGGATTGCAGAGCTTCTTTTAAAACAAGGCTTTGGCATCATTACCTTGCCATGTTTTTGTTGATGGACTTTGGTCCAATATTCTACGTGCTGTCTTCTGAGCCAGTTACGTAGCTCCAATTTAATCATTGCCTTGGTGATTGTCAGGACAGGTTCCGGTCCAATAAATGGAGCCTCTGCCCCCATCCTGGCTAATCTGTCAGCATGTTCGTTGCCACTGATCCCCGAGTGGCCAGGGACCCACAATAGGTTTACTCTATTGCTTTCCCCTAGCTCCACCAGAACCCTGTGACATTCTGCAACAATTTTAGACCTTGTTGTAGGAGCTGCCAGTGATCTCAGGGCTGCCTGGCTGTCTGCATAGATATAGATGCTACGATCTTTGTAGCACCTACGCAAATTCTCCTCCACACATGCCCTGATGGCAGTGATTTCGGCCTGGAATACTGAGGCCAGTTTCCCTAGAGAGAGGACGCCCTCCAGTCTTGACTGCACCCCGTATACCCCGGCCCCAACGCCTTGGTCTGATTTCGACCTTTCAGTGAACCAGACAATATCCCCCGTACGGTGTCGAACTATTTTCTCCCACTGCTCCCTACTTCCAATTGTTATACTGAAAGGCTTCTTGAAGCAGTATGGGGTTATAATATAGTCGGTTGGCATTCCCCCAACCTTTCCTTTATTTACCTCACTCACTATTTTAGTGTGTGATTCTGGATATCCCAAAGAGTTCCAGTTGTTGACAGATTTGAGTCTGTAGGCACCAGCTGCCGCCTCCATCTTGACCCAAAGGTGTAATGGGGGCATATCCAGCATGGTTTCCATCCCAGCAGTTATTGTGCTGCTAATTCCGCCTGTTATGGCTAAGCAGGCTAGTCTCTGCACCTTACCAAGCTCCTTAGCAGCAACCTGCTGTTCTACCTTCTTCCAATAGGTGATCCTGGGTCTAATCACTGTGGTGTATATCCAGTGCATACCCTTGGGGCTCAGGCCCCAATTTTTGCCACAAGCTCTCCTGGTACTCACAAGAGTACCTTTTGCCTTGGAGCAAATATTCCTAATGTGAGGGGTCCATGTCAGTTTCCCATCTAGGGTAACCCCTAGATATTTCACTGTCCCCTTCACAGGTAGCGCTTTGAAGAACTCGACCCCGGCTGCAATAACTTGAGTGCGCTGCCGATAATAGGAAGACAACAGGTGGCATATTTTGTCGAAAGACAATGTTGCGGGTTCCTGCAGGGGAGCTAAGTGGTATAACAACTGGTAGATGCGTGGGGAAATCTAAGGAAAAAATAAAGCTTTACACAAAGGCAAGGAAATGCTGTCATAATCTTTTCTTGTAAGAGTCCCAGTCCTCAAGACTATCATCAAATCTAGAAAATGGCAGCGGAAAAGGAGCCGTACTTACCCTTACCGGAGCCGATGACGATGCAGAGGGCGAAACCAGGGTTGTAACCACAGTTGAAAGGCTGTCCATACGGCTCGCCTGTGCAGTTGTCATGGCAGCTAACTGCCGAAGAGAGTCAGCTAAAGATTGTAAGTCATTATGAAGAACTTGATCCCAAGGGGGCATGGGAATATCAACAACAGTGGCCTGTGGCTGTTCCATAGCCGATAAGCAGGGTGAACCAAGCACACCCGTCGAATGTTACTCTCGTTGCCAATGAAGTAACTTCTCAGTAGTACTGTCACGGGCACTAATAATAGTGCTGAGTAGATTAACAATAAAGACCAGATCGTCAGTATGACAGCATACAACACTCAATACTATGCACGCTCTAACAAGTCTCACACACAACTGAGTTGAGTTGCGGTTTGCTTGGCTTCGTTGTGCCAGCGGCCGCTAGGTGGCAGCAGAGATCCGAAACGGGCTCCAAAATATTCCTTAAAACCCGTTAGCGGGCTTTATGACATCATCGGCTCGGCCTGCTGCCCTTGTGGGCTTCACGTCGTGGCTTGCCTGCCTTTGCCTCGTCGGGCGGTACCCGTAACTGGTTCACGAACCGGATTGTCGATTACACGGAACCCGCGGAGGCTGGGACCCGTGTCAGCAGGCGCAGTGGGTACAGTGAGCCGATCCAGCGAGCCTACGGGTGCGACGAACCGAGCTGGCAGGCACAACGAGCTTGGCGAGACGAGCCAAACTTGAAACTGTTACCGAAGACTCGCAGATATAAGTCACCCATGGTAATTATCTATGTGGCTACCTCTTCTTTATTCATATGGCGCTTGTGTATTTGTGGCATGCTTTTCTGCAAACTGGATGAATATTCACTCATCACATTCAAAACAACTGTTTGGTCACTATTACATAAGATTCGTGTAGTGCATGGCAGAGGGTAATTCAGTTACAGAATTCCTTACAATCTACATTTTTATCATTTTGATGAAATTTCGTTCACATACTGATCAAAACTATGGGAAGGTCACTGTATACATAAGATTCGTCTGCTACAGGGTGGAGGGCACTTCCCTTACGAATTCTCTAAAATCTGAAGGTTTGTTGCGATCTTGATTAAATTTTTCACACTTGGCATTCAAAACACGGGGAAGGTCAATGTATGCAAAAGCTTTGTGTGGTACATGATGGAGGATTCTTCACTTATAGAATTCCACAAATCTATATTTTTATTGCGATCTTGATGAAATTTCGCACACTTGCTCTACATAAGATTTGTCTGGTACATGGCAGAGGGTACTTCCCTCACGAATTCTCTAAAATCTTACATCACAAAAAAATAAAAAAAATAAAAAATGAAAAAAAGAATTAATTAGAAAATGTATTATGCATTCAATCCAGTTATCAGTTATTCTATAGTAACATTATAGTTTTTTTCACATTTTCCTTTACAATAATATATTAAAAATGATTGTACCCTTACTTGCAAACATGCTGCTGCATTGTTTGACTGTGAAACAATAGCTTTATATTCTTAATATTCATTTTGGTCGATTTTTTGTTTCAAGAATGGGTTAACAGAATGTACAGTTGAAATGGCAATTATAAGGTGAACTGGTAATACTTTGACATTACACGCCTTAGTATACATTGCGAAGAGGTGTGATGGAGATGTTTCCTCCTACATGCGCAGTGCGCAACCGAGCAGCACAGCAGCTGACCAGACTGGACGCAATACGAGGCGGGCGGCACAGCGCGATCTAATGGGGACGCGCAGACTGGCAGTAGAGGGGGCACGTCGCCTATGCGATCTTCAACTGCGCCAGGCCGTGTGTCGCTCCAGTTGAGGCACAGCTTCCAGCGCCGGAGGCAGGCAGAAAGGGATGGCGGGGAGCAGGCAAGCAGCCTGCTGCACGCTGTGTGTCGAAAGTGGCACTATTATTGGCTGTTCAAAATGATCCACTATTTGTAAGCCTATTGGACCATACTGCTGTGGTCATCAGTCCATAGACTAACAAACTACTTAAACCAACTTACACTAAGAATAACACCCACACACACACACACACACACACACACACACACACACACACACACACACTATGACAAAGAGAGGACTTGAACCTCCGGCGGGAGCGGCTGCCCAGTCCGTAGATTACAGGCTGTACGAACAGTATTGCCTTACTACTGAAAGTGTTTGTCATAGACTAGTGACCGTTTTTAAACACTAAGTCCTCCTACTTTTTTCATTTGTGAATTATAATTTTCAATTACTGGTTACTTATAACTGTACAGTTTTGTTTAGTGAAATATTTTAACATCACATGATCAACAACCAACGCAGAAAATTTTGATTTCAAATTAAGATATCGTCGATAATGTAATAGATAAATGGGTGCAACATTTTACAGTTTGTTAAATAAAAAAAACCAATCATTTTGTTTCTAAGGAACTAGTAAAATTCCAGGTAATTTTGTCAGAATCGTGAAAGTTGCTGTAATTAATGCTTAAGAATTTTTGAATCCTTATGTAATGTGGTCAGAATCTCAAAGATACATTTTAAAGCTCAAATCAACATTCCAAATCTTCGGGAATTGGTTCATTTATCATCCCTTGATTTTCATTTTTGGTATCAGTTATTTACTGGAAAACGGTCTTATGATTCAAAGCCTAGGTCATTCTTTATTACCGGCCTCGGAGGCCGAGCGGTCTGTGGTGCGCCAGTCACGTTCTGCACGGCCACTACGGTTGGGGGTTCGATTCCCCCGTCGGGCATGGATATTTGTGCCGTCCTTATTGTTACCTAGTTCATAAGTAGTTTGTAAGTTAAGGGACTGATGACCCTGTAGTTAAGTCCCATAAGTTCTACAAACATTTGAACATTTTTTTCATTCGTTATTAATACATGAAATAATGCTTTCGTTTATTTAAAAAACAGACAATTGTAAGCTTTCATCGCCTACCGTATCTCAAAAATATTATCAGTTCCGGTTCATTTGCAATAGTCTCTTGAAAATTACATTCATGTAAATTCAAAATGTTTGTTCAGGTGTTTGTTAAACTTATGGGACTTGACTGCGGGGTCACCAGTCTCTAAACTTACAAACTATTTATGAACTAACTTATACTAAAGACAGCACCAACATATATGCTCGAGGGGGGATTCAAACCTCCGACGGGAAATGGCCTTGCATCGGATCGTAGTGCCTCAATGTGCTCGGACACTTAGCCGCGGCACGTAAGTCAATGCTGTGCTATTTAATACTATACTTCCGAAAACTGTCTTTTAGTCATTCCGATGTAAAATCAGCATAATTTATTTTTGTAGTAGTTTGACATCATCCAGATTTTACGTTCACTGTAATACATTTATTTCGTTATATAAATTTTTAATGCACTAATGAACAAAGCAACACTTCGACGCTAAAATGAGTATAAAATATGACGACTGATCTGACCAAGTGATTACCTTTGCATGGACGGAAATGGAGCGCCAGTGTCTCGAAAATGAATTAACATTTCATTCTGTTGTTTGAAATGAAAAGTAGGAATATTGTCTAATTTCAAGCACAACAACCTTTGAGCGGACATCGACTGTACCAAAAACTCTATGGAGTATGTTTTTTACCACAGCACACACTACATTTTCGTGTAATACTTCACTTATTTTGATGCTACACCATAACTATATATAGTAACAGTAACGAAAATAAATTCACACCTTTATTACATCAAAGCTTAATATATGTAAAATTATTTTCTTTTGTGAATAGTTTGTTTAATATGGAGTGCAAATGTTTCACTTTATCTGCAAGAACATCTTGGTGAGGTGAAAGAATTATTAAATCTAATCGAGTGAAACGAGAGTTCAGCAACAATGTGTGGAAACTATCTTCACTACAATGATTTGAAGTTCTTGTCTGGACACCTTGCAGAAAGAAATGGATGAATACTTGATCTGAAGATCAAGCATACAAAATTTCAACAGGTTCGTATGAAAACTGTTGATTTTGTCGAAGTCCATAAGTAAAGTAGCCTCCGCCATGCACCACACGAATTTATATGTAGGCTGTGACGTTCCTCTTCTTTTGAATATGTATGCAACATCTCATCAAGATCGGAATAAAACAGTAGATTTGTATGAATTACAAACGTATAGACGCAGTAGCCTAGACAAACGTTTCGATTCTCCAAGCTCACGGACACAGCAAGTACGGGTATGACATCATAGGACCCGCGGAGCTCATGTGCGGTGACTACGAGCCCGCGAGTATGATGGGACGGCTGTGCCAGCGCACTTCAGCTCGCTGTACTCGCGCAATTACAATGGGGTTTAAGAGAAGCGTTTGTAGTGTATTCAACCCACAAAACCGGGCTCATGCCCGGCCCGTTTCTGACCTCTAGGTGGCAGGCCGGTAAAACTGGTCCAAGGAGGTTTCCAGTGTTAAGCCCTTTTTAAACGATTAAGGGAAGTGAACAAGATTGATAATAGGCTACTGAAGCGCTCCTAGCGTACTAGTCCTGAACTACAATCTCATGCAAGATCTTGTGGCAGCGTGTTTAGACGATAAACGCAATTGAACAGTAATATCTGATGTTGAAAGTGAGGTAATGACAGGCGATCTGTTATGTAGGAAGTCATAGTTTAATACTGGAATTGAGGAAAAAATGTTAAATGTTATTGACGGCCAAAGAAAACCTTGAAATCTATGTTTTTGGTCAACTTAGTGTGGTAAAGTTCTGGGTAGTGAAACAGCATTTCAAAACATTCACATCTATTTTCAAGTGAAAAAAAATAAACATATGAACACATCAAACAATATTTATAAGAGCATAAATAGACCTCCTTTACTTTATCTACTACGATTTGCCCACTGACATTGTTAATAACGTTATGCAAAACAATTTTTGTCCTTCATTTGGACTGACTTTTTCATTTAAAATACTATTTAATGAAAATTGCATCATTAAATTACAATCTTATTCAAATAAGCAATTGTATTCAGTCTTTTCTGTTACAATATTGCAAAACATAAACCATTTTTCGGTTTCAGATGTACGACCTCGCTTTTCGGACAATAATTGAGATAAATATTGAAGTCGTCATGAAACATTTCCAATTTACCGCTAAACCAAAGTATAATAATAAAATAAAGATTAATAACACAAATTTGGGTGCAAACTGTGTAATTGTCGACTACAATATGAAAATCGCGTGACAAAAATAGGTTAACTTCCGACGTCAGATTTATAGGCGAGGCAACTTTTGAAGTAAACAGAAAAGAACATACTCCTTCCATTCCTATCCAACATGAGTGTTATAATTGGAGTAAGACAAAATCACAGTAATAAATTAATATAATTCTGTACTATTTTCATTTAGAGAATCACTAATGTGTACGTAAAGATGCATCCATATCAAGAAAAATAAACTGGTAAAAAGTATTGTTATTTTGTATTAAGTCTACGAAACGGTATCTTATGTCTAATTGGAGGAGTATGCAGTGTAATGAGTTGCACTACATTCCTAATATCCTGGCATAAGATTGCCAAATACATTTATTTTGGGGATTAAGGCGAGAGAAGATGTATTGCCTCGAGTTTTTGTCTGACTAGGTGGACGGTCGAGGAATATACCTGCAGTTCCTCCAACGAGAAAATGTGATAATGGAATCTCTCAAGTCAGAAGTTTGGATTCCTTGGAATTGGTTCCTTAAAACAATGTGTTATATTCTTGTGTTTTGTTGATTTGGTACGAGAGGATTCTATGTTCTGAAGTGATCGAGGAAACAAACCTCCTAGTCCATCCTTATGGAATCCCCAAACCACCTTCCTTACCCTCCAGCTCCTACCCATGTAACCGCCCCCATTGTAAAACCTGCCCTATGCTCCTTTCCACCACCACTTATGAGAGTCCCGTAACCCGGAAGGTGTACAGAATCAAGGGCAGAGCCACTTGCGACAGCACCCACATGATTTACCAACTGACATGCCTGCACTGTGAAGCGTTCTATGTGGGAATGACCAGCAACAAACTATCAATTCGCATGAATGGTCACAGGCAGACAGTGTTTTCTGGTAATGAGGATCACCCTGTGTATAAACATGCCTTGATGCACGGCCAGCACATCTTGGCACAGTGTTACGCTGTCCGGGTTATCTGGATATTTCCCACCGACACCAATCTTTCAGAACTCCGGAGATGGGAACTTGCCCTTCAGCATATTCTCTCTTCCCGTTGTCCACCTGGTCACAACCTCCACTAAATTCAAATTCCTGCCCACCATTCTACAACATCTTTGCCTCTAATCTCTGGACAGAGCCTCTGCCCCAACTGGTATCTCTGTCAAAATTCTTTGCTTTCTACAAATGTCTGCCTATGTGTTTGCATGTGTATATGTGTGAGTGTGTGTGTATTTGTTTACCTTCCTTTTTTCCTCTAAGGTAAATCCTTCCACTCCCAGGATGTAATGACCCCTCATCCACTCCCTTAAAACCCGCATCTTTCCCTTTTTCCCCTCCTTCCTTCCTATTTTTCCTGTCGAAGTGGCCAATGGTGGCGAAAACTTGAATGTTTGTGTGTGTTTTTATTCGTGTTTTTTGTGTCTATCGGTGAGCCTGTGCTTTGGGTAAATCAAACGATCTTTATTTTTTTTAAAACATGTATTTAGATTGATGTGCCATCTGGTTCACTAATTGTATCTACAGATGCAATAAAATGTTGACTTATTACTAAAATACACTGTATCGAAGACATTATTGTATGTGAATTGCACGTTTTCTCTTTCTCTGATCTTTGTCCAAAGAGTAACCTACGGAGAGTAAGAAGTTCGGGTATTAGCAAGAAGATGTTTAAACCGCTAGAGCTGGTCCTGAATTACAGAAGTAGTAACCACAAAACAAGAATTACACGTGTTACAAAAGAAGGAACCTATAGTAGTGTTTGTGAATTCATTAAGAAGCAGTGCACGGTCCATAAACACACAACAAACTAATAATTTCATTATGTGATTAACAAAAATTATGTTTGGGTACAAAGGACCTAGATTGTAGTCACGAGTAAACTGATTAAAATCATCACATTTATCTGAGATATTTAAGAATGTTGTTACCTTCTAAAATAAAATTTCATGTTTTGATAAATATCAACAAGACTTTTAATTTCAGCCTCTTACACAAACTTCATTGAGTAGTACAAGTGACTAAACACAAAATGGTAAAACACAAAGGCATGTAATGTGTTCTTTTGATCCCTCAGAAAAAAATCCACATGTTGTGTAACCTGTAGGATTTTGTGATTGATTGAAACAAAATTTAACATGCATTTATTACATTTATTGAATTACTAGAGTAGAATACACATATTTCACTATGAAATATACAGGAAAAGGTACTGTTCACACAGTTTGGAACATCAATACATCGAATTATTCTGTCAAGGGATTCTGTTTGCCTATATAATAGGTATCAGGTGTGGGAAACTTATAAAATATGACAGAAATACATTATATTTGGGGTGTTCACAATAAAGCAACATTTTATGAAGCATTTAACAGTAATTCTGCAAGGAAAGTAAATTATATTTGGAATTTAAGGTCCTATTTTGGTTCTATTACATAGAATTCAATAAATCTTCATTGCAGTGATATAAATACATATTTTGAGTATTTGAAAATTGGCAAATAATGAGTTTGGCATTCTTTTGCCAAGAATAAGCAGCAAAATTACAGAAAGCTTTATGTAGTTCACATATGACAACTTTTATAAAGAGACAATGCAAACTGAGGATGGCAACATGCTAAGCTATCACAACATAGATCACATTTAAGTTTAACATCAAAGATTTTAATGTGAAATGCAGTGCTGGCAGAAAATACAAAATGACACTGATTCATAACCTTCATTGTCAATTCAAGACAAAGGGGGACCTTCATCAGCTTCTTCATCACTTTCAATATGCAGCCTCTTTGCCAATTTTTTATGACTTTTGCGACCAGTTTTCAGTCTGATATGCACTTTTACTCCCTCAGAGCCAGCTTCCGTATTTTCTACCTCTTCTGTAGCCACTGAGAAATAAATAATAAACTGAATTATGCTCTTGTAACATAAAACTGCCAGTGTTTCATAATAATTTATTGCAGCAATTAACTGTTTATAATGTTGTTTAACAGGAAATAAAACTAAAGAAAGCCCTTGAAAACTGACAAACATTCAAAAGAGTTCTTATTCATATCTAATATATTACTTTAAAAAAATGCACTCAAAGTGTTAGTACAGGTGATTACAAAAGTTATTATGGACATCATACATTGTGGTATACCCTCGCCTTTCCTTTGTAATCAAGAACAGGTGTGACAAAATAGAAAAATCTTGTTTCTTTCTATGGAGTATGATGTACTTAGGTATAACATAAATAAAAAGTTTGGATGAAGCATCAATTTGTGTATCATAAAAATGTCATCACAGTATGCAGTTGGTATATTTACTGATTTTTATAATATTATTCTGTTCTTAAATACTTCACTGATTTATACAAACAGTTTTACTAACAATGTGAATCCTGAGCTTCTCCCAACATATCGAATATTTGAAAAACTATAACTGGGCAAAAGGATCAGCGACCACCAAGGGCCACATCCTGCCATTCTCAAGGCAACTGTGCTTGGACATTTAACACCTCAGTTTTCAATGAAAACAAGAACAAGTAAGCAATAACCCCATCATATAACCAAATGTGTTAAATGAGTCATTCCATGTAAACTCAACACAGTCATTTTATTTCACCATCTCATATTTCAATGAAATTTGGTATACTGGTAACCCCCACACAGAGAAAAAAAATATACAAATTCAACTTGATAGCTCAAATGGTTTCAAAATTACGCTTTGTTAAAGGTTAAAAAAAACAGGTCATAATCGACCTGTTTCTGAAACTTGTAAACTGCTATAGCGGCTCTCAGAATCAAGCTAGAAATATGAGAGAGGTGTCATTTTACAGAATTTTTAAGCCCTTTCCAAAAATATATAGCTGTACAGTGTCATAATAATTTTTTTTAGCAATTTCAAAATTAAAAAATTAAAAATGTGCCACAATTAAAAATTTGAAAAAAAAAATCTCAAATAGTCCTTGTAAAGTGGTTAATTAATAGTATAAATTTCATAATGGGATCATAAAGGATTCTTACAGAAAAATTGATTTGAAAATATGCTTACATTGGAATTTTCACTACAACAATGGCTCATTGCTCACGGAGGGCCTAATAGTATCTTAGGTGAAATTCAAGATTAATATACACATGAAGTTGGCAAAAAAATGTGTTGTAACTGGGTTACTATGTTAATAAAGTCTATGTACATAACATAAAAAAACTTACATGATGATTAACTTGTAGCCTTCCCCCACCCCACCCTTAGAAAAAAAATCTTGTAGGGAAAGAAAAGCTGGGTGATGGCTGGCTGGATTTAAACAAGAAACATTCACTTCATCACTGATTTCATCTTTTTCAAGCACATAGGTCAACCACCAGTTGTTGTTATAGACAGTCACATACCCACCAACTTCTGCTAAACTTAAACGATCCTGAATCTTAACAATTTCATTTTTTATCTCAGTGGATTCTGAGAAAACTTTTACTTTCATTTTTCTGTTACTAGAACGGATAGGAATGAATGCATGAAGTTTCTGAGGGCCTTGTATGGTCAGATTATTACCGTTAGATGGTACCAGTAGAACCTGCCAGGACATGCTTTTTGGTCTTAGTTCTGCAAACTCTAAAATTAAAACCCTATTGATTTCATCACTCTTGTATAAATCATGTACTGCTGTTACTACTTCTAGTGGCAGGCTCTTGCCAGGTTTTTTGGTGAGGGCCCTCTAATATACTTTTAAGTATTTTCTTCGATTGCCTGACCATGTAATTTGGAACATTACATTCTTGCATTATTTTTTTTACACTCTATGAATCAGGCAAACATGTTAATATCATGATCTTTTTGTCCCTTGAAGTGCAGTGTGATAAGTGGTCGTTTAGATTTTATCAAAACTGAATCATCAAGTGTTTCACAAACTTCATCAGAGGATGAGTTTTGAACAGAAGTAAAAAGTTTACACTTCACTGCTGAATCAATTTTGACAATTTTTTGTGAAGCATATCTTTTTGATTTTCTTGAATCAAGAGGTGATTCACCTCATGAAGAGAAGTATTAGGTGTCTCAACAACATCTGACAGAGTCAAAATCGGGGTCATTTGTAGAATCAGAAGCATTTAAAATTTCAGGCTCCAGGCTTAGTGCACAAACACTTCCACTTTACTCATATATCAAACATAAACATAATACTTGTTCTACCATCAATTACAGTCCAGCACTTGCAGTATTGTAGTAGCACATTGTTTACAGCACACTGTTTACTATGCTTGACATTAGCTCAATTAGTCAATATTATACTGAAAATTCTGATGTAAGCATATTTTCAAATCTATTTCTCTGTAAGAAACCATTATGATCCCATGATGAAATTTATACATCAATTAACGACTATACAAGGATTATTTGAGATTTTTTTCGAAATTTTAAAAGTGGCACATTTTGAAAAATATAAAATTACATTTTTTATTTTGAAATTGGTAATTTTTTTATTATGATGCCACAGTGTTATCTATTTTTGGAAAGGGATGAAAAATGCTACAAAATGACACCTCTGTCATATTTCTAGCTTGATTCTGAGAGTTGCTACAGCAGTTTAAAGTTTCAGAAACAGGTCAATTTTGAACATTTTTTGAAAATTTTAACAAGCCGAAATTTGGAAACCATTCGAGATATCAAGTTGAAATTTGGTATTTTTCTTTCTCTATGTGGGGGTACTAGTATTGAGATCTGAGATGGTGAGATTAAATTTTAATGTAAACTGTCTTGAGTTGACATGGAATGACTCAAACACCATAAATATTGACAGATGCACTCCTGCCAAAATATTGGCAGTCGTCATTCCCATTACCCAGCTGCACACCCCAAGCTGCTGCTGTTGTTGCCCCCCCCCCCCCCAAACAAATACATGGAATATGGAAAGAACTTTAGGCTATAGTTAAAAAGAAGAACCAGAAGACTAATAATTAAAAATACAAACAATCCTTAGGCCAAGGATTTGTTTAAGAAGTTGCTGACTTTAAGAACACCATATGAGAATTGTTATCTGCTCCAGTTACAACAACACTATATTCAGTTTTCATTTAGGGCATATTTCATTTTACTTGGTTATTACAGTTGTAACCTCAGATTATCTGACTACAGAAACATAATTATTAAAACCAAGTTTATTACAAATCATACCAAATTAAACATATTACTAGCATATGTAATAGTGAAATATTTTTAGCGAATATGTGGATTTAATAAGAGTGACACAATTAAGTGTAAACTTTTCATGATCACAGTTGATGTTTGGTGAAACTGACTGACTTGCAAATTAATTAACATTAAAAGCTATTAGGTACTGAGTTGGAGTGTAAGTTTTTTCCCCACAAATTTAATAAACAAAACAGATACATGTAACAAACTTTAGGCATCAACAAGATTCTCTCTTACAACAGTATGCCAATGCTGGACTCTATATCAAGCCATATTCAGAGTGCATTTTCATCCATAAAGGAAGTTCCTTGAAAGCTGTTCTTAGAGTGCAGAAACTGTTAATATCTGAGGGTGCAGCATCAGGTGAATAACATGAGTGTGGAATGACTCCCCCAACCAAGCCTTGTACAGTTTTTGTCGGCCTAACAGAATGCAAGCAGGCATTATCATTGAGTAGAACTACTTCAAGCAATCTTTCTTGTTTCATTCTTACATTCTGTCTAAAAGATAGTTCACTTGTTGACAATAAATATCAGTCATAATAGTTACACCCTGGGGAAGCAATTCATAGACCTCCACATCATTCTGCTCCACCAGATGTTTAATAAAATGTTTTGTGGGAGATCTCATAATTGGGAGTTAACTGCTTCATTTGGATTTTCCTTTTCCTTTTCCTATGTAAGCACTTCTAATCACCAGTAACAATACAATATAGAAATGGTTGGTTTTGCTCACGAGCAAACTGATGATGAGCAAGCAGCGATGTTACCCGCAAATTTTTCAATTCCTGTTTAGAACATGTGGTACCATACACCCGATTTCTTGAACCTTCTCACTGCATGGAAATTTTTCACAATGATGTGATGATCACAATTCATCACCTTTGCCAGTTCTTGATTATACAGTGTGGATCATTGTGGATTAATTAATTTAAAGGGTCTTCCTCAAATCTTGAATGTCTTCCTAAACATGGAGAGTTGCTAAGATCAAAATGACTCTTAAAACAAGAATACAATTTTGTTTGTGTGCTCTGTCCAATAACATAATCCACACACATGGCACAAATGTTTCTGGCTACCTCTGCTGCTGTCGCCTATCTATAGAACTTGTAACAGGGGCACAACTCTGCCGATTCCAGGACTTAATTCTACATTTATGCCTGCAGAATTCCACCTGTTGAATTCGTAGAATAATGTCCAGATTGTGTCAGCTGTAAGCTGCCAAACTATTTAACGTTGATTGGCAGAGTCGACCAGTTACAATATCTCGCTATTTGTAGTTGCGTCTATGGAGTATGATTCTCACTTGCGATTTAAATGCAGGAACATTGGAAGCACTGTTAATTCATAAATGAAACATACTATGAACTTTTGAAAATAGCACTGGATTTAATAAATCTTCAAAATTCTTCAGTAAACACAAGTAATGGATACATCTCTCTGCGCCGCCATCTTATCACATGCCCTTTTTATACTGACATATCTCTCCAAGCAAGTGCTTTGGACGGAATATACACAAAGCAGACTGACATAGTCAATATGTCCTCTCTCCACCAAGCAAAAATCTGAAGAGACTAAGCCGTTCTATGTCACTTAGTTTTATACAACGGCAAAAATCTCAAATAATTTATCTGGAAAAACTACAACTAATACATATACAATCCTCTAATTTTCGATTTAACAATTCTTAATAGTATCAATCTTGATTAAAGTAGTGAACATAAAATTTTATTTAAAACTTCAATTTTGCAAATATGTGGCTATTTTGACCTAAATCAACATTGAAACCTGAACCAATCCTTAGTTATTCTCCTAGTGAGATAATAGCCTTAAAAATCTTTTACGTAAATAAAGAGATCACAAATAGTGCATCACATATTATTTATATGTGTGAATTTTACCTTAATGAACATTTAACACAAGAGTGCTACATCTACAACATGACATAATTAAGTAAGTAAACTGTTTATCTATATTTTAAATGAAAATATACTATGTGTCTGGTATGTGTCAGTCCCCAAGATATAACAGGTTAGTTTCTTAAAACACTGTTTAAAAGCTTTGCTTAAGATGAAATGAAGTATTCTGAATATTAAGGGACTGGTATCGAACAAGTCAATAAAGCAGGGTGGTATTGAGTACTAGAATGGAGTGTCAAATAGCTCGTTCCGTTATAAACTCAAACAGAAGAATAAGTCAGAAAGCTTCAAATTTCCCCACTTCACACTCCATTTTCTAGCATCCCAGCTCCAGTCACTATCTACAAATGGGGGGAGGGGGGAGAATGACAACATGTAAATTCAAATAACAACAGTGAACTACAAATAAAAACTTGTAATCAATAAATGAACCCACAGCAACTAGAATACCAGCAAACGAATCAAAAACCTTATGAACTTACACACCGATCTAACAGTTACAGATTACTTGGCAGATTTTGCCTTTGCGTTTGTTATATTCGGACCTATACATTTGTAATGCCAATTATTTTGCACAAGGTAATATACTTAATAAATTGATTAGATCATTAATTAAGACTTTTGCATATTTAACATAATTTCAACAGAGCACTTGTATATAAATAGGCAGGTGCATAAAGATGCATAAAATGAAATATTTTTCTGAATTCCAAAACCATAAGAATTATTTCATAATAAAAATTACTGTCAATTCTTATAGTTTATCCTGAGTAGCAAAATTTAATGCAGACATTTTTCAAACGATTTCTGAGAAAAACAATTAGTGAACACACCAATTGTCAAACTGTCACCAACAGTTAAGCAAAGCAAGAAGCAACATCTGTGTTGGATCTGCACCCAACGATTACACACGTAACAACTTGTGTAACCAGCCCATGAAAATGAATTGTATAACTATCTGTAATGTCAATACATGAAAACATACAAATGTATTCTTTAATTCATGTAAGTGGATATTTTGACTGAAAAGTGTTGTATTTAGAACAGTAATGTCTTGGGATGATTGATCATTGACCATGATTACTTTCAATGAAGACATGATTGAGCGAAAAACTGCTGTACAGTTTCTACAATAGACAGTATATGGTATGTGAAACAGACATTAAGTGTAAATACCAACTTCATTTTGTGTTAACTCGTTTATTTTATTAGTGACTTGATTCTTGGGCAGTATAAACAGAGTACTGTACTTTAACAACTAAGAGAGCAAAGCAGAAGGTCTTTGACTCTCTCCTTTTAGTCAAATTATGACTGTAAATGCAAAGTCAACATATCCATTCTCACAAGGAGAGGACGCCTACTCGTCTTAGCTGAATTCGTCCAAATTTATGGTACATTAGGGTGTGGTGAGATATGATATTGCACCAAGTGGGAAATCCAGATAGCTAAGCATTTAGGAAATAAAAAGAATTTTGATACGGATCTATCACCATACCTTATCTACTGCCCCTGAGAGAGCCTGTTTAGAAAGTGGTGTTCGGCTCAGTGGTAACAGATTAGATTTTTATTGAAAGGTTTGTGGGTTCGATTCTGCCCGGCGGCAAATATTTTTTTGTTTTCAGAATGTCAATCAAGTTTGTTTTTCTATGGAGACATTAAGAAAAACCACATAACTGCAAAAGGTCGGCATTCATAACGTGTGCAAGATGAGGTCAAAATTATTGCTTCCCCTGTTTCTTCGATGAATATCACCCCAGTACATATTGATCAGTTGCAAAACAATTCAAGTATCGATTTACATAAACAACATCACCCAGTATACATTAACTACAGTCCATTTTTAAGAGTTTGTAGTCCTGAATTTCATCCAATGCCCTTCCTTTTTTGGCTTATGTAAATTAAGAAAATAACCTACATGATGTTGTGGTTAATTGTGACAACTACTTCTACCTCAATACTCTGCAAACAACTGTGAAGTGCAAGACAGAGAATACATTCCACTGTACCAGTTATTAGGGTTTTTCCTATTCCATTCACGTATTGAGCGTGGGAAGAATGATTGTTTAAATGCCTCGATGTGTGCTGCAATTAATCTAATCTTCTCCTCATGATCCCTATGGGAAAAATATTTAGGTGTACGCATTGCCAAGGAGCAGGAAAAAGATTTGCTGCTGGGAGGAGTTGAACCCGCGACCTTCTCAATACGAATCCGATCTTTTACCACTGAGTCAAACACTGCTTCCTAAACGTGCTGTCGCAGGGACAGTTGATAAGATGCATATGGTGATAGATCTATATCAAATTTCCATTTATTTCCTAAATGCTTGGCCATCTGGAGTTCCCACTTGGGGCACTTTCGTGTCTCACTACATGGACGAATTCAGCGATGACGAGTAAGTGTCCTCTCCTTGTCAGTGTTGTACCTCCCTTGGTTAGGGCTAGCCTTATCTGACAGTAGCTTCACCACATGGCACTGCTGTCAGTTGTTACATGTGGCTCTTGTACTTCACAAGCCATGATATTAGAGCAAGGAAGTGTGATTCATCTTCTATGGATCAAGGGACATCTTAATCTATGGGGAAATGCAGCCCACAAATGGGGAAAACTGTCGTACTTTGAGAAGGGTATCTTGGTGGTGCTGTTAATTCAAAAAATGCCATAAAGTCTTGCATGATAATGAGCAGTTGGACATGTCATGTTCATTGTTGCCAGATAATTATCTATAGCATAATTTTCCAGCTTTTAGGCTTTCAAGTAATAACAGTATGAGAGTTAGAACTTCCATCAGAAAAAAAAGTTTATTTTCTTTTATCTACCTGTGCTATAAAAAGATGTAGAAATTAAGTGTTATTAGCTCAACCACATGTGTGGATGCTCCCTCCAAAGAAATGGGAAGATGAATACTGTCTGCTTCTCGAAGAAAATGTGAGGGAGAGGACAAGTAAGCACTGCTTCTCTATGTAATTCCATCAACCCATCTTAGGAAATGGCAACTGTGTACTTTCCTCTATTAAGAGGAAGTAATGAGTTAAAACTGGCTTCGAGAGATAATTTACATTAAAATATTTTCTACAAATTAAAATCTCAGAATACTCAGACAAAACAACAACATTACAGATAACATATATTAAGATCAGCAATTGTGCTGTTAAGCATCACATTATTTATTTAAAAATAAATTAATAAAAACTGTCAAAACAAAAAGTTCATACAATTACCTAAACTTCTTTCACAGAGTTTCATCAGTAGGTTATCAGAGTAAATTTGTAAGAAGGCAACGTTACAGGCCTGTTTAAAAATCAAAAGTACTCACCTGCATCAGAATCACACGATGGAATCTCTAACTCCACCTGCTGCCTTGCTGTTGAGAACACACTCTCCAGTACAATAGAGTCTTCATGCAACAAAGATGATTCTTCATTGTATTTACGAGCATTGCGGCACATCAAGTTGAAATCTTTCTCCAGGTCATCGACAGTACTATACTAGATAAAAAAGGGGACAAATAGTATTATAATTGTGAAGATAATACCTACATTTAAAACATATAAAATGAACATTATACAGAAAATTAGAAATAAATATATCCAGCTTGAAATAAAGCTTGTTTTTTCCACATTTATGTTATTGAATATGTTTTAAATGAAAGAGCTTAATATTTCCTATTATATTTCCCAAATATGTTCTGTATAAAACAGGTTTTGCAACAGATTTAGTCCTCTTATGGCTTTGGTTTTATTGATCAAGGCAGAGAGCAGTTACAATTTTTTCAGATACTTCAAAGCACAAATATCCCAGAGCTAATGGTAGCTGATTCTTTCCTCTTTCACATCAACAGGAGCCCCTTCTATCTGTTGCACAGAAAAATAGCAGTAGTGATGTTGATGGGCATGAAAGGTTTTGCATAACAAAACAAAACTTTTATAAATCAATAATAGATGGAATAATGTTTCCTGCTCCCCCCCCCCCCTCCCCCCGCATCAGATCAGCAAGTGTGTTCAAGTTTTCAATGACTTCCTCTGTCATCATCACTGTCAGAAGTTAACTGCTGTGTTAATAGACTGTGTGGTATTTTCATAACTTTTGTATGCTTTCGCAATTAACTGTATGTTTGCGATAGAGGAATTCTGGTAGCTTTTCAACATTAAGTGCTGGTGGGATAAGATTTTTATTGCATTAAACAACAATGTTTTAGGAGTAAAGGTAATGTTTCACTGAACAGTAGGGTGCTGAGTTGTCAGAAAGCACTTGGTATCTTTCAGGGAAATCAAAATATGCATGCACGCATAATGAGTTGTTTACTTTTACTTCTAAATTAGCATGCACACCATGCTACAATGGCTGTCCTTTCGCGAAACCAGATATGTTCTTTTAAGCTTTCCAAGAGTGCCAATTGGTATGTTATAATATTGTAAGAACTTCCTTTTCACAGAAGACTTATCGAGGTCATCAAGACACACTGTTTTCGAACTTGGTTCTTGTCCAACATTTTACTATGAATTAGGAGATACATTTTGATCAGCAGCATGGGGTTATTTTAAATATCCTCATGAGGGTGTAACTATATTATTATAAAACTGCTAATGTTTTTTTAATAACATACTTATAAAACTGCAGCAGTGTGGTTCATGAAACACACTAAATTAAGTTTATAACAATTTTGATATGTCACTGGAAATTCTGTAATGAAATATCCAGAACTTCTTAATTAAATATCTAAATAAAATCAAGCTTATGAAATCAGAACAATTCTCTCAATAAGATGGGTAAGAATTTGGGTCCCTGTCTGTGCCACCGTTTAGCATTTCACAATTTATTAATATTTACCTTATTTTGATCAATTTTTCGAAGAAGTTTTTTGATGTCTACTGGTCGCTTTATTACTTCATAATAGTGCGGGCACTCTTTCTTTGATGGCAACTTGACAAAAGGTTCACTGATATTTCTCCCATTTCTGAAACATAGTATTAAAAAAGATAAATAAGGTAAATTAAAAAACATGTCTGCAATCAAAATGAATAAACTTACAATTACCACTTGCTCACTAGTATGAAAATGTGATTACTTTCCAAATAAATATTGAAGTACAATAATTTCATTGAGATGCAAAAAACCCAGTTGAATTATGTCTCAACAAACAAACCAAAGTTGTGTTCCATGACCCTTCCAGCCTCCATAACAATACTGAGTCGATCCTTAAGGCACCCCCAAACACAACCTCCTGCTGCAGTAACCATACCCATGTGGAAGACCCCTACCAAATGCACCCACCCAGCAATTCCTAATCCAGCCCCATCAAAGGCAATGCCATCTGTGAAAGCAGCAATGTGATTTACCAACTCTACTGCAATCATACATTTTTTTATTGGTATGACTATCAACCAAGGTCCACAATAATTCATGGCCACTGCAAAACTATGGCCGAAAGCAAGATAGAAAACCCCATGCCACAATATGCATGATTTTCAATAGCTGCTTCACAATGTTGGCCATCTGAATCTACCTCCCCCAACCAGATTTTATGAACAGCACAAACTGAAGTTATCCAGTAAGATTTCCCAGTCCTGAAATTATCCAGGCTCCGGCCTACAGTAAGCTGTTGTACACACACAAACCCAACAGTTCCCGCCCTTTCTGTACTTCACCTCTCCCAATTCTTGTCCAGTTAACCACTGTCTGTACTGATCTAGCACTACAAGCTTTGTAAGGAAGCACTGTATCCATTCCCAACCTCACCTTGCATCCTCCTCCCCCCCCCCCCCTCATAGCCACTCTTTGAGTTCCTTTCACCACAGAGCTTTACTTCGAAAGCAGCAGGCAGACAGAATGGTTGTGTGTTTGTGAGTTGTGCCTTGGCTATTTATGTGTGTGTGTGTGTGTGTGTGTGTGTGTGTGTGTGTGTGTGTGTGTTTCCTTCTAATGAACGCTGTGTACTGAAGTCAAGTTGTGTGTGTATGAGTGTTCTTTTTCTACAAGCCTGTCTGTAGCTCAATGATAGTCTTTGTGATGCATTTTAGTATTGGTACGATGCTGCTGCTATGAACAGAAATAACTAATAGCTTAAATAAGCAGTTTCTCTGGTTAGAGACAAGTGGTTTTAAAATAAAGTACAGCCATATGGACTGAACAGTGTGTTTCAAACAAGTGAATCCACATTAACAATAAGGGTATGAAGTAACAAAAGTTCCTGTACATTTTTGGAATAAGCTACTTTCTTTATTGTTTTCAATAATCCCACGACTACTTTTTTGTTTATATTTTTACATCCCTTACATGCAAACAAGGTTTCATTTGTGCCAAGTGACACATACCCCTCCCCCGTCCATCAATTCATCTCTCTCTCTCTCTCTCTCTCTCTCTCTCTCTCTCTCTCTCACACACGACACACCTGCACTCTCACTAACATGCAAGCCTTCAATTAGCCCAGCTATCGTTTTTTAGTTGTTAGATGCAACTACAGCATACAGTAAGGTTTTAGAATTACATATGGTGAGAACTGGTACAAAAGCTGCTGACATTTTTCTTATTTATATGCGTTTGCTGCATTGGCTACTATATCTTGAATTAAATCTTCCATTTATTTTGTAATGTTTTCTACTGTGTGGTTTTGCCTGTGTAGTCATTCTCAGTTAAGCCTGTCAAATGCACATATTTGCTTTATGGTCAACATATTTGTCTGCATCATACACTTAAGTTGACTGCAACACAAGTACAGTAGAACACTGTTTTAACACTTATTTGTGATATATGTACATAATAGGCATCAAAATACACACCAAGAAATTTATCATATAATAAATGTTATCCACATTTTTAACATTTTAAGCACTTGGCAGAAGTGGAACTGGTAATTTTTTTGGGAAGTAGAAATTTTTGATGTAATTTCATTCATCATAATCAATTTGTCAGCAAGCCTTAAACTGGTATTAATTTCTTACATAGTAATACTGTCTAAGTTTCGTTCTTTCTGTATTTTTTAATGTGTCACATGATGATATTTAAGAATTTATTCACATTCTCGAGTGCAAATATATGCACAAGTATTTTTGTGACATTTGCAAAGGGTCGGCATCCCACACTATTATTGCTTTTTTCAGGTTATAATGTACTGTGCCTCCTTCAATGTGCAGAAAAACATGCACAATCAAACCATCATTCTCACCATTTATAAAACGTCACAAAAATATTTAGATAAATATTTGCATTTCACAATAAGAATAAATTCTCAAAACACGTCATGCAAAGCATAAAATCTACCAGTTGTGTAAAGAAAGCCAAGCTGAAAATTGGCGTGGTGGCTGATGGGATACTATACTCCTATCAGCCACCATATTGTAAGTCAATGAGGGATTACTGCAAACAACAAAATGTGATATATACATCTGACTAAATGCAAAGTGTCAAGAAACTTGACTGCGTAGCGTTTATAAACATTATACTTTAAGGCGAAATCAATGCCAGCATCAATTTATGTCAATTACGTCATTTTTTTAATCACAAATATGGTTTCAAAAAGTGTAAAATGCGGGAAAGGTGTAGATAAGTTAATGCCAAAACAGGAGCAAATTAACATTATGAACATAGGAAATTTGACAGGACTGACAAAAAAAAAATAGTGCAAATGGCAGGAAAATGTACAATCAGGGAATGTAAAAGTGGGGTTTTACTGTATGTGCATTTAACGGATTATAATTCACACTTTAGAATGACAATAGTGTGAAATAGTCAACAACACAAAATAAAAGACTGTTTAGTCCTAACAATAACATAGAGTGTATAAAATATACCATGGCTGTGTACTTCATTGTGACTGAAATAGTAGCTGCTGTAGCTGCTCTCATTTGAAGCCTTCCAGATAATTGCAGTTTGTCTGTGACCAGTGGAAAAAGACATCTAGCAGCCACCATTGTAATTACTTCTCTGTTTAATTTAACTGTATATTGCCGTTTCCACAAATAAATGTAGAAATGTTTAACTAACCGGTCTGTGTAGTTCATAACAATGGCGAGAATGTTGTGCAGACACTGTCTCAAGGCAGCTTGCTGGGGAGTGTCACAGGCCTCTGATGCTTGTTGGCTGCGCCTCTGTTTCTTGTGTACCACCGGTGTGAGCTCTCGAGAAGGTCCTGGAACTGGTTCCTCTCCCTCCACAGACTCTACATTCTGGATTTCCACATGCTTTCTTTTGCGTGCCTTCTTTTTTGATGACGAATGCTGTCGTTCCGACTGCTCTTGAAGAGGATCATCTCCTTCTAGTTGTTCCTCCTCCTCAGCTTCAATTGCCTGATGATATAAATAATTTGTGTTAAGTGTTAATTTTATACTTGTGTAAATTACAGTATTTATTTAGCTATTCATATGAGTATTGATTTACGAAAGTGAGAAACATTAAATAAAATTATATGAACATGAACTAGCCTCAATACAATGAATGAATACAGTAGTAAAAATAGTAATTATGTGATTGCTCAGTAGCTAAACATTAAGTCACTAATAATGAGCAGTTGATGGAGAAAAAGGACAACTAAGGTCCATGCCAGTGACTACAATTCATTGTATTTTTTGATTGCAGATGCAATAAGACACCTTAGCCTGTAACATTTAAGCTGCCCTTCTTTGTATAAATAATGGCACTCATTGAGCCAAGATTCTACAGATACTACACTTCTGAACACTAATTCACCATGGTCAGCATAAGTGATTTCTAAGGAATTTCTTTTCCATAAATCCTATAGTTTCTCTGTATCCTGGCAACAAATTAAGAAAGCTATTTTGTCAAAAACTTACATTTTGAGCCCATGGTTCTGTATGAAATACAGTGTGAATCTTACAATAAAGGAAACAGCAACCATCCACTTTTGATTATGCTATTTATTTACTAAATGGCACTGTTACCGGTTTCAAACCTTTCAGTTCATCATCAGACAGCTGTTCACGTCCACATACATGTCATTTACATTTTTCTTGCGCAGATAATTTTCCTTGTGGCGAAAAGTCTTTGGTTTTAGTAAATAAATAGCATAATCAAAAGTGGTTGGTTGCTGTCTTCTTTATTGTAAGAATCACCCGGTATAAAATTAAGAGTGTCCTTTTCTAGATTGGCTGCAGTTTCTTTATACTTTAAATCAAATTAATTAGTCTACTTAATAATAGTGGAGCTTTATATACAGTGAGGAAACTAATTCATGGGATTGCAATACACACAGATATAGATGGCAGCAGTAACACCATTACAAGTAATAAAATGGCAGTGTACTGGCAAACTTGTCATTTGTATGCTAGTGATCCACACGAAAAGGTTTCTGACATGATTATGGATGCATGGCAGGAATTAACAGACTTTGAATTCAGAGTGATCGTAATTAAATATTCTGAGCTTGACTGTGTCAAGTGTGTACTATGAATACAAAATTGTAGGCATTCTCTGTCACCACAGACAAAGCAGTGGCAGACACCCTGCACTTAAAGATCAAGAACAGTACAACTGTCAGTGTTAACAGACAAGCAACTCTGCAACAAATGCCTAAAAGGTTGTATGACGAATGTCTCCAGTAGGACTGTGCAGTACAATTGTACAGCACTTGATCTTTATCCCACAGATGATATGAACATTGTACAACACATCCCATAGCTGTACAAATAAGATGGGTTGGAGGCGTTGTCAGGATGGAAGGCAGAGCGGTGAAGGCTTGTGGGCGCCCTAGGAAAGGGTGGCTGACTGGGAAATAAAAGATAGGCTTTAAGTTAATATTTGGTATATTCTAAAGTACGGAATAAGTCAGATTAGAGAAGTGTTTATAAAATAGTGTATGAGTTTATTTAGTAGAGTTGTGGAACCAATGCACGGCCTTAAATTGGACCTGAATCCCCGAGATCTTATATTATACAACATCAAGAATGAAGGTAATGAAGAAAATCTAGCCGGACTTTGAACTTGCAGTAAAACAATACTCTTATAAACAGTTACATTTTATATAAATACATATATTTGCTTTACCTCTCAATTACGTTACTTGCAAATATAAATAATAATTTAATACCAACAAAATATTTATATAAAGTATTTAATTATGATTTTCATTTGTGATAGTATAGAAGGGGCACGGGATCCTATTTTACTATCTTTTCTTACTTAAGAAACCCCAAAACAAAGATTTTATGAAGGCTTTCTCAATAACAATCTGGCTGTGCAAGCACAGAATGCTCTGAACTTGTTGTTGATATAAAATTTAATTTCTACTTTATTCATGTGCAGCAGTAGAGTCCATACATGATACTTTGGCCAGTCACAGTGATGAATTTTCCTCTGAAGCACTGACAAGAGTTCATTCATTTGCTTGGAAGGGGAGGATGCCTCAGTCCACTGAAAAATTAAGTGATTGCACTGCCATATACAACAAGGCAGTGCAATCACAAGCACATGGAATTGCAGCTGTTACGACATACTTACCATCAGATTATAACTCTCGAACGGGCACACCTGCGTATACAGTGTGCCAACCATAGATAACCGTACTATTGTTGTATTTCAATTGCAAGCCTGAACCAATTCCTTCATTATTGCTTCAGTAACACAGTGGTAAGTTTTATTGCCAAGCGTCCAGGTGAGGAACAGTAATATAAAATAGGTGTACGAAATAATAATTCTTTCAGTTTTACTTTGTAGCCTTTCACATGCAGCAAAATATAACATGTACGGCTAACATTAATTCATACATAGCTATGTAATAAATGTAGACAAGATATCAAACTTTTATTAAAAACTGACAACAGAAAAATATATCATCTCATTCTTGGGTTTATACCCTGCAGACAGTAGATATGTAGAGCTGCACCAGCCTACTGCACTCTTCTGTCAGCAAGGAAACCTCCATCCTGCAAGCTATCGGCTCAGCGAGAGACCAAATAATATTTGGACTCTATTTTCATTTTGGTGCAATTAATTTAGGCATTTTTTTATCATTTCATTACTACAAAATAAATAAATAAATTAATTAAATAAAATAAAAATCAGTAAAATGCAATTATTCCTATGTATATTTAAGAAGTACTTTTTCTGAAGGTACTTGCCTTAGTTTAGTTCTTCACTTACGAAAGTGAAACATAGATGATAAAACAATGCAGATAAGAAGAGGCTAAAAGCTTTTGAAATGTGATGCTACAAAAGAATGTTTTAAGTTTACATGGTTACATCAGATTATGGGAAGAAGAAATTTACAGTATCATTAGTTGGGAAGGGAGTAAGACAGGGTTGTAGCCTTTTTCCGATGTTATTCAATTTGTACATGGAGCAGGTGGTGAAGGAAAGCAAGGAGAAATTTGGAATAAGGATTAAAGTTTAAGGTGAAGAAATAAAAACATTGTGTTTTGCTGATGACATTGTAATTCTGTCAGAGACAGTAAAGTACCTGGAAGAGCAGTTGAATGGAATGGACAGTGTGTTGAAGAGAGTGTATAAAATGAACATTAACAAGAGCAAAACAAAGGTAATGGAATGCAGTCTTAGAAAATCAGGCGATGCTGAAAGAATTAGATTAGGTAACGAAACAATGAAGGTGGTAGATGAGTTTTGTTACTTGGGTAGTAAAAGAACATATGACGGTTGCAATACAGGGGATATAAAACACAGAATGGCAATGGGAAGAAAAGCATTTTTGAAAAAGAGAAATTTCCTAACATCGAATACTAAATTTAAGTGTAAGGAAGTCTTTTCTGATGGCATTTGTGTGGAATGTTGCCTTGTACGGAAGTGAAACATGGACGATAAACAGTGCAGGCAGGAAGAGAATAGAGGCTTTTGAAATGTGGTGCTACAGAAGAATGTTGAAGATTAGGTGGGTAGATCACGTAACTAATGAAGAGGTATGGAACAGAATTGGTGAGAAAAGGAATTTTTGGTATACCTTGACTAAAAGAAGGGTTCGCTTGGTAGGATACATTCTTAGACATTGAGGAATCGTAAATTTAGCACTGGAGGGAAGTGTGTGGGGTAAAAAATCACAGAGGGAGACCAAGATACATATATAGTAAGCAGATTCAAATGGATGTGGGTTGCTGTTCTTATGAGGAGACGAAAAGGTTTTCTCAGGATAGAGTAGGGTGGAGAGCTGCATCAAACCAGTCTCCGGACTGAAGACCATAACAACAACAACGTGCTCATTTCATAGCAGTCGGACCGACCAGTCTATGCTGTTGGGACATGGTAAAATTGAAGATTATTTTATTTAAAACCATGCAAAACCCACATATATACAGCATGGTGAACGAAAAAAATTTCTGTGTTAGGGAAAAGTGACAATCAAGTGAAAGACTGTTTTGAACACTACCAACAGTACCACATCTAGGGAAGCACTGTAGTGTTCAAAAGAGTCGGTCCATACAAGTACATAATTAATTTAGGACCTTGTTCCACAATGTGATTGATAAATGTCCAAAATATTTTAAGAGCATGCTTTCCAAAAACATAAAAATGAATTCAGAAGCATAATTTTGTTCAGTTTCTGGTGGTAATTACAGCATTACTAGGTGTCTAAAAAAACTGGATCTTCCTGTAACAACATATTTTTCAAATAGATACAATTTTATTATGACTACATAGGTTGTAATACTCATTAGATTGATTTTCTTGGAGAGGTAAATTCCTTGTTAAATAAGCTGAAATTTCTAATTCTGCTGCACATTTTAATCCCCCAATTCTAACTGCCTGTCTCCTTTTGTTTCTAGTCCAAATCTAATAATGGAAACTCCATGTTGGAATTAATAATATAGTAATAAGGACAGTTTACAACTCAGTGCAAAGACACAATGACTAGCTGTGACAGGCACAGAAAAAAAGAAACACACATACAACACTTTCATCTATTGGCCATTGCCTTCTTCAGAAAATAGAACATTCATGCATTCACATAACACAGTCACGTAACTATTAGCTCTGGCTGCGGCAATTTGAAGTGCAGCAGCTAGAGCTGATGGTTGCGTAACTGTGTTGTGTACCTGTGTGATGGCATGAATGTTCTATTTTCTGAAGAAGGCCATGGCCGATAGCTGAAAGTGTTGCATCTGTGTGTCTTCTTTATGTGGCTGTCGCAGCCCGTTATGACATCTTTGGGGTGAGTTTTGTGTTAGAGTGTGAGATGTTACCATATACTGCTTCCATGTTTGATGAAAAATCTTTGCTGTTTTTACAATAAAATGACAAAGACACATACAAATAAGGGTAAAAATACAGTGTATACTGATGGTATAGTAGAAGAATTACTGTCAAGCTGATTTTTCAAAATAGTAATGTTCCAGTGTATATTCCCCACAGAAAAATTGCAGAAGTAAAAGTAACTGCTGTACCTTTAGCCATTCCTTGTCAGTGAGGCTGTCTGAATAATCCACCTCCTTGCGCTGACGTGTACCTCGGCCATACACTTTTTGTTCTTCTTCTTCCTCACCAGACCATTCACCCTGGAATTACAATGACAGTAAATTTACTTTAGACTATAAAAGTGACAAGAATTTTGGTAAAATTATTGCAATACAATCACTACTCGACTCTGCTATCGTCTGATTTCATGAAATGATTTTTTATAAATTAACCTCATCATCCTTCAACAGCCATGCAGGAAGCTCCTCCTCTCCCATCAGACGAGGTTTTGGTTCTTCAGCCTTGCGTTCTATATCCATCTTTTGAAACACATCAAATTCAACTTCACTTCTAGCTATCATCTGATTTACAGTTTCATCGTCAGGAACCTCATTTTCCTCCTGAAAACATACAATAAAATGTCAAATTTTTCTACTATATGCTACCTTTCTACCAAAACAATTTCAGTATTACACAATGATTTTTATTACAATACGAGGCACAAAAACATTATAAATGGTATAACTGACTGGAGAGTATTGCTTTATGTGGTATGTCTGAGCACAGAACAGATTACAGGAATACGTCTGCTGTGTCTCAAATGAAGGATAAAATGATATAAAAATGCTTGAATTTATATTAATTACAGAAAGCTGAACAAACCTCATCAGCTGCTTCATCTTGCCGTAATATTGTCTTCAGGAACTGCTGTCTTTCTGAGCCTGTTGACTTCTGATCAAACATCCCAGCTTGTATAACTTTTTCATCCATGTTGAGCTTATAACGAGCAGCTGCCAAAATACGTTCCTCTACTGAATTTACTGTCATCAAACGAAGTACACGCACTTCATTTTTCTGGCCTATTCTATGGGCTCGATCTTGGGCTTGTAAATCCTAAATAAAACCAGAAAATGAGTACCATAAAGTCAATAAAATAAAAGAATGTACTTACATAGAAACCATGAGAAAGGTATACTACAATTATGAAAAACGACAAATAAAATGCCTGTGAGGCATGTCAATAAAACTGAAACTGTTATTTCTGGATGGGAGTGTAAGTGCAATTCACTAAAACTCAAATACATTATTTACTAATTACTTGGCACTGATCATAAGAAATGCCACTGCATCACTGTCTTAGGACAAATAGTCATGGGATATTTTTTGAATAATAAAAAAAGGAAAGCCACTGAAGAATTACATATATGATGTCCCAGGTTTCTTGAGCTACCAGGTGTTCTACTAAATAGTTGTTTCCATTTTCTACACAACATTTTGATGATGTACCCACTCATCAAATTATTATACAGACAGTTTCCCCATTTATGAGGTGTTCCTTTAATAACTTGGCAACTTGAATCACAATGAGATTTAGTTTTGTGCATGTTATGAAAAGTGGGCTGTGGGTAGTAACACACTTGTGTTCATGCCAAAAGAATATTATTTCACTATGGAGTAATAAACAAAGAGCTGTGCCTTTCATGCGGATCACATACAGCTGTGCTATAATTCCTGGTCCCAGAAACACATGTGGAACATGCAGAAATAAATTAGAATCATAAATATCAACAGATAAACAATCAAAACTTCTTATAAGCGCCACCCTGGTCTGTAGGTATATTTGTCTTCATCCCGCTGCTACCATATTTCTAGAACGTTGGGCATTCTGCACATGGTTGGAAAGGAGCACCTTAGCAAAGTACAGCATTTCCGATGAAGAAAAGAATCAGATGTATTTAAGAAGAGGGTACAGTGTGTGTGTGTGTGTGTGTGTGTGTGTGTGTGTGTGTGTAAGTTAGTTAAAGTAATTTGTAGATCTAGGGATCGATTAACCTACCAGTTTGGTCTCTTAGATTAACAAACATTTGAAACTGATCAGCAACATAATTTGAAGTCTAGGTCAGGTTGGAAGGTGACAACTTGGTTGAGACACATCAGAAACATCAGCTAAACCACTTGCATGATGGAAGGGAATGTTTATGACCTCCATCCCACTTTCTTCTCCTTCATATTGAGGAATAAAGAGAATAGGGCAAGACACCTCATAGGTGGCACCAAAGTATTTCCAAAATACTACTACAGTATATCAATAATGGAGGATAGATAACAACTCACCATTAAGAGGCTCACTGAGCTGCTGACAAGACACAAAAATAGATAATCACATTCACAGAACTTACATTTTCAGCCATGGCCATCGTCAGAAAAAGAACACACACATTCAAGCAATCACTCGGACAACTGTAGTTCACACAATCACTCAGAGAATTATAGTTGTCTTGAGTGATAGTGTGAATGTGTATGTTTCTTTTTCTGATGAAGGCCATGGCCAAAAATGTAAGTTGTGTGAATGTGATTATCTATTTTTGTGTCTGTCAGCAGCTCAGTGAGCCTCTTTATGGTGAGTCGTTATCTATCCTCCATTACTGAAATTCCTATTGGATTTTCCATTGTTAAAACTACCCATGAACCACAGAAATTGTTGAGGTGGGGTGGCTTGTGTGCCTCAATGATACAGATAGCTGTATCATAGGTGTAACCACAATGGAGGGGTACCTGTAGAGAGGCCAGAGTATGTGTGGTACCTGAAGAGGGGCAGGAGCCTTTTCAATAGTTACAGGGGCAACAGTCTGACTGACTGAGCTGACCTTGTAACATCAGCTAACATGGCTTTGCCATGCAGTTACTCAAACGGCTGAAAGCAAGGGGAAACTACAGTCATTACTTTTCCCAAAGACATGCAGCTCTATTGTACGAATATATGATGATGGCGTCTTATTGGGTAAAATATTCCAGAGGTAAAATAGTCCTCTATTTGGATCTCTGGGCAAGAAAAACATGTTAACTATATAATAATGACAGTTTACTTAAGCTTAAATATTGTATGTGTGTGTCTTTTCTATATCTGTGTATATATATATATATATCTGTATGTCTTTTTTATGTGCTCATCGTTATGTTTTTGCAGTGAGTTATAAACTGTCCTCATTGTATTGCTGAATTCCAACCTGGAGTTTAATTGGGTATGTAAATTAGAAAATTTAAACAGAGAAATGGATAGGTTGAACTTTTGGATGGCTTCTTCCTTCACTTCTTGGTAGAACAATTCCATATTTCGGGTTAGAACAAACTGTTTTTATTCTACTAATTTTTATTCACTTCAAACTAGTTTTTGTCACATTAGGCCATCATCAGGAAACAACTGTAAATGTGATAGTGAAATTAAAGCTATTCTATTGGGTTCCAACATAACAACATACTTGAAAATTGTAATATAGTACAAACTGACCTCATGAATGACAACATCTGTGTAATCTAAAAAAACTGAAATATAGACTATCTGCATTTACAAAATGATTGTGTCTCTAATAGGAAAACTATTCCACTGTGTGTGTCAAACTTTAGAAATACAGGTTCAGCACTGAAAAGAAAACCTACTGGCCTTCCTCAGACTGCAGCAACACTGGAAAATGTGGTGCATGTGAGGGTGTCTGTCCAACAATGGCCAGTGCATTCAACACTTAAACATGCAGCTGCCTTTGGATTATCTAATAGGAGTGTAAGAAGAATTCTTCATATGCATCCCTTCAAAATCATGGTTATACAGGAATTAAGTGACAGAGTTTTTGAAACTCGCAGAGCTGCGTGTGAGGAAATTCTTCGAAACATTCCACCTGGCGCTTAATTTATTTCTTCGGATGAAGTGCATTTCCAGAATTTCCGCTACTGGGCTACAGAAAACCCTCACGAAATTCATCAGTGACCACTACACAGCCCTCATGTGACAGTTTGGTGCGCCATTGCCGAATCTTTTGTGTGGGGACCATATTTTTCAAAGAAGATGGCCACATGGTAATGTTAATTCAAACCGTTATTGTCACATGCTAGAGACCTTCCTCCAACCTAGGCTAAACCAGTTAATTGCAGATCATGGAGATCAAGAGGTGTGGTTCCAGCAAGATGTAGCAACATCACATCATCACACACCTCTCGACGTTCTATGGAAATGTTGCGCGAGTTGGTTCCTGATCATCTTGTCTCTTTGTGAGGAGACATCGCGTGACCCTACAGGTCGCCTGATTTATTGCCTTGTAATTCATTTCTTTGGGGACACTTAAAGGCTCTAGTGTACAAACATCGTCCCACAACACTTCAAGGACTTAAAGAGGCCATTACCCAAGAAGTGGCAGCCATTCTAAGAGAAATGACAAGAAGATGTATGGCGAACTTTCAGGATAGACTTTGTCAGTGTATCAACAATGGAGGACGTCATTTAGCAGATATAATGTTTAAAACCAAATCATCAAAAAAAGAGACAAAGTATGTATCTTTCATAAATAAAACTAATTTTTCTCTATCATATTTAGTTTTTCTGTAACAACCTATAAAAATTAGGGAGATTTTTTTTTTTTGCCGGACTCTGTATTTGTGAAATCTTTAAAGCAAAGTTGTCAGTTAACATTATTCATTTCATTATTTTTAAATGATAAGTGTATACATATTTCTTTTTTTTTAAGTTAGTTTTGTTCTCAGTTACACGGTCTGATGATGGTAATAGCTGAAACATTGTACAAAATAAAGTTAACACACAAAAACAGCATTAATTTATAATTTTTCAATGCACTATCAGCATGTTGGAAAAATGCAGCTGAAACTGAAAACATGAAAATGTACTGAAAAGTGAGGCAATTGTGCTAATGTGTTCTGCGTGTAAAGTGGGGTTTTACTATCCACACCTCTCCCACAGACAAACTGTAACTGTTCCATCACCCCCTTCATGTTCCACAACAACAAAATTATCATTCACTTTGCAGTTGTTTATTTGATTGAGTTTCACAATAAATAAGGCAACTATTGTACCACAGCTAATTTATTCAATTGATTTGACGCTACAAAGCTTATTTTTGTTTGTTCATCTGGGAATCATACTAAAAGGACTGCATTTTAAGACCACTTGAGAGGTTGATAAACTTGCCACATCAAGTTTTCACACATTACACAATACGTATTCCAAAGTTCTTTCAACAGTGGAATTGTCACTTAGCATGACACATCAATTCTGTAGGACAATGTTTTGATTCTGTAGGACAATGTTTTGAAGGTGACTAAACAGATCAAACTATACTGTAAAACAGTAAAATAAAATGGTGAAGTTCTGTTTCTTTAGAAATAGGCCTCACAAACAAAAAAAGTTTTATTATTTGTTGCACACTAAACACAAAAATAAGAAGAAATCAAATAAAACCAATTCTGACCTGATGAGGGTTCCAGTCTGAGTCAAAAATTATCACAGTATCTGCTGATTGTAGATTCAATCCAAGGCCACCAGCTCTAGTACTCAACAAGAATACAAAATATTCCGACTCTGGAGCATTAAATTTCCTCAGTAGTTCACCACGTTCTTCTGCTTTTGTTGTTCCATCCAACCTAAGGTATTGAAAACCACGCCAACCTAAATAGTCCTCCATTATAGTCATGCACTGTGTCATCTGACAAAATAGTAGCACTCGATGGTTTGTTGCCTTCAGTTTTGGAAGAATGCGGTCAAGAAGTTCAAATTTACCAGATGCTCGGTACAGGTCAGGCCTAGATTACAGATGTTATATAAGTATTAAACACAGACATCATAAAATTAATTATCCATAAATAAATTAAAAGAGACAAGGACAGATTAGACTGATGGTGTAAAGTCAGCAGGAATCAATGCTCACTCAATAAATAGCAGCAGCATAAAAAAAAAAGAAAGAAGAAAGAAAGGAACACACACACAGAAAGCATATATCCACTTTTCAATCCTATGATTTCTCAATTGACCTGCCAACACCTAATAATTTAAAATCCAAGATATAGGAGATACAGCAGGAAGAGCTTGCTTACCCAGTAACAACAGTTCCCTGAAACCCAATGTGATCACAATAGGCTTTCTCAATATGCTGGAACATAAATGGATGATTGCACAATTTTCTTAACTGCATGATGATGTTAAGTAAGGCTTTGGCTCCACCTCGACCTTGCTTTCCCTTTTCTGATCCATCAGTAAGCAAAACACCTTTGTTTTGCATGTGGCTGTAATAAATGGAGAAATAAATAATATAATGAGCTATACGTCCTGCAAATATACTTCTGAAGTTTTTGGCAAAAAATACAACTGTTTACATTTATTTTAAGCATCAAATACTGAACTCGTTGCATATAACTATGAAACACTGATGATTAAGTTAAGTAGAAGAAATGCTACAACAGAAATAAAACAAGATTTCCACAAGGAAATATGGAAGCATTAATGAAATAGTATCAATTTTTAAACTTCCTACTGCATGTGTTTAACAAGGTAAATGAATAAAGATTTGTCCATTGTGATGAGTAAAGCTATTTTCTTTGATGGGCAGGAAACAACTTACAATAACTACATGGTTGTCTTTTCTCAAACATTTCCAGTACAGATCTTCCTCAATTATTTCTAGCATATATTTTCAAGTTATAACATTACCTTCACTGTCTTTTTTGTGTTACTTTCCATATATGAAAGATTACCCATAATTTTAATCAGGCTTTAATCAATGTGAACTTTTGGCTAAGTGACATACATACTTTTTGAAGTTTGACAAGGAGTTACACTACCCTTTCTTTCCTCAATGTATGATACTGTGTTTCTGGGGAATCAATAGCAAAGTACAAATACCTGGATTTGATCATGAATTCTGTCTCAATGTCACTGTTATAGTAAAGATGTTATCTGAAATATGTTTATCTTCTGTTAATTTACAAGAATAGAAAGTTTCCTAGTCTGTGAAATGATTCAATGAACACAGTATTCTTCTAACACTTTAATGTCCTCTGAATCAATAACAGACAGCTCATATTTGGTGGTACAAGAATGCAATTCCCAATGGATTTAATGTACAGCGTTGTGATTACTTCATAAGCAACATGGAGTTCTAAAAAAATCTGAATGATGAATCCAAGTATTATGCAATCTTATTTTGGATTTGTGCCTGGAAGAATGATTATTGGTAACACTGTCAAATGTTCAGTTGGTAATCTTTACAGTATGCTACACTTTGTATTTCGTATTGTTATGATTTGTTTCCTCTCTCCTTATATCACTGTTGCAGTTCTGGCTCATAACTTTTAGTTCGAAGCAGCACACCACTAATTTCTCGCCCTTGCTATCCTCTTGATCTTGGAGTGAACTTTTACTCCACATACTCCATTACTCCACTCCCAAGAACCACAGACATTGCCGAGGTGGGGTGGCTTGCGTGCCTCAACGATACAGATAGCCGTACCGTAGGTACAACCACAGCGGAGGGGTATCTGTGGAGAGGCCAGACAAACGTGTGGTTCCTGAAGAGGGGCAGCAGCCTTTTCAGTAGTTACAGGGGCAACAGTCTGGATGATTGACTGAGCTGGCCTTGTAACATCAGCTAATGTGGCTTTGCCACACAGCTACTGCAAACGGCTGAAAGCAAGGGGAAACTACAGCCGTTATTTTTCCCGAGGACATGCAGCTCTACTGTATGAACATATGATGATGGCATCCTCTCGGGTAAAATATTCCGGAGGTAAAATAGTCCCCCATTCGGATCTCCGGGCGGGGACTACTCAGGAGGATGTGATCATCAGGAAAGACAATACTGGCATTCTACGGGTCGGAGCGTGGAATGTTAGATCACTTAATCGAGTAGGAAAATTAGAAAATTTAAAAAGGGAAATGGATAGGTTGAAGTTAGATATAGTGGGGATTAGTGAAGTTCGGTGGCAGGATGAACAGGATTTCTGGTCAGGTGAGTACAGGATTATAAATACAAAATCAGTTGGGGGTATCACAGGAGTAGGATTGATAATGAATAAGAAAATAGGAATGCGGGTAAACTACTATGACCAGCACAGCGATCGCATTATTATTGTCAAGATAGATACGAAGCCAACACCGACAACAGTAGTACAGGTTTATATGCCAACTAGCTCTGCCGATGATGAGGAGATTGAAGAAATATATGAGGAGCTAAAGGAAATTATTCAGACAATTAAGGGAGAGGAAAACTTAATTGTTATGGGAGACTGGAATTCGGTAGTAGGACAAGGAAGGGAAGGGAATATAGTGGGTGAATATGGTCTGGGCAAACGGAATGAAAGAGGAAGCCGCCTGGTAGAATTTTGCACGGAACATAATTTAGTTATAACAAACACCTGGTTTAAGAATCACAATAGAAGGTTGTATACGTGGAAGAGACCAGGAGACACCGGGAGATACCAGATAGATTTTATAATGGTAAGACATAGATTTCGGAACCAGGTTTTGAAGTGTAGGACATACCCAGGGGCAGACACAGACTATGACCATAATTTGTTGGTTATGAACTGTAGGCTGAAACAAGAAACTACAAAAAGGTAGGAAAATAAGGAGATGGGACCTAGATAAATTGAAGAAACCTGAAGTTCTGGAGAATTTCAGAGGGAGCTTCAGGCAACAATTGACAGAAACAGGGGAAAATAAAACAGTTGAGGAGGAATGGGTAAAACTGAGAGATGAAATAGTGAAGGCAGCAGAGGACAAAATAGGTAGGAAGGCAAGACCTACAAAGAATCCTTGGATATCATAGGAGATACTAAATTTAATCGATGAAAGGAGAAAGTATAAAAATGCAGTAAATGAAACAGGCAAAATGGAGTACAGACGACTAAGAAATGAGATTCACAGGAAGTGCAAAATGGCTAAGCAGGAATGGCTAGAAGGCAAATGCAAGGATGTAGAAGAATGTATAAATAGGGGAAAAATAGATACAGCCTACCGGAAAATAAAAGAAACATTTGGCGATAAGAAAAACAGCTCTATGAATATCAAGGACACTGATGGAAAACCAGTTCTCAGCAAAGAAGGGAAAGCTGAAAGGTGGAAAGAGTATATAGAGGGGCTCTACAAAGGAAATGAACTTCGAGACACTATTATAGGAAGGGAAGAGGATGTAGATGATGATGATGAAATAGGAGATACTATACTGAGAGATGAATTTGACAGAGCACTGAAAGATCTAAGTCGAAACAAGGCCCCTGGAGTAGATGATATCCCGTCAGAGCTACTGAAGTCTCTGGGAGAACCAGCCATGACAAAATTGTTTCACATTGTGTGTAAGATGTATGAGACAGGTGAAGTACCCTCAGACTTTAAGAAAAATGTTATAATCCCCATCCCTAAGAAAGCAGGTGCAGACAGGTGTGAAAACTACAGAACCATCAGTTTAATAAGTCATGGTTGCAAAATATTAACACGAATTATATACAGAAGGATGGAAAAGCTGGTAGAAGCCGACCTCGGGGAAGATCAGTTTGGGTTCAGGAGAAATGTAGGAACACGGGAGGCAATACTCACTTTACGGCTTATCCTAGAAGATAGATTAAGAAAAGGCAAACCAACATTTCTAGCTTTTGTAGATTTGGAGAAGGCTTTTGCCAATGTTGATTGGAATAAACTCTTTCAAGTTCTGAAACAAGCAGGAGTAAAATATAGGGAGCGTAAGGTTATTTACAACTTGTACAAAAACCAGACAGCGGGTGTCAGAGTTGAAGGGCATGAAAGGGATGCAGTGGTTGGAAAGGGAGTAAGACAGGGTTGTAGCCTTTCCCCAATGTTGTTCAATTTGTACATTGAGCAAGCTATAAAGGAAAGCAAGGAGAAATTTGGAGAAGGAATTAAAGTTCAGGGTGAAGAATTAAAAACATTGCGTTTTGCCGATGACATAGTAATTCTGTCAGATACAGCAAAGGACCTGGAAGAGCAATTGAACGGAATGGACAGTGTGCTGAAAGGTGCATATAAGATGAACATTAACAAGAGTAAAACAAGGGTAATGGAGTGCAGTGTAAGAAAATCAGGTGATGCTGAAGGAATTAGATTAGGTAACGAAACAATAAAGGAGGTAGATGAGTTTTGTTACTTGGGCAGTAAAATAACAAATGATGGTCGCAGTAGAGAGGATATAAAATGCAGAATGGCAATGGGTAGAAAGGCGTTTTTGAAAAAGAGAAATTTGTTAACATCGAATATTGATTTAAGCCTAAGGAAGTCCTTTCTGAAGGCATTTGTATGGAGTGTTGCCTTGTATGGGAGTGAAACATGGACGATAAGCAGTGTGGACAGAAAGAGGATAGAGGCTTTTGAAATGTGGTGCTACAGAAGAATGCTGAAGATTAGGTGGGTAGATCGCGTAACTAATGAGGAGGTACTGAACCGAATTGGGGAGAAAATAAATTTCTGGCATACCTTGACTAAAAGAAGGGATAGATTGGTAGGACACATTCTTAGACATCAAGGAATTGTGAATTTAGCGTTGGAGGGAAGTGTGTGGGGTAAAAATCGCAGAGGCAGGCCAAGAGACGCGTATAGTAAGCAGATTCAAGTGGATGTGGGTTGTCGTTCTTATGAGGAGATGAAAAGGCTTGCTCAGGATAGAGTAGGGTGGAGAGCTGCATCAAACCAGTCTCTGGACTGAAGACCACAACAACAACAACAACACCATTACTTGTTGGATATTCCAACCTCTGATGTCCCTTTGAGTATTCACCTCCTTCAGACTGCTCTAGTAACAAGGATATTATTTTTCATATCTTAATACATTTACTATCATTGTGTTCCTTCTTCTATCACTAACATTATTTTATTGCCTTCCTTATCACTGAAATCACTCATTTAAAAAGGATACTAAACTCTTCAGCTTCTGTGAGAGAGGGGAGTCAAAATGTTTCTAGTGTAATAAGTAGAGAAAGACAGAAATTTCAATAGTACCAATTTGTTTTTCAATACAATATCATGTACACTAATACACTTGCAGTCATGCTCATGTAACATTCTGCAAACTATTCAAATAAAAAGTCTTAGATTTTAGTACAACCAAGTATTCACAGCATCAATCACTGTATCATAATCGTCAAATCACCGTCCTCTTCTTCTTCTTCTTCTTTTTGGGTGTGGTCAAAGAAAAAGGTTTGGTGAGAAAATTTGGACCCACAGTTATGGAGAGTTACCAGAGTTGCGAGGGCTATGTGCACCATTGAGCTGTCCTGATGCAAAAGCACACCATGCACCAATTTTCCGCACCTTTGTTTCTTTACCTCATTTCTCAAACAGCACAGAAGGGTTCAATAGTGTGCTGCACTTAAGAGTTACATACTTCTGCAAGTAATCCACCATAATTATCCCTTCCGCATCCCATGAGACTCATGCCATCACCTTGACAGCTGATTTTTGCACGTGAATTTTTTTTTTTTTTTTTTTTGGGCCTGCAGGATGTTTCCAATGTTGTGACTGTTGTTTAGTCTCAGGATCAAAGTAGTGAACCCATGTTTCACCAATTGTCACATTGCTTGAAAGAAAGCTGTCTTCGTTCACTTCAAATTGGCGGACGATTTTTTCACAACACTGCACACACTCCTGTTTCTTATCTACATTCAAGTCTTTAGGGACCTACCGAGATGAAACTTTCGGCATTCACAAAATATCCAAAACAATGTCATGAGCAGATCCATGGTAAATTCCAAATGTGGTTTCAATGTGCTACAAAATTGTCCAACAATCGTGCATAATCATATCGTGAATTGCAGTCACTGTTTCATCAGTGGCAATGGTGACAGGTTTTCTGATCCTTAGCACATCCTCCTCACTCATTTTTCCACATTTGGACATCCAATTTTTCACTGTTGCATAAGATGGAGAACTTTCCTTAACTGTATTCTTCTTGTCCTCTACAATTTCCTTATTGTCTTTTCATGACAATATTCAATAACAGTAAGGTACATGATCCTCTTGATATTTGCCATTTTGCTTACACTATGGTATACAATGTATCATAGCAGCAAACTAACAAAGCTGCACCCACAAAGGGTCATCATAAAAGTAGATGGGGTTGTTTGTGCGAGACATTACAGTTGGCTACCTATCTCATGATAGAAACTTTTTGACTGCCCCTTGTACTTCTCTAAAACTTATAACAATCAAATTGAATCTTACTTTGCTAGTGTTGTGAGTTCTAAAAAAACACACAATGATAATTTCTATTACAACAATTAGCTGAACATAAATGATGACTATGACTGTCACTGCATGCATAAGCATTAAAGAACCTAAAAATACCAGTTGACATCAACAAATTCCATATCTCATCTTAATATATATAAAAACTGAGGTGTTTGTGCCTATATTTCACTCAGACAGCTCATATAAAATGCAGACTGAAGACCAGTGTTGACTTTTGACACTGTAATAACAAAGAGGTTATATACAGTGAAACATGATACACATTCATCAGTTGTTTTCATGCAACAAGCGTACGAATAACGAAAAATAAATGCATATTGCATTTTTGATCGGTTTCTAAAACACAGAAAACGGCACTGAAAAGTTAATCTACAGACGATAGAAATTTGTAGACGTTGTTTATCTTACACTGTAGGCATCACCAATGTTTTGATATTCCCATCCCCAAGGGGGTGAAACAGGGGATGAACAGTTTTCTTGAAAATAAGTTGCTATTAAGGCAATTTTGAAGCAAGAACTACAAAATTTTGGATTTACATTTTTGAATGGTATTTTAAAAACACATATTTTGATATTTTTGGAAATTCAACCATTAAGCAGGTGAAAAAAGGGAAAACCTTTCAAGGGTGTTACTAAGACTATTTTGATGGTAGAAATTCAAAAATTTGCATTTGGAACCATGGTTAGAATTTTAAAAAATGTGTTTTAGAATGTTTTGAATTCTACCATCAATGGCGCAATAGGGGGTAGCAAGTTGTATCAAAATACCTGATTATAAAAGCATTTTTAAAGCTAAATGTATGAAAATTTATATTTAGATGTAGAAACAACCAACGCAGACCATCCTTCCTATGTATGCAACACAACGGGAATTAAGCTAGTATAAAAAAAAACATCAGATGAATTATAATTTGATGATGGTGAAGAAGTTAAGAATATATTCGGCATGCTGAATATATAAACTAATACGAAACCATTAATTACATTAAAAGTTACAAAAAGATTTGCATACCTATACAAAACCCGCTGTAGACCTGACATGTCACATTTTATAATGTATTCCACCTTGTCAGGTAACTGCGCTTCAACTTCTTTCTTCAATCGTCTCAACAAAAATGGTCTCAGAACCTTGTGAAGTCGTCGAATAATTAAGATGGTTTCTTCTTCATTCAACTCCACCTAGAAGGTTTACAAATCTGTAGATATTACTGTTATACTCTGCTAATTCTTTACTATGTCTCTGTCTTTACTTTCTTGTAACACACAGTATTTGTAGATGTATGGAGTATTTTGCAATCATAATTGTGGCCAATCAATATTCTGTTCTATATATTGTTTCAATACCTGAAAGTTTCTAAGAATCTTTTAAAAATAGCCAGAGGTTATAACTATAACTGAAACACATCAAATGACTCTGAACTTCATATAAGTATTTACATATTGTCAAATGGAAGTATGACACTTCACAATTGTTTATATAATAATTAAGCTATGATCACCTAATTACAATAATGCTCCACCACTGTGATAAGTAGCTGATGCTGTATTACTCTCAATACTCCACCTTCCTTGACAATAGTTCGTTACACACAGAGTGACAAATCATAGGAATGTTACAGTATTTACATTTGATAAGGTTTAAATTTAGTGAAATAAATCGCAATTTGCGATGTTATGCCTTCGCTGTATTACGTTTAGATGGAATACCAAACTGTGGCAAATGAAAATTTGTGCCCGGCCGGGATTCGAACTCGGGATCTCCTGCTTACTAGGCAGATGCGTTGACCACACCGCCACCGAGGACACAGTAACCAGCCCGACTGCAGGGGACTCTTCCCTGCACACACAAATCTCCATTCGCCACACTGTCTCTTTCCTGCCCGGCTGGGCACAAATTTTCATTCACCACAGTTTGGTATTCCATCTAAACCTAATACAGCGAAGCCATAACATCGCAAATTGCGATTTATTTCATTCATTTGAACGCTGTAATTCATCAAATATGTAGCAGTTAGGTATTACAAAACTAAGATTTAATACTAAACAATATAATGATGATAGTTTGCAACTCACCACAAAGACATTTGTTGAACTGTGACAGGCACATAAGAAGAAGGTACTCATACACACGAAAAATTAGATTTCTACCACAGACTATGTCAGCAAAAGACACACAAACTCATTTATACAGGCACACTTTATACACACACAACCATCATCTATTTCAAAGTGCGGTGGCCGGACATGACTATTGTATGTCCGTGAAACACGCCTGGTTGATTGTGTGAATGATGTCTTTTCTGACAAAGTCTAATGGCCAAAAGCTTAAGTTCTGTGTGTATGAGTGTCTTACTTGTGTGCCATCCTTAGGTCAACATGAGTCTTTGCAGAAGTTGTAAACTATCCACATTATATTATCAACATTGAAATACAGTTACTTTCACTTTTTCTTCGCTAGCCTCCAAAATAACTCATCAGAATAAAATACTGAAAATTTACAACATTTAGATGTTCATAGGCAATGTTACCATTTGTTTTTGAATAATTAGAGCATTGTTTAAAATATTACATCTTATACAATGATCTGATAGTCAAATTTACCTTTTCACCTGTAGTTGCAAAAGGTGCATTAAACCACTGCTCAAATGTGCTGACACATTTGAAAATAGAAGGCAAAAGAAAATTTAATAAAGCCCAAAGTTCTGGAAGTTTATTTTGTAGTGGTGTCCCTGTCAGCAGCAATCGGTGTGGTGCAATATAGAAGGTATTCAAAACTTGTGTCAGTTTGCAGTGGTGATTTTTCATACGGTGCCCTTCATCAATGATCATGAATTTCCATCGCAGCTGAAAGTTAAAAAATCAAATGTTACTTAATCACTGACAGTTCCAAGTGTACAGGAAACATATTGAACATATGTTTTTTTATTATTATTTAAGCTCTCAACCTCTACTCTGATCAATATTTAATGGACTTTTATCAGTTGCAAATTTAATTAAGGTAATCAGAACTACGTTACTTGGAGGGTAGAGCTCACACACAGGTGAAACTGTAATATCGTGTCTAATACTGATCCCATGTCTGTTTTTAATTTAAATACTGTTTGATTACTATTCATTACAACATCATAGTCCATTATATGAGAAAAGTCAACATTCAAGAATCCACAATGAGCAGCATACAAAAGTATAATAATTTTTATTTGCAGATACCTCAATCTTAATTTGATTGATCGCCGCAAAAACTACAAAATATTTGCTGAAAAGCTGTTTATAATAACATCTCTTCCTTAATTCACATGACATTGTTAATTTTAATTATTTCAACCGCTTGTAATAAATAATTGTTGCTTGGGCAACTCACAATTAGAATCTTATCCAAACACAACTAATATCTTGCTGTGGTCATGTAACTGTGTATTTGTATATGATTATGTGACATTTTTTTCTAGAAAAAGAGAAGAGCTTGAAAGCTAGTGTGAATAGTTTCCTGTTATGTGTTTCCTCAATTATTGCTTTTTCTAATATTGTACATATTTCTTTAATCAGAAAATTTCATTTTTGTTGTTACACCACTAATCAATATTCTACTTTCCTCATATTTCCACTGTGTTACTTCCCATCTATCACATATTCTAAACTCTTATGCTTAATCACTTTTTAATTCTGCCTATCTCCACTCAATTCAAACAACTCGCTGCTAATGAAAGAGTAATGACTGCTTGAACAAACAAACCTACATTACCAGCACTACAATTTTCAATCTGAAACTACTGCATCTTCAAAGTAGTTTTCATCAATGAACACACTAGATTATCCCAAAGCAGGAACATAATGTGTCTCAAACATTTTACTATTTCTTTTAAAGAGAAATACACTTCAAAAATTAAGTAATTAAATCTTAACAGACAACATAAAAATAATAAATATTGAGAATTGAACAATAAAAGGGTGTTAATAATGAATACTTACTTTTGCGAGTACTGCTTTATCTTTGATAATATATTCATAAGTGGTAAGTAGTACATTGAATTTTGCAGCTCGCATCCCACTTTGTATGTTACGCCTCACTGCAGGAGATCCTTTGTAAGCTACAATTATCACCGAGGGTGCCCACTTTTCAAATTCAAGAACCCAGTTGGATAAAGTTCTGTTAACAAATGATTTTAGGTTAATTGGAGTATTAATTTAAAAATTAGTATAAAACTAGTACAGAGTTCTAATTCACTCAGGAAGTGTACCAATGGGCCAAATAACATAGGAACAACAATGAAGTCTTTCTGTGGTTAAAATCCTAATTAATAGTTACTATACTTGAGATAGTCAGGCGAAACTTTAATAACAATTACGCTGTAGGTTTAAATAATGTAGTTATCTTTTGTTAGTTGCAGTGTTCAGAAATTAGAAACGTTACCAAAGGAAGAAAAATATCGGCGTTTTCTCTCGTAACACCACACCTACTCACAAATAAAAGTGCAGAAGGCATTTTACACAACAAATAAAATAATATTGCCCATGTCACAGAAATAAAGGTTTTTATAATATCAGTTCAGGGACACTGAATGCTAGGACACAATTCACGAATGTTGCATATGCAGCAGAGATTGTAAGAGAAAAGCACTGCATCCCAAGAACTAGTGTTAGATAACAAATTTTCTTTTTAAGAGTGCTCAAGCTGCACTAGAAGATCTGATACCAATAGCTTTACATTTCTCAATAAATTCCAGAATTAATTATCACTATTTAACAGGTGGCATGCTGATCTGAAACTTCCTGATATGAAAATTATATGCCATATGAAGCTGAACTCAACATTTTACCAATCATGGAGAAGTGCTTTTTCTTACTGAGCTTTGGTAACCCCGTATGTAGCCAGATTTCCAGTTTAATATGGATTCTGAGCCAAGAAGTAACTCTGCATTTTTAACAACAAAAACACTGCCAGATGTACTAAGTCACAGATAAAAATCCTAGGACTGACTGGGGATAACAATGTGATGTGCACTCTCCCACACAAATTCCGCCTCGTTCATTTCTATACAGATTGAATTCCCATCTTCCAAGAATGTACAGTATCAGTATACCTACATGTTGTCAATTCTCCTTTTTTTATTTATTAATTGATGGTGTTCTTGTTGCAAACATTACACAACATTTCATAAATTATTATTCATACCTATTTACACCACAATTAATGCATGTAATGGATGACCTTGTCTTTATCACATAATTATTATACAACTGTTTCAATGAAAGTTCAAGAACTACTACTAATAACATTTAAATTCATTTCCTTTTTAAAAAAATCAATAATTATTGTAAAACAGAAGCAATACTTACGACAATGGTACTATAATAAGAAAGGGACCATTGACCTTCTTCTTCTCCATCAGGTATGTTATTAATGCAATAGTTTGTATAGTTTTCCCTAAACCCATTTCGTCTGCAAGTATTCCATTTAAATTATTGTTATAGAGTGAAACCAGCCACTCAAGACCCTGCAAATAATAATTTGTGCAGAAAATCAGCTTATACATATACATTCCAGGTTAGGAAGTTGTTAATTCTTAATACAATTAACAATAAATACATGTGAAAAACAAGTAAACTGTATACCCCCGAACACACTGATACCAAAAAAAGTCAAGAGAAAAATACTTAAATTCAGAGAGAGGGCTCAAATACCTTATGCAACTTAATATAATTTACATGGTGTAAAAGGAAATTTATCTCAAAAGTAACACCTGTCAAACCACTATTTGTAAAGTTTCCCTTCAAGCAGTAAACAGTTGTGACATCATGCTCATCGAAATGAGATTGATGTTATGCTGTTCTCTCACTTATGCTGTATTGCTGCAGTATTATTACTCAGTAGAGGGCTTCATTCAGGTATCAGTTCTTAAATTTAACCGGGAACTAAAGCATTGGAAAATTCCTGGGTATTTCCGCGATGATAAAATTCCCGCATTTTTCCTGGTTTTCCCGGTTATTGTAGGGCATATACACCCCGTGCTTTATATTGAATCCACATCAAAATTGATTTGATACTGATTGTTGTACATTGGTTGTTAACTTTATAGGTAAAAGCAAGGGGACGAACCTGCTGACACTACATCCACAGAAACAATTTAGACTCACATCATCCTCACAAAAACAAATTTAAATTTAAATAAACAATACCAATTAGTATTGTTATTAGTAAGTGGTCAGAGATGCTTTTCTGTAGTCACCTGACAGCATGCATTAACTTTGTGAAAAGTAATGCTATTAGCTCTAGTACCAATAAATGTAAGGTGGTTACAACTACCACATAGTTATTTGATGCAAATTCATCTGTGCAATGATAAAAATATCTGCATATATGATTTTTGACAATCTGAAACACAGAACCCTGCGGAATAATCACAGTGTCCAGCACTAAATGTTGCAGGTGCACTGCTTTTCTGTGTTCTTGCCAAGGCCTTAATGTAGATCATAAAATTCTACTAGAGACTAAAATAGCATATGGCATTAATGGTCTCCCTCTTCCACAGAAAGAGTCACATTATAACAATATAAAACAGGGGATAGATAGATTAGATTATCTGTTTGTTCCACAGATCCATATTGAGGAGATCCTTGTAATATATATATCTATTTTATTTTCCCCCCTATTATTTATAAGCTGAAATAATAATACTAATAGTATGAATAATACATTATATCATTTGTTTGTATTCAAAGTTCGTCAATGGAGTAGAAGGAGTTGGCCACTAGTAAGTCATCTTTATTTGTAGCTACATTTTTTATGGTCGCTGACAAAATATTGAAAATGTGTATTCCTGAGTAGTTTAACTAAATTAAACTAAATGTTTAACCCCTCAAGCATGACGCTGGCTTCTAAAAAGAAAAACAACCTCAACACTTAAAAGGTACTTGGCTAAATCAATTTAGCCATGAAAAGTTTTAATCAAGCTATAAAAATTAATTGCTTACAAGAGAAAGCTCAAAGCTTGGCATAGTACCCAACGCATTAGAAGACAATAAAATCTCGTTTTCCTGATTATAATCACCCATCAAAATTCACAGAACTTCATCTTCAATCAGCCCAGTTATTGCACAGAACATTCAAAAATCAGCATGCACACGAAGACAAATGTTTGTAAAATTGTAGGCCATGCAAATAACTTAATGCAAACTCTGTCAACATGAAGCTAAGGAATATAGGGCACTTGCTGTCAATGGAAAATCCCATAAGTTTAACAGCTCCACCATTATCCAGTTATACAATGTAACTGAGGCTACATCCCATCTCGTGCATTTTGTGTACATTTATTTTCATTTTATCATCATTATACCATTCCTTGGCTTCACTGAACAGATCATACGCTTGCTGTGTTGCCTGTATGTCACTCCTTTCACTAGCATATAGTGTTGTGTTATCTGAAAACTGCAAAATGTCACCAATTGAGCTTATGTCATTAACAAAAATTAGAAACAACAGAGACCCAAGTAGGGATCCTTGTGGCACACCATATCGTAATTTCTCTTCACACGAGACTGCCGCTATAACTGACATGGCCTGATGTCTGTCAGTTAAATAGGAAGTGAGGGTTGCCAGGTCAGTTCCTCCAATACCGTAGGATTTTACTTCACCAAGTAGGACCTAGCGTGGAATGGAATCAAAGGCTTCACTAAGATCATAAAATATGAGGGCTACAGACACACTTTCTTTCAAATGCTCAGTTTATTTTCTTGATCATTTCTAGAGTTGTTGTTGTTGTAGACTTACCATTCCAAAAACCACACTGTGCATTATTAAAGACGTATTTTTCAGTAAAAATAAGTTGATGTTTCATTAGAGATTCCATCACCTTATCCAATAATATTTTAACAGACTGGAAATCAATTTTACAACCTATATGCCCACGTAGCTTCCCGTTGGGCTTCACAAAGCTTGCTGGATAACTTTACAGACCCTGCCACCTATGAAAATCCCAGAGGTCCACAGGGTATCAAAGTTTTCACTTTCATTACCATATCTGGTGGCATCAAACTTATATAACTGACAATATCTTCATCATCATCAGTGGATGCTAAAACATACAGTTTAATATCCCTGCTTCGTATTCGGAAAAGGGCTAAAATATGCCTAAATTACATCAAACTATTGAGAGGAAATATGCTATATCAATCTGAAACCTAGCATTGTGCCCCATTCAAATTCTATAAGTTAATGTTGTCCTGTTACAAATTTATCCTTAATGTAAATACAAAGGTAAACAGATCTGTGTATTCACAAGCCAATGAAGTGTGTATGCAATTAATAACATGAATTACAGCTAATGTCCTACAGATTTTATACTGTCAACAGTTTATAAGTGTAAAAATAACTTACTTTTATTTGGTATTCTTTTAGTTTTCCATTCACCATGATAGATGCTTGTTCTGTTACCTTCTCTGTGATGGTATGAGCAATACTGGAAAGGAGAAACAAATTCTTACTATTTACTGATCAACAAGACTGCCCTAAAAAATATTTCTCAAAAGATTTAGATTGGCTGGCCAGTACTTACCTTTTCACTGTACCGCCAACACTCAAACACAGAAAGAAAAAAGGAGGAAAATAAAATACTGGTCAGCCAATCTATCTCTTTTGAAAAATAATTTATCATCTCTATACAGAATTTCCATCATTCATCGACTACAAAATATTTCAATAGACACCATCCTTAAAGATTAAAAAAATGCCTATAATTAAAAACAAATTACACTTATGATTACCAATCCAATATCAATGTAATACTACAGAGTGTCTCACTAAAGACACCTGACAGGCGTCCGCAGATCGCGCGGTACGGCTTCCAGCCGCCGCCGCATCCGCCGGCCACGGCAGTGCCCAATTCTCGGACTCTATTGTGCCATGGGTGCATACATAGAGTTAAAGTCTAAAAAATATTGCAATCTGAGTAACCTAAGCTTACCTTTATTTACAGTTGATGTTCAAAATGAAGTCACTCTATGGAAAGAGCGGCCTGACATCTCTTGAACACATTTGTGAACACTCGACAAATTTCGGCTGCCAAAATCTGGGAAATGACTAGTTGAATCCTCTTCCAACACTTCAAGTGTATGGGGATTGCTTGCATACACCTTGTCTTTTAACATTCCCCAAAGATAAAAGTCACAGGGATTTAGATCTAGAGAACGAGGAGGCCAGTCAACTATCCTATCATCAAAAACACTTCGTATTGCTGCCATAGAAGCATTGGTAATGTGTGGTCTTGCATTGCCCTGCATGGAATAACCGTACAGCTTTTCATTGGGTGAAAGTTCTTGAAAAAATGGATGCAGGATATTGTTCACATGCCTGTCAGAATTTATTGTTTTGTGAAAAAAGATTTAACTAGTCATTTCCCAGATTTCGGCAGCTGAAATTCATCAAGTGTTCGCAAATGTGTTCAAGAGATGTCAGGCCGCTCTTTCCATAGAAGGACATCATTTTGAACATCTACTGTTAAAGGTAAGCCTAGGTTACTCAGATGGCAATGTTTTCTTAGACTTTAATGCAGTGTATGTGCCCACGGCACAATAGAGCCCGAGAATTGGGTGCTGCCATGGCCAGGGGATGCGGTGGCGGCAGCCGGGAGCCGTACCGTGTGATCCGCGGACGCCTGGCAGGCGTCTTTCGTAAGACACCCTGTATAAAGAAGTCAACCCTTGGTGTGAGAAAAATTTATAATTGGTATTCACTCTGTGCTCTCTTCTTTCTGATTAATGTAATAAAGGTACGATGGGAGATTGTGCTTGGCTGACACCATCTCATTTCATCACTACGATTCAGTATTACACACACACACACACAGACAGACAGAGTACAGTAGCACATTAGAATATTCTATCATGTTCAAAAACTTGGCCAGATTAGTCTAAGTAACATTGTGGTAATTGTTAATTTTAATGAAATGTATATGGCAATAGTATTAAGTATACTTTTACACTACCTATGGGTCATTCCATGGAAACTCACAGGGGGTGATAAGGTGACCATTTCAGAATTGGATCGTATTTGGTACATGGGTACCTACATGTCTTAATAGAAAAACTGTAAAAAAGCACTGTCCTATATCAAATGATTTTTGAGAAATTTATGTTTGAAGGCTAAAAGGCATGTGTGTGATCCACAGTCAGGCACCAAAATCCCCATCTTCAGAGGGCTACTGCTTAGTGATGAGTTGACCTATAGACCTCAATTTTTTTATGCATCACATATGTAGATATATGATATAAAAAGTGAGAAATATCAGTTAGATTATTTACGAAAAATGTTGAAAAATAGACTTTTTTCACACTGCAGTTTAAATTCACAATTTTTAAAAACTTATTAACTCTGTGTATGAAAACAATACTACCCTCAATATTTGGTACTGCAGCTCTTCAGTCCTATTATTAATTATAAAAAAAAAAAAACTTCTTACATTCAGTTGGTTGACTCCATCAGGAAAAATGGTCTACAGTATAACCTCGTTTTTACGCTTTTCAAGGGACTTAAGTTAAATGGTGTGAAATGCAGGAAAATGTAAAATGAGGAAATAATGTTTTAAATGGTAAAAAATGATTACTGCATGAGCCTTGCATTTTCGTAGTTTATTTGTGATATATGTGCATAATAGGCATCTAAATACTCGCTAGGAAGTTTATTATACAATTAAGGTTATCCAGATTTTCACTATTTTAAGCGCCAGGCAAAACATAATTTTATGGGAAGTAGAATTTTTTGACATAATTTCATTAATTATAATCAAGGACGCCACTGCTGGGCTATGTAACACATCTTCAAAATTACATGAACCGCTTCGATATAGTTTGGACGCTGCTGCCAGGCTATGTAACACATCTCCAAAATTACTGCCTTTTACCGGCATTACGTAATTATTTACATAGTAAAACTCAAAGTTCCGTTATTTTTGTATTTTTAGATGTTTCACACGACGATATTAGAGAATTTATTCACATTTTCGAGTTCAAACATATGCATAAGTATTTTTGTGACGTTTGCATAGAATCGGCACACCTCACTATTATCGCTTTTTTGAGGCTGTGGGTATTATGATACCCAACTTTGACAGATATCGTTCTTTATTAATCAGAAATATGTATCACAAAAACAATGCAACTCTTTATTCTCACACCAACAAAGCAACTGGTTCTGATTGTTTGAGTAGACGCCAGCCGCTCTGGCAAAGAAGCTAGCGGAAAGAGGAACTACACTGCCACAAATCAGCGTTATTCTCACGCCAACTGCTCTGGCAAAGAAGCTGGTTGAAAGAGGAACTACATCGCCACAAATCGGCACATCGTAAGTCATCAACGAAAGGCGAAATATACGTTTGAATAAATGCAAAGTGTCAAGAAACGACCGCGAATAATTTTTAAGCGCTATAATTTATGGGGAAAGCCATGCTAGCGTCAATTTATGTACATTACGTCATTTTTCTTCACGAAAATTCTTTCGAAAAGCGTAAAACGCAGGAAAAGTGTAAATATGTTAACACAAAAACGAGGGTGAATTAACATTGTAAACATAGGAAATTTGACGGGACTGACAAAAAATTGTGTAAATGGCGGGAAAACGTAAAAACCGAGAATGTAAAAACGAGGTTTTACTGTATTTTGATATACTGCAAAGTCCTGGATGGGCACATAGACAGTTGAATCAGAGCTTGATTTTTTGCTTAAATGTATACATATTTGGTAGCAATCTTAGGTGCAAAGAAGAATATCCCAACTCACTTACTTCATAGATAAACAATAACATGAAAAAGATAAACAATAACATGAAAATGCCACATATGCGTATCATGAATTTTCAGAACTACTGGATATTAAAAAATTAAAACCATAGGTATTCCTAGAAACACTGTTCTCAAACTGAATATGGTTGACCTGAAGGACAGAACTATATACAAGTGAGTGCTGAAAATAGTTAATATCAAAGATGTAAGTGTTTCTTTTTGTGACTTCAAATTTGCTTGTGTGAGTGTTGTTTGCAAAGTATTTGCATTTAATATGTCGGTATACGGTAGATACATGTATATTTCTTTGTGAATTACATTATTGCTTTAATTCTCAATTTTATTTAATGGTCTTGTCATTTAAATATACAGTTATAGAGTAAGGATACCATATATATTGTTGCATCTGTGTACCAAGCTGATAAAAGTTAAATACAACATATTTATTAAGTAAGTGCTTGATAACTGTTTTCAGCTATCACTTGTATACAGTTCTGTCCTTCAGGTCTACCATATACAGTTTGAGAAACTGTTACAAGGAATACCTATGGTTTTTATTTATTTATTTATAACCCAGTAGTGTTCAAAATTAATGATACGCATATATGTAATTTTCATTTTATTGTTTATCTTTTTCATGTTGTTGTTTATCTATGAAGTAAGTGAGTCAGGATATTCTTCTCTGCACCTAAGATTGCTACCAAATATGTATACATTTCAGCAAAAAATCAAGTTCAGATTCAACTGTCTACGTGCCCATCCAGAACTTTGAAGTTCATAAAAATCAACTTTAACTGAATGTAAGAACTGTTAAATGCAATACAATATGCTTTCCATTATTTTTTATAATTAATACTAGGACTGAAGAGCTACAGTACCAAAATTGAGGGCTGCACTCTTTCATAGGCAGAGTTATTATTATTATTATTTTAAAATCTCAAATTTAAACCACAGCATGAAAGTGTATGTTTCATAAATAATGTAAATGATGTTTCTTACTTTTTATCTCTCATATAAATTTAGTGCTCTACATATGTGGTGCACAAAAGAATTGAGGACTATAGGTTAATTCGTCACTAAGCAGTAGCCCTCTGAAGATGGGGATATGAGTGCACGACTGTTGATTGGATACACATCTTTCAGCCTTCTAACACAATTTTCTCAAAGATGGTTAGAGATAGGATAGTGATATTTGGTATTTTTTCTATTAAGTCATGTAGGTACCTATGTACCAAATATGATCAAATTTTGAAATGGTCACGTTGTCATGCATTAACACATCTGTGATTTTCCATGGAATGACCCCAATGTAGTTACAAATATTCATCACTGATGTAAATAATAAATTTAGAAGATTAGGTGGCTCATCGTTACAATGTATCCAGTGTTTCATTTACCATCTTCATGTTTTCAACAACTTACAACTCATTAGGGGTTGATATGGAGTATCACAAGTGCATAAATTCATTATTGTTAAGCATTGATCAATGGTTATGGTATCTGAGATATGATTTATATTACTAATTAATTTCACTGGAACAAAAAGAAACACTCACACAAAAATATATGCTTTGAAATCAACTAATAATGTTAAAATTGTGTCTTTCTTTCAATAAGTACCAATAAATTTCTAACTTCTGCTCTATATCTGATACAAATACATCATTAAGGTTTTTATGTGTTGTCTATAACTGTTAAAACATTAACATGTATATTTCAGTCCAGGTAACTTAGCTCACCTGAACCCACAAGAGTAGATGACTATTCAGTTATAAAACAACTTGGTTCATATGGTTCAATAGGTATTTGAAGGAAATATGTCACACTCATTTCTATTATTTCCAGATTTTATATCTTCCCAGTACAATTATTAATATGTTAGTAAATTTTTGCAGCCTTTGTGTGTGCAATGTGATGGAAGAACTTCCGAGAAATACTGAATGTAAATAAAAATGGCACATTACATACAAATCAATATGGGTTTCACACCACATTTAATTTAAAAATGCTTCTATGTCCAGTACATACAGCACTTACACAATGACATGTCACCTATGTGTATCTCAATGACTGATATTAAGCATCAATTTGTCATTAATGATCTCCTACTTTTCCATACACCATAGTGTGCTGAGCACGTGCTTCTGAGAGAACATATCAGGTAGTAGATTAGCAATAGGTTAACATTTGATTTCAGCAAGAAACTGAGTACTATTTCAAGGATGGCACATGATTTAAACATGTCACAGTGGTTCAATTTAGTGCAAATCTAACTGCCAAATAAAAATTACATAAATTACACTCTAGATTCGTCCCCTCTGTACATATTTCCTTATACATTATTTATGAAGTAATCTTCATATCCTGAATGTATATCACCATAAAAGAAAATACAGCTCTATATAATAACAAATAAATGCTATGTTCTGACTGCCCACTATTCTCCTGGTCTTATAACATAATATTACAAATCTTACAAGTCTACAAAAATTACTGACCTATAGTATGTTTGTTCTTCAGTATAATTCTTGTACTCATCATCTTCAGCTTTTGCTTTCTCAATTACAGCACGTGCTCTCTCCTCTTCTGACATACTGTCATTGAATTCTTTTCCTCTTCGGTTCTTTGTTGTACCTGAAAATTCCGAGGAACAAATAACATTTCAATTTACGAAATTAATAATTCAGAATACACTTTGCTGTACCAAGATGAAAAAAAAGAGTAACTAGATCAAATGTCAAGAATTAGTTTTATTTATTTATTTATTTATTATAGCACCTCTGCCTTACTTTACAAAAAAATTTCACCTCATGATGGTCTCTCTCTCTTAAACACACACAGAAACACACCGGTGCATGTGCACATGTAAGCACCCACTGGCACACACACTGCACACAGAAACAACTTCATGTACCTTTATTTTTATAATAGAAATTGATAGATAAAAATCTACTCACAATATGGTAAAAAAGAAGGGGGGGCATCAACTGGAAAGTGAAAAAGCTCTTAGAGGCAGTGGCTCCTTCTTCTAGCAGAAGGGCTGAAGAGAAGGGCAGACAGATGTATGAAACTTAACTGATAAGGTTTAAGAAAAGTCAGTCATTGCCTGGAATTAATATAGACAGGTATGAAAACAAAAGCTAGAGATGGAATGAAAACTAGGAATCGGTACTGAAATAACTTCCATGAACAAAGAAAGAAATTAACATAAAATTAGAACAGGTGGATGGCGAGAACCGTGCAAGTGTTAAAACACCATTTCCCACAAGTGGAGTTCTGAGAAGCTAGACTCTGATGAAAGACTCCAGATAAAACATATGGAGAAACAGGCACTAAGATCATAACTGTCATGATTTAGAGAATGCTCTGCAGCAGAATATTGTGTGTTGCCTGTTATGCCCTCTCTCTATGCTGACTGATAACTTAAAAGGAGTCATACCAATGTAAAAGATCCAAACAATTGTTACATATCAATTGATGTATGTTGTGTCATTTCACAGGTGGTTCTCCCTTTGATAGTATATGTTTTGCAGTTACAAGGCTGGCAAACATGGTGATAGAAGGGTGCATAGAGCAGGTCTTACAGATGGTACGGTCACTTGGATAAGAGGTGTAGAGTAGGGAAATAGGTGCAGAGGGAGCATAGGTCTGACCAAGATATTGTGGAGAGTGGGGAAGGAGCTGACAATGAAAAAAAAAAACAAAAAAAAAACTATAGGCAGACGAGCAAAATGTCAGTCACAACATGTTAGGATAGGATTTTAAGAAGTCACAACTTTGTTCAAGTTGTATGCTAAGCCATAAGATTTTATTTTATTGGGGGGCAGGGGTGATCAGCAGTATCAGTATTTGGTGTGACAGCCCAGAAAACTGATTTTGAATTAGGCTGACAAGGTAATTACCTCCGGTGAAGGCTGAAGTAAGGCTCATGCAGTACTGCCATAAGGAATCTGCATATGAACAAATACAATTACCTCAAAATACCAATCTGTATGGGACGGAACAGCTGACATGGAAAGGATGGCATCCTCCAATATGCAAGTACTGTTGTTTGTGTTTAGGACTGCATCAGAGTTATTGGTATAGTTCATCTCGGCCTGCAGTATAAGTGGGCCCTCCACTGTTCCAATGCGAACCAATCCCTCTCACACTGCAATGTGATTTCAGTGTGTCACTGCTTGGCTAGGCATTGCATCGAGGTAGTGTAAATGCAGCTTTAGCATCACTCTCTTTATTAACTCCTGCACAATTTTTTTCTTATTTGCAGCCCTATATTCTGTCTTTACATTCTCTGGGTTTCAAATATCTTCTCATATATTCTCCAACAATCAGTCTTTCCTTCTGAGCCTGCTGGTAATGTCTCCTCTGATACCGGGCTCTTGGTGATTTTTCAGGGTGTCCAGCGATAAGTAATTTTCAAATTCAAGTCTTTTTTCCAGGTTTTTCAGGTTCACCATTTATTAATTTGGCATAAAAAGTACAAACAATTATTAGTCTTTAACAGTTTTCCTACATATCTTCAACTGCTTACAAATCAAAAGTGCCGAACATATGAGTGCATTTGAAGGAAAGCATTTTTTATACACGAAGAAACTGTGAGTGATCCAAAATTACGTTCCTCAATACATGATTATTGATATCATCATAAACCCATTAAAAATTCAAACCAACACTTGATGAAATTTTTAGTTTATTTAAAAAAAAAAACATTGTTTCTAAATTCAAAAAAGTACAGGTATGTTCCTCAGCAACTTAGAAAATAATCCATGCCCGACGAGGGATTCGCACCCCCGACAGGGAACGGCCTCGCGCATTGTAGCATATCACCTCAATGCGCTCAGCCACTCTGCCGCACATAAATTACTGCAAAGGGGCATTGCATACTCTAAACATGGCCTTGCTCATTTTTGGACAAATTCATTCTAATTAACAGTGTGCGTCATCTTAGAATTTCTTTACTTGCCACATTCCTTTCTCACAAACGGAAAACTTTACTGTGATAGATCAATTTTCTATGTTATTCATTATGCTATGATATACTATTCACATCAATAAACTACTGGCATAAGTGTCAAATGCAGTGGAACCCCGATTTAACATTTTTAGCGCTAAAATTTGGTTATAATTTTATACTATATATAATGTAATAGACATCACAATACTAGGCAGGGCCTGTTTCTGAATTTCAAAGAGTACCTGAAACTGGTAACTTCACAGTTTCACAGTAAACATTTGACATAATTTTATTAATCATAATCGATGTTTTCATGAAGGCTGCATCTGTCTCATTAATTTTTTAAATAATGAAACACTGCACCAGTTGCAAATTTTTTCACTCTTCAGACGATGATTTTTGAGAATTTAATCACATTGTCAAGCGCAAATATCTCTTGCGCCATACTGATTTGCTTCTCCCAATATGCAAAAACCACACATACACAAACTGCGGTTCACACTGTCTATGAAACATCAAAAGTAGTAACATAAATATTTTCAGTTCACAATGAGAACAATTTCATTCTCGAAACTCATCATAATAAGTGTGAAAAATTACATTTTAATAAACAGTAGGTGCGAAGGCTGATGGAAGCAATAGTAAATTACAGTCGCACCCGTCAGTCACTGTACCATATGGCAACTTAGCGCGAACTATAAACAATGAAATGCAAACTATGCATTCCAATAAAAGCAAAAAATTTAAATCAACTTTACTGCGTAAAGTTTTAAACACAACTTGATGGCAAAAATCATGCCAGCTGCAATTTATGTCTGTTACGTAAGTTTTTAACTCCTCGAACATGGATTCATAAAACGAAAATTGTAAATATCTTAACGCAAAAGCCGGGATGAATTAAAATTGTGGACCAACAAAAAATTGTGTAAAAGGCGGGGAAAATGTAAAATCCTGGAACGTAAAAGCAGGGTTTCACTGTACAAGAAATTGGAGTAAATATAAAAAATTCAAGGTTTTTGAGTAAAATTTAAGGGTTTTTCCTGGTTTTTCCCAGATTTCGAAAATTCCAGGTATTTTCCTGGATTTCAAGATTTCAAGGTTCACTGGACACCCTGTTTTTCCATAATCCTCTCCATTTCTTTAATCTCACCAGTTCATTTCCTTCATCCCTCTTCCATCACACATCTTGCACATTTATAAATTTACTTTTGTTTATTATTCTCTCTCTGCTTGATGAGGGGATGTTTTTATCTATCAATAAATAACATAATTTCCAAAAATGGACTAGTTTTCTAAAAAACTATTGCTGTAGTGTAACGCGCCATGTAAGTCGAATCGAGCGTGCCGACTATGTACTTACAGTGCCCGCCACCAGTGGCGCGCAAGAATAGAGACAAGCAGCGCGCCCTCTATGAATGAAGGTGGAGGTAGCGCGGAGTTGCCCAGACACTTGTGAAGTGCATGCCAAACAGTTACATTGTTATGTTCAGTTTTGTATTTAACAGCCGATGTGGGCCATTTATGTTAGTCTTTACGTGATAAAGTTTGGAGGTTACAACACTCACTGGCAACAAGTGTGTTCGATCCCACGCGTTCTGTTTTCACCTGGGTTCAAGAGAGGTCTGTGAAATGACGGAAGCTACACTCGACGAAGTAATACGCCGCCTCGTTCATCGACAGACAGCTCTTGGCGCAGTGTTGCAAAACCAGACTCAGGCGTTGCAAAACCAGACTCAGGTCTTCACAACAGCTTCGGAGAATCTTATCCAGGTATTTCAGTCTTTGGCTTCGGCACTGTCCGGGCACTAGAGATGGGCAAAACCAATCTTTTCAGGGATCGGATCAGAAATAGTCACTCACAGGGATGAACTAGTTCTGTTTCATGATTCACCGACTCACCAATCACCAACTGATAAAAAGCTTAAAATGATGGCACATTGCTTTTGTCACTGTACTTTATTTATCTGATTTGGCCATATTGTGAAAGAAGAAAGAGGAGTGATAATTTTATTGTAAGTCCTTAGTAGTTTCGACAATTAAAATATGTGAATTACAGCTACATTAAACATTAAAACTGGTATAATAGAATTTACATATTTTTGCAGGTGAAATAATTCGAAAAATAAAAATTCATTATTTTTAAATTTTTATTAAAAAATACAATATTTTGCAGAATGATGCTAGTTCCATGTTTATACATTGAGTAGTTTGAGAGAGTTTAATAAAATGTGATATATCGCGAGAGTCCCGTGCAGGGCATGGCAATGTCGCGGCAGAATAGCGGTGCGCAATAAGGCCATGTCCTACGTGAGCGACAAAGCAAGCAACAGCGCGCGACATTTAGCGACGTGACATTGCAGCTATAAGCAGCGACATTCGGTGACACGGCCGGGTGTGCTTAATGAGCGTGACAGATTCTCGCTACAAGATAGGCGCCATTTTTATTTATTTATTTATAGAACCGATCACCTGTTTCTAAAGTCTGGCACACATAAACAAAAGAATACTGATAGTTCCAGAGTAAGGCAATAAAGTTGAATTTACTTTAGGAAATAACATATGAAAAGAGTACTGTGCATTAAATTTACAAAGTGAGAATGTTCGTAGACTATTTCATTAATAAGTTCAAATATGAAAAAAAGACTGAAGACCTCCAGCCAAATTCTTCAAAAATATGACGACGAGTACAGATACTTTCGACTATGCCATCAATGAGTTTTTCTTTTGTGAGTACAAACCATCAACAACTGATTAAGTACGAAGAGAGTCTCACTGACATAAATCATTAGGTAAATCGTTTAGCCGGCCGCGGTGGCCGAGGGGACTGAGGAGCTCCAGTCACGGTCTGCACAGCCACTACGGTCGGGGGTTCGAATCCCCCCTCAGGCATGGATATTTGTGCCGTCCTTAGGATTAGCTAGTTCATAAGTAGTTTCTAAGTTTAGGGACTGATGACCCCGTAGTTAAATCCCATAAGCTATACAAACATTTGACCATTTTAAATCATTTATAACTGCAGTGACACTATTACAGTTGGCGTAATACAGGGGTAGCATTCTGGGCTCCTAAATTGTGAGTTTTGCGGTTGCTGGTACGATTTCCATTCAATCTTATATTTTTAGTTCCTGTAACTACAACCCTTTCACCTGTTATTTGTGCAAAGTTTTATATATTTCCTATACAGAACACCGCAAATTATTTTTAAGTGCTTCCCAATATAGTTTATTTTTAATTGCGAACACAGACATCCCACTGTACCATACACATTAAATTCCTAATGAAACATTACTCTGAACAATAATTTTACACGCATCTCGATTGACATGCTAGTGTTTCTCTCTCTCTCTTGCGAAGTAAGTTCGCTGTTACTGTCAAAGATTCGGTGCCAGCAGCAAAAATTTCAAATGGACATATTCCCTAAACTGAATGATTTCTGAAATAGAAAACATTAATGCACACTGTTATTTTCTTTGTTATTCGGTATATAGTCATTGTTTTCAACGTGCCAAAATGGTGTAGATGAAGAGAAGACGCATAATTTGATACAGGACACTTGTCAATCAAGTCAGGAAACAGCGTGATATCTTATAAAACCTATCTAAGCAACAGAGAATGCACATTGCACAAGACTTTGTCTCTGTTGTTCTCTTCATGCAACCTAAAAGTCTTAGAGAAAAAGTGAGTAGGAATTTTTTTGCGGAAAATTTATATAGTTTAATTTTGTACAGTAATGTGTTTTCGCTACAGACTGCATATTTCCTGTTATTAAGTGTATAAAAGTAACATTAAATAAATACGTGTTATCTCGAAAACTATTCGGAATAGAACATTTCTCTATATGACGGTTTCTGTTGCTTCAGATGATCGTATCTGTAAGCGAGCTGCAAGCTTTATCAGAACGCCAGGAGTTGAGAAAACAATGTGATGCGTAGAGTCGCTTTTTTCTGCGCCATACGGTTTGCCAGTGGAGTGGGGGGACAGCGCGCCACACGGGCGGCTCGGCAAGCGAGCGGAGTTGGGAGAGTGGTGGGGAGAGGTGAACCGGTGAACCAGCTAACTCACCAACTCAGTTGGCGGTCGGATCGCCTCGATTGCCGGAGTCGTGCGGAGCAGCGAGCCAGCGGAAGTCGGGAGCCGCGCGCTCACTGAACCATGCTGCTTGCGTGACTCACCAATTCTCGACTCGCAGCCCGGAGACGCTGCACATGTTTAGGCGCTCATTTTTTGCAGTTTTATACTTGCACATGGTCTATACCAAATTTATTTTGTAGCTTAGAAATCTTGTGAAGCATGTGGCAAGGGGTTTAGGATACTTCTGAATCATGTGGCAAGGGGTACTTATGCAGCTCATTGCTGTCACCATACGGACTTTTCAGATCGGATGAACTACCACTCTTTTTTTCAGATTCATCCATCACTCACTCCTTAGAAGGATCCGGCTCTTTGAATCAGTTCAGGAGTGGATTGCCCATCTCTACCGCGCATGTGCGCTCTGCAGCACCGGCTGCGTCTACCCCCGTTTCATACCCTCCGCCTTTTCCGGCATTTGACTAGGCCGCAGAAGAGTGGGAGTCTTATGAAAAGCTTCTGAGGCAACATTTTCAGGCTTTTGAAGTCCGGGATGCCTGCCTGTACCACGCCCTTTTTCTTTCATGGATTTCTCCTAAGATTTATCATTTGTTGTGTTAATTGGCCACCTTGCAAGACCCCACATCTCTTACTTTCGATCAGATGTGTCAATTACTGTCTTCTTACTATTGCAAGTGTACACATGTCATAGCTGCTCGTGTGGAGTTTTATAGATGCCACAAACAACCGCACCAGTCTCACTGGGTGTGGGCGGCCAAATTACACGGTCTTAGCCGCCGTTGCATTTTTGTTTCGAAGGTGCACAAAGAGTCTTATGCGGATCAGATGGTCAAAGGTGTGTTTATTTGCCTAGCGCCTGGCAGGGAAGTGAGGGAGCACACCTTACCACACGAAAACCCTTCGTTGTCAGAAGTCTTAAAAATTGCCCAAGCTTTTAAAGTGTCGCGGACAGCAGGAAATCAAATCGAGGCTTGGTGTGACCTATCAGCTGAGCAGACTTCCCCCTCTTGCCACCCGCAGGAAGACGAGCCGCCTATGGCACCAGGCGAGAGTGAAGACAGCCTCATGACTACGACCCACCTTCTCCGGTCATATCTCACTGGCTGCCAATGGGCAGGGCTTGCGGTGTTGCACGGCGCTCTCAGTCTGCATGCCCATACACCGTGGTTCCAGCTCGGCGTTTTGGTCGTGAGGATGAAATGGATGCGTCATGTGTAACAGTGTAGTTTTTCCTCGCAGAAGAGGGAGATGTGCTGTAGTGTAGTGCGCTCAACGTAAGTCGAATCGAGCGCACTGACTATGTACTTAAAGCGCCCGCCACCAGAGGCACGCAAAAATAGACAAGCAGCATGCCCTCTATGAATGAAGACGGAGGTAGCGCAGAGTAACGCAGGCAGTTGTGAAGTGCATGCCAAACAATTACGTTGTTATGTTCAGTTCTGTACTTAACAGCCGACACGGGCCATTTATGTTAGTCTTTACTTCATTAAGTTTGGAGGTTACAACAACTATATTATTAACAACTTATGCCAAAATAGTTTGCATAAGCTGGTCATGTTGTCTTAATAATGTAACATAATTAAAGCAGCAACTTTAAAGGCAACTTACAATTTAGTAAATCAGGTAATTTTTAATACTGATTTTCTATTATCACAAGAGCATAACCTGATGAGACTGAAGAGCTGGTGTAGTCAGAGTAGTGAAATTACATCGAATGCTGCCAAAGACCAAGTGAAGCGGATGGGGGGAAAAAGAGTTGAGGTTTTGAAGGATGGAGGATAGGGTGTCCTGCCCTAAGTCCAGATCATCAATAAACCAGAATCAGGCCAGAGGTTTGGGGTTTTTGGGATGCTAGGAAGGATTCCTCCAGATGGCCCCAGAGGGAGGTTGGGAAAGGTAGTGATCGAGAGTGGTAAGGCCATGGACATGTGGGATGTTGGTGTATAGGGAAGGGGCATCGATGTGACCAGTAGGGATCCGGGAGTTAAAGGGGTGGGGATGATGGAGAGCCGGTGAAGAAAATGATTGGTATCCTTAACATGAGAGGATAGATTTTGGACTATTCGTTGGTGTTGGTCAACAAAGGCTGAAATTCTTTGGATAGGAGCACAGTAACCAGCCACAATTGGGTGTCCAGCATTGTTTGGTTTTTGGATTTTGGGGAGCATGTAGAAGGTGGGTGTGCAGGGTTCTGTTGGGGTCAGGAGAGAGATGGATGGCACAACTTGTAGGTGGAAGAGTTGGGTGTAGCCCTTCTGCCAGGTAACTGATCCATAACTACAGTGGTGGAACCATTATCTGCGTGAAATATGATTATGTCGGGATTTGTTTTGAGGTTGTGGATGGTTCTCCTTTCTTCTGTTGAAAGGTTTGAGTTCTTACGAAGGGACTTGGGAAAAGATGGCGAGGACAAGTTGAAGGTGAGAAATTCTTGGAGGCTAACCAGGGGGTGGTTAGGTGGGAGTGCAGGAGGATATCTGTTGGATAGTGGTATGAACTGGGACAGGCAGGGTTGTATGTTGGGATTAGGTTGGCTACAGTCAGAGGGATTGGTGGCAAAGTAGTTTTTTCATCGTAAGAATCAGGAAAAGGAGAGTAGCTCTTTTATGAGACTAACACGACTGAATTGGGGTGTAGAGCTGAAGGTAACGCCTTTGGATAAAACGGAATCTTCAGAGGGGTTGAGGTTTTTTGAGGACAGCTTAACCACAGTGTTCTGGGGTTGTTTTGGCACTGGATGTTGTGGAGTGTTGGTAGGGAGTTTGGAAGGATGACGTAGGTTCAAGAGGTTAGCTAAGAAAGGTCTGGATTCACGAGCAGGAACACTGTGGGTCGGATAAAGATTGGATATAGGTGCTCCAAGGCGGCAATGTGGTGTCAGCAGGCTTGACAACTTGTGGAGATGGTGTTTGGAGTGCTCCTCCACTTGCTGGAGAGCTACGGATTCGATCTGAGAGATGGGATATACATAGTTTGGATTACACAATAATAATATCTTATGGAAGGAGAGGACGTAGCTGAGGAATTTATGAGCCATGGCAAGATGATGCCGAACTAGGTTTGTGAGGGATAAGGATTGGTGGAATCTGAAAAGGTGCAGGTTACTATGGACAAATGGAGGGGATCCAGAGAATGGAATTTTTATGGTTAGGCCTTTGGGAGGGATTCCATGATTTAGGAGCATTTTAAGAATAGGATTTGGGATTGGGTTTTGGCCAGGGAAAGGGATACTTTTCTAAACAGGTGCAGATAGATGTAGCAGGGGTCCATTGGTGCAGGGATGGTTTAAGGAAAATGGAAAATGATGGGAGAGATGGTGTTAGGAGATTATGAGAAGCCTAAGGTCTGGGAAGAGTTGTCTCAACACACACAATACACACCAAGCATGCAAAAAAAAAAAAAAAAAAAAAAAAAAAAAAAAAAAAAAAAAAAAAAAAATATATATATAATAATAATAATAATTCACCCACACATGCTCATCATCGAGCCTACAAGCTGGGATGCCATGTCAATTGTTGTATGAACGAGAGCTCTCTGTAAGATAAATGTCACATATGGCAACATAGGACACATTCATGTCACATGGGGCCCAACACTGTTTCTATTGATTTTGTTTTTGTCAGTGTTGCAAGGCTGTGAATGCATATGAAAGGGCTCAATGTAGGCTAGTGAGGCCTTGTATGCAACCGACGTCAAAACAGTGTTTTGTAAATTTTGCAACTGTCAAAGTGAGTGGGAAAAGAAAGACAATATTGCAAAACACATTAAATAGAGAAGCACTCTGTTTATGTGCAAGACAATGCTGGTGCTTCTAAACACAGACAGACACCAGTCGTTGAAACATTAAACAGTGCCAAAAGAAGAAAACCAGAAAAAGACAATTCCGCAAAAAGAACTGTTGAAGTGTTTTCAAAACAAACCTACTACTAGCAACCCCCGCCCCCCAAACACACAGGGGAGGAATGAAAAAGTCACCGTTTAAACGTACCAGTTAGTCCTTCGTCTCCTTCATCACTGGAGCCTGAGTAATCATCTCCATCATCTCCTCCATCGTCTTCATGGTCACTATCATAAATTACCTGCCATCCAGGGTTAACCTGCAGCCATGAGAGCAGGTTTCTTGTCGTAGGTGCTGCTTCTCCTCGTAAAATCTTGCCTGAGAAATTTATAAAACAAAAATTACACATCACTGCAATATTTATTTGTAATTACTTTTGGTTACATTAAACATAAACTACTATGCTCATGATTCAATCAGTACTATGAAGAGCAAAATTGTGCTGTAATTTATAAGTTAATTACAATTATTTTACTCTCCCTTAATTGATAAGATTTGTCAAAAAGACAACAAAAGAGAGGAAGAGAACACACTCAGTTACTACTCTCAGCAGCAGAATTTTCATGCCTTTGACATAACAGCTTCTGCTTCTGAGTGCTTAACTTGAACAACTGTACAGTATTTTGTTTGAAGTGATGAAGGCACATCACAAGAAACTTAATCAAGATACGAAGTGAACCCACATACAGTCTCAAATATAATAATTATTTACGATTATATATTTAGCAATTACTTGTAAAAGATCTCTCAGAACACCAAATGCTGAGTCAGTCAAGGATTTCTTTAGCTCTAAATGGCCAAACTAGTGTCTAATTATGTTACAATATTCTCATAATAGACAACAGACTTCTCTATTTTTACCCCCACTGTCCCAAAACAACTGTTACACAACTGTATAATTTCGAGTTCTCAGTAACGAATTAGCTAATGAGTCAGTACATTTATAATAAAATAATAATAGAGAACTGAAATACCAAATTGTCTGACGAAAGTATAAGTTACAGTGTGTTGAAGAAGGGATTAATATCTGGTTGACAAGATGTTCTTATAAATGTGTTAGAATATCAGTTTGGGGAATGGTGGGAGAAAGAAACTGACAGTAGCCTTTCAGAGAAACCATCTAACCATTCACTTTAATGATTTATGAAAATCATAGATAACATAAATCTCGACAGCTGGACAGAGATTTTAACCACTGATCTCACAAAATCAATCCAGTAATATCTCTAACTGATCCTTCTCCATAATTAAAGAATGATGTCCCAAATGCAACAAGAAAATACCTATTGATCAATAACAACTGTTGGTAAGATGTTTGTATGAACATTTTTACCTTAAAGCAGGCAGTAGTGAAAATTGGACAGGATATGAGTTATATCAGTTATGATAAGTTGATGGCCAAATTGATCACAGACCTTCCTGAGGAAAATCTCCTGTGTGGGAGATTCAAAGAAGAAGAAAAAAGTATGTTACTCACAGGTAATTCCATTGATAATCAGAACCAGAAGTCAGGCACACAGGAGAGTCCACGCTGATGCTACTTTCCTTGACTTAAGGAAGGGATTTAATACAGTTTAGTCATCTTGGATGTGAATGAAATATGAGCTTACAGACTATCCAATCAACTTTGTGATTGAACTAGGGTAAATCTAACAGACAGAACGTAGCTTGGACAGAAATTGTCAGTTGTCGGATAGGGGTGGTATAGAGCCAATTATGTATACTACGAACATGTTTGAGACTCCCAACAACAAGCCTTAAACACAAGATCATGGTGTACTTGGAAAAGCCAAAGAAAATACCATAGATTGTATGATAAAATGTCTAAGAGGACCTAGAAAAAGCCCAGATGAAAACAACTGAAATGATCTTTACAGTCAAAAGCTGTGTAGATGAATATTAAAGTCAGAGAGCAAAATTTTGAAGAGAAAAGGAACCAAGGGGCTGAGAAACGGAAGAGAGCCTATGGGGAGAAAAATAAGGCTATGTGTAAGAGAAGAGAAGCAAGTCATAAAAACACATAATAATAATAATAGTTAATAATATTTGACTCCCACTCCACTTGCAGAATGCATATCAATACACTACATCAAATCGGCCAACAAAGCTTATACCTCGGGTCAATGCACACAAATCCACAAATGATTATAACAAGAACAACCCCCCCCCCCCCCCAAAGTGGATGACTTCTGAAATTACCTGGAAGAGACAAGAAACAAAATTGCCAAATACCACGTAATAATGCTATTAGGTGACTTTAACACACAATAAGGCAAAGAGAAAAAATACTGGAAAATCACAGGAATGCATATAGCTCACAAGAGAACTGACAGGAACGGGGAAAGATTGATTACCTTTTGAAAAATTTTTACTTTGTAATTACGTCAACAGAATTAAAACAAAACACCGAGAAAAAACTGTATAGTTGGAAGTCACTGAAAACAATGCTGTGTGAATTCCAGACAGATCATGCAGCCATCTCCAACAGTAACACAGCAAAAATTCTAAATGTAAAAACAAGGAGGATTATTTTCATCAGACCACCATCTTCTATAGACAAAGCCTAGGTTACAACTCAATAGGAAAAAGTCAGAACAAAACAAAATGCTGAGACCAGACCCAGAATACATAAAACTCAACAAGGAATCTGTCTTACAAGAAATTAATCAAACAAACACCAGAAACTGGACAGAACTTGTGGACGTCCTCAAATCCGTGATGAAACTGGGTCAACCCCCGAGAAGGAGAAAAAAAAATAGAGGTGGAATATAAAATGTGACCAAGCAAAAGACGTAAGACCAATGCCTGGAAATCTTCAATAGTAACGAAACATAAAAAAATGGCAACAATTTCTAGAGATCTGAAAACAAAATTGAAAAACATTTGGAGGGAAAAAATAAGTTATGACAAATGTTATTGTAAAATTATGAGATACAACAAGACTTTAAGTAAAATAACAACAGGGATTTCTATAAGAGTTTTAAAGAACACCTTTCAGGACACCAGCCACCTAATCTTTGCTTCAAAAACCAGATGGTTTACGAGAAACTAACACAAAGAATAACTGCCAAATCCTAGCTGACTATATCAACAAACTTCTCAAGTGTCAAAGACCCACAGAGGATACTCACTACCAGACGTCTACACCAAATCCTGACACTAAACTACCACAAATAGGAATATACCAGGCTGGTTTCCCCAAGGAATGCGCCTGTATAGAACAGATGTGCAATTTTAAATTCCACATGAGGAACACCAGAAACACAGTGTCACTTTTGAAGACTTTAAGAAGGCCTAAGACTCTACAGACAAAGTGGCACTCTACAACACATTACAAAAATTCAGCATTGACAAAAAGCAATCATTTGGCAAACATTAACTGACTGAGTCACAAAGTTTAAATTTATGGGGGATATCTCTGTTCTATGTGGCTCGGGATTTATCACTGATAAAGAGAAGTGCTTGTAGCTGACAGTCTCACCACACACAGCATAATAGTATGCTGAGGACAAACACAGATGTAAACATTTTATAACAATTTATTATGAATATAAACTTACCGGAAGATGTTTCCATCACTGCATATTTTACTTCAGAAGTCTGTGGATTTTCTGCTGCTAGGCTAGCAACGACTTCTGGTTCCATAGCACGACGCATCTTTTTTTCCATTTTCTTTTTCTGTATTGGAAGCAAAAAAGACAAAATATTGGAATGTGGTAAAACTTTCAAGACAATAATAATGACACACATTATCAAAATCAGCACAAATTTAATGTCCCTCACTGCAATTCCACAAACAAATTTCCATTTAGAAGCAACTTTAGTATTTATTATTGTGTGTCAATAATTAATTCCTGACCTGTATCAAAATTTACGTAAAACATTATTCCAGCAGCCAAACTATCAAGAAGACATAATTTTTTGGGGGTGCCATATTACATATACAATATCATTTTATTCCTGGACTAACCATTGTTTAACAATGTCATTTTGTTTATACTTTATATTCTTTTACTACACACAACCAAATTTTTTACTAAAACATTTTAAAGTGTCACTTAATTTACACATTTATTTTTTATTTATTTAGTGCATGTGATCTGATATTACATAATGGGTACAGATGTTGAATATGACATATAGACATAGTAGCCTCTCTTCACCTACAAACAAATTTGTGGCACAGCCACGGGCACACGTATGGCACATTCCTATACAAATTTGTTCGTGGGCCATCTAGAGGAATCCTTTGTGACTACCCAGATTATCAAACCCCTCATTTGGTTCAGATTCATTGATAATATCCTCATAACCTGGTCTGAAGGTGGGGACACACTATCCACACTCCTTCAAAACCTTAACACCAGTCACTTCACCTAGTCCTATTCAACCCATTGAGCCACCTTCCGCGACGTTAAACTCCACCTCGAAGATGGCCTTACGAGTACCTCTGTCCGTATCAAACATACCAACCGTCAACAATATTTCCATTTTTACAGCTGCTGCCAATTCCACACCGAAAAGCCCTTTCCTTACAGCGTAGCCAACTACAGTCGTCGCATCTGCAGCGACAAGCATTCCGTCTCCGAATATGTCAAACACCTCACTGAGGCATTCACTGGTCACAAATACCCTCCAAACCTTTTTCAGATCTCACTGGCTCTGTCTGTCCAGTCACCCACCACCTCCTCCAAACCCACCATCCGGTCCACAAAGGAGCACACCTCTTGTGATCCAGTATCACCAAGGACTGGAGAAGTTAAATCACATTCTCCACCAGGGTTTCGACTACCTTTCAGCTGAAATGAGATATATCCTACCCAATATCCTTCCCATCCCTGCAGTGGTATTCCGCTGACCACCAAACCTACGTAATATCCTTGTCTATCCCTACTCTGTCCCCGCTCCCAACCTCTTGGCCAACGGCTCATAACCCTGCAATAGACCTAGATACAAAACCTGTCCTATCCGACATCCCACTACCATCTACTCCAGTCCTGTCACAAGCATCTCCTATCGCATAAGAGGCAGCGCAACCTGTGAAAGCAGTCATGTTATCTGCAACCACTGTGCAGCTTTCTATGTGGGCATGACCAGCACCAAGATGTCTAACCAGATGAATGGCCATTGTCAAACTGTGGCCAGGAGACAGCTGGGACCATCCTGTTGCATAGCATGCAGCCCTACATAATGTGTCTCACTTAATGACTGCAACACAATCTGTGCCATATAAATCCTCCCCACAAACACCAGCTTTTCTGAATTGAGCAGATGGAACCTATCCCTACCTACACTCCCAGAATCATCCAGATCTAAATCTTCACTAGTTCCTGTCCCCACCATCCTTCCCTCCCCTCCCCTGCCCATACTCCATCCTCACGTACGTCTTCCATTCTGCCACACATTCTAGTCCCTCCCCTTCCTTCTGCTCTGTCTGTCAGACAGATAGCACTGGGGTATTCCCCCACCCTCGCCGTGCGTCTCTCCTCTCTACTACTGCTTCCCCCTCCTTGCCATTTCCTCACCCCCACCACTGGTTGCTCTCACTTTGGCAGTGCCGATTCCCGCAGACTGGCCACAGTGTCCAGTCGTGTATGTGTTTGTCTAACTGTCGAAGGCCGTAACAGCTGAAAGCTATTACCGTGTATTTCCGCAGATAAGAAGATGGGTGAATCATAATAAAAAGGCCCCAAAATCCGAGGTTTTCTTACATGACAGTAAAAGAAAAGAAAAAGATTGAAATTTAGTCTGAAATTTATATCGTGGAGGAAAGATTTACGAAAACAAAGACTTGGCATAACCTATACTCCATAGAGCAGGAATATAATTATTTACAAAGCAGCTTGATTTTACAATGTCGCTTGTAAAAAATAATTTCTCAATATATCCAGAGTCGCACTGAAATGATTAGCATATATTTATGTATGGAGTAGTGAAAGGGTTAAAATATTTTGGAGCTACAGGCAAAAATTGTGGCTTCCTTTGAAATCCTTTATCTTCTGTTCTCGGGCAATGCAGTGTCTTTTCACCCACATAATATGTGCATCGGTGTGATTAAATGTTGTCTCTACAAAAGAAATTAATTTTCTCTTAAACTTCATGGTGTTAAAAAAAAAAAACAATCGGATACTTCATAGCACTAAACACACGAAAGTTCAAAAGTAGACCGCAAACACTGCAAAGTAGGGTGAAATCCAGATGTACCATTCACAAAACCTACTCATGGCGGCTTCTAGCAATATTTTTCAGAACTTCCCGAAGCTTTGTCTCTGAATTTAAGCCACAGGCATATTTTTAGATCCCAAAAACTAGAAAAAAAGTGCAGCTTGCATTCAGGTAAATACGGTAACTTGGGGTCACCTTATATGCCAGGTATATGCTTAAAGTATAAAAGTTTGATGAAAATTTGTACTTTCTTCTTATCTGAAGGTCGTCTTATCTGCGAAAATATATGGTAAGTTGTATTCTGTTATTTGTGCCCTTCCACAGTTCATTGGACACCTCTGTAGTGAGTAAAAACCTACCCTTCTCAAAAATATTGTTGAATACTTTCTGCAAAATCCATTGTTTAAATTTCATTGCCCATCATACAATACACCCAATCAAATATAAATATCAATCCTTTCTCTTTCAAATTTCCAAGTACACTTGTCTTGTATGCAACATTGCAATCAATCACTCATGTTAATATATGTGACCTGTGGCTCCCTTGCAGTGACTCAATGACTACCGCCTACAACTGGACTCTCTATGCACTGACCTATGATGAAAACTTACTAATAATGACTATTAGGCAGCAACCTCCAAATGCAGGAGATATTAAACTGTTTGGAAACAGAAGAGCGCATCTGACAAATTATTACTTTTTGAGACCTTTACTATATAAAGATTGAAAACAATTTCCTTGACCACTTCATACAAATTTGATGTTGTAAAAGCTGTAGGCGGGTAAATTTCAAAAGTAACTAAAAGAAAAAATAAAACACAAAACACAGAATTAGATCCCACATGGCTGTTACAAGTAGGTGGAAGACTCATTTAAACATTCTTAAGGAAGGAAAAAAGATATGTATGTAGTAGCTTAATCAACTATTAATATAGTATTTTCATTGGAGACATTAAACAAGAATAGAAAGAATTACCTTTTGACATTTGCTGGATGGTGTGGAAGAAGCACAGAAAACTTAAATTGGTATTACTGTAGCAGATAATGATTCAAACTCTACTACAACCAAATTTAACATATTTCTAAATAAAATAAAAGGTAGGGATATGAAGGAAGAAATGTGGCTTTCAGGACTATAGAAGTTGGAGCAACAAGTCCCACCACTACCATTCAACACTGCTTGCAGCCATCCTTGAAACATAAATTGATGTAAGTATGGGAGCCCAGGTATAGTGCTCATGATGCATAACGTGAGTACACCCCTCCCAAAATTCACACTTTTTCTTGTGAACAAACTTTACAATATGAACTGGAATATGGAATGGCTTACAGGAAGTAGTTGTTTAATAGGTTGCAAGTCCAAATAATAACTTGTAGTGAGTAACCCACAGTTTGGTGTCTTCTAAAACTAATTACTAATATGCAACACATATTTAAAAATTGAGACTGCGCCTTCTCTTACCCTTTTTTCTTTCTGTTGCTGTTGTTTCCTGCTTTGTTCTGCCTTGTGTTGTTTAACCATTTCTGTTAAGTTTGCAATGTACTCATCAGTCTGGGACAGCAGGAATGAAAGACGCTTATCCTTCTTTTGGTCAATCAGTTTTCTGGTGAAAGAGATTAAGCAGACATTACATTATCACAAGTATAGCTATAAAGCATTGAAAAAGTTTTGAGAGCTACATTTAGTTTTAGTGAGCTTGTAGATAAAGTTCCTAGTTTTTCCACCATTGCTATATGTGTTCTTCAAATTAACCCATGAAAACTCGCGCCTTTAAAAGTTACGCGATTGTTCACGTTTATAGCATTTTTCTGACAGTCAAAGAACAGTTTGTAATGTACTAAATATGTCTAAATAAGTATTTCTAGTTGTGTTTATAAGAAAACACACATATTTGACTATTTAAAATTGGTATAATGCCGATTGTTCTAAAATTACTGTGAGCAAAATGCTCACAGTGTGAGTGCTCGCAGGTTAAGAAAGTAACTGTTAGGGATATTAGTTAAATGAGATAAATCAGTAATTTGAGACAAACATTGTTTCTTTCTGAAAAATCTTCCAATATTTAATCAGTTTAAGGGCCGAAGCACTACGTGTTTCGCATGAGTGAACTGGACACATTATACCTTTAGAAGGTATTAAGAAAAATGTTATCAGCACATTTAACTTCGTGAAATTTTATTATACTAATCATGACTTCAGAATGATATTTTCACTCTGCAGCAGAACATGTGCTGATATGAAACTGCCTGGCAGATTAAAACTAAGTGCCAGACCAGGGTTCGAACCTCGGACCTCTACTTTATGCAGGCAAGTTCAGAAAGTGGGAGGCGGGATACTGGTGGAAGTATAGCTGTGAGGCCGTGAAATGTGCCAAGATAGCTCAATCGGTAGAGATTTTGCCTGCAAAAGGCAAAGGTCCCGGGTTCAAATCGTGGCCCAGCATACAATTTTAATAATGACTTGCTCGAACAGAAAGTAATACCACAGTAATATATACAGTTGCGACACTCCACCTGATTTTTGTTACCCGGTGCGCTAGTAGTGCCCCAAGCGGCTAACCAGGTAAATTGCTCAGTCTAGTGCGGTTTATATGAGTGTTATTTCCAGCTGCTGTAGTTTACATTTGTTTTCAAAATGGTTTTTACTGCAGCACAATCAGTTATGTTAATGACATGAAAAAGACTCCGCATTTATAGTTTTTTAGGTTCCCAAAGGACCCTGAGAGGTATGTAACATCGTATTACTGAATTTTATCCTCCGGATTTGCAAGCTATCCACAAACATGTATTAACTATTAAAAATTCTTTTCAGGAGCAGAAAATGGGTAGTGAATAGCAGAAGAGAAGACTTGATGAAGAAGCTCACAAGAATGGACATGATGAAGGGGGTTTCAGATTTTCCTGCTGGGTGCTGTGATTAAGCTAAACTGCTGTTAATAAGACTGTCAAAATCAGACTGTTTTACAGGATTAAGTTTCTGAACCAAGACAGTTTCCAATAATAAGAATCAAACTAGAAGTTTGCACATTTATGCTGCTGAACTGATTGGTAGTTACTCAATTCACTTCTATTGCTAGTCAATGTTTCTTGCTTCCTTCTGGTGATGACATTGCTGTTGTGAATCTTTTTCACTGACAGATTTTCTGAAAAGTAGGCTATGTTATTTAAATATTTGCATTTACGTGAACTTAGTGTAATCAACATATTGAAATGATGATTTTAACATATTGGTATCATTATTTGGAAATTGTTTGTCAGGTGCTAATGACTTAAACACAGTAGTTTACGATCCCTTTTGATCTTGAAGGTACAGATCAGTGCTGTTAACATATATTTATGTGTATGTTTATAGTTTTTCAGTGTCAATGTGCTAAGTAGCAATTCTACCCAATGTAGTAAATATGTTGTAGCTAACCATAGATTTTCAAGTTGCAGTCATATTCACTTTTATTTGAGAATCATACATTTCTTCTGGTTTACACTAATGCTTGGAGATAGTGAAAGACATTAAATATCTCATAAGTCTTGTAATAAAAGGGATGAAAGCAAACATTATCCATACGATGTCAATGAGTCTCACATGGCAAGCTGCTTGGAGCGCTAGTGTCGCTCCAGCTGTCAAACTGTAACAACTTTCACAGCAGTGAGTGATGTGACTGAGTACATTAGACTGTGGTAATACACAATGATTGAAAATTTTTTTTGCAAGGCATGTCTTGAAATTAGATGAGAATTATCAAGGCTACAAATTTCAGATCATTGCAATTCTAAATGACATATCGAAATTTTGATGATTTAATTGGAACTAGGGTTGTGTCCGAGTGGTTTGGCCGAATCCAGCACACTGGCTTTGGATTCGAGATTCGGCGCATAATGGGTGAATACTACCGAATCCCAAATCCAAAGTTTTATATGGAAATATAATATCTTCCACAGATCCGATGAAAGACACGATGTCATAAAACAAAACTACCTCACTTTGAATAGTTCTGATAAATGGCGCTAGGAGCTGCCACAAGTAACTTTTCCCGTCTATTATAAGCAGTGTTACACAGGCTTGCTTAGCAGGCGCAAATACACTGGCTAAAACTTTTGCGCTCATAAAAATAAATAAATAAATAAATAAAAAATAATAATAATAATAAATAAATAAATAAAAATGCCTTTCATATATAAGTAGTAACAAAAATAAATTTCTTCGTGTAAATACCAACAATACACAAGGCTTTAGGATTTTTGCACGAGTTGCCTCATACTGATTTCATGTATTGTTTCGTCGAATTTTGCGAAGTGCTGGGGTATGTAGAATGTAATGAAGCACTAGGATTTCAAGAAGAAAGTAATTTATTAGGTGGAAAAAAAAGTTATAATCGTGCACCATCCGGGTGGGATGACGTCAGTTCAGCAACCACTTGACGTCTATTTCAATAAATCATTTCAGGTCAAGCTTAAACACATGTACACCGACTGCCTTTCGAAAAGTAACAGACAACTGACACCAACAGGTTGTGTAAAATGCACAAGTGTGTCAATGGAATGATACCTGGAAGTGGGTTCCAAATAAGATTGCGTAACAGGCATTTAAAAATGTTCGATATAGATTACACTAGACTGTACGAGGGATGATGCTCTGTATTACGAAGCAACTGAATAACAAGGAATCAAGTGATAGTGAGTCATAATTACCATACCGGTATCTAATTGCCATTATAAACATTTCGTAAAATTTGTATTATAAGTCTAATAAAATTGTTTTATATTTCCGCATTTAGTTTCATACAATAACCATACATTTGAAGTGTTATCTAAAAGCTACTTCATAAAGCCAACTGGCAAGCAAGTGTTGCATCAATATGCCTGACGCTACAACTCTGCCTTCGTGCTACAACTTACATGTCTTTCTCTGGGGCAAGGGATTGTTCCTATGAATCGTAACTGGTAAATTCCACACACTCTTCACCATAAGAATAATACAAATGTAAACATTACGCCGTGTAATTTTCCGTGTTAGCTGTTACCACATTTAAATTCCGTCCGCCTAACAAACCTGAAAGGCAATGGCGAACACGGAAAAATGTATAGTACGTATCACGTTAATGTTTACATTTGTATTATTCTTATGAAGAACGGAAGGATATAAAAATGAAGCATGACAACAGACTTCTAGTACTGATTTTTAAATCTTCTAAGAATATAAATTCTGTGCAGACAAGTTATGTGATCTTAAATGTTTGAAAGGATAAATAAATCTACAAAATACGCTTACTTAACCATCCAGAATGCGCAATCTGTGTGTTAAGTACTTTTCACAGTTCTGAAAAGTCTTCGTGGCACTAACAAATACAAACACGTCGAATAAACACAGATTTCTCTGTGTCTGAATTTCATGTCCGTCACTCATGGAATGCCTGATATGTCACTATAAAATTATTTAACATTTACACATCCTATTTTTTAAGAAACTATTTTTTGACTTCCAAAATATCTACTCATCTTTTCAGGTTTTATTTTTGAGTCTTCCCCTTTGAAGAAAGAAAAAAATACGTAATCATTTCATTTCATTGTTTTTTATTTCATCAAAATGAAACATTTTCTATTAGAGTGAAGAAAATTTCTTATTATATTTTAGACCATCTAAACAACATATATATTGAAACGTTTCATACAAATTTCTTTTAAGAGTAGGGGTATTAAAAAATCCTTAAGATTTAAAATAATGTAAATGAAATTTTAATTTCATAAATTTTACTGTTAATATTGTAATTTGGGATTCACCCCAGAAGGCTTTATCTTCACCACTGGCTGTGATAGAGTAGTAATTCTTTTTAAATAGATGTACTTGAGTTGACAGATTATTTGGGTTAGAGATTCGGAATTCGGCACAAGTTTTATTTAATATTCGGTGTTCAGATTCGATTCGGTAAAATTGGGGTTCGACCTATCCCTAATTGGAACACAATTCAACCAGCTGAAAAAGACATTGTGCCATGAAGGAACAGATAAGAAAAATGCCACAGGTTCATTCCTGATTTCTGTATTAGTAGATGGTCTTCTAAGGGAGTGAAATGTGGACAATTAATAGTTCAGACAAGAAGAGGCTAGGAGCTTTCAAAATGCTGAATATTGGATGGGTAGATCGCACAACTAATGAGTAAGTACTGAACAGAATTGGGGAAAAAAGAAATATCTGGCATAAAAAGGTAAAGCAGTCAACAATCCGAAGATTGGTTTGAACACCACAGTGCTTTACTAGGCATGGTCCTATTTGGAGGTGGTATGCCGTTGCCTTCCTCCGACCTTCGAACTGACTTACCCAGCCAGTTATAGGGGGACCTACAGCTTAACGTGGGTTCCGAACCACGGTGCTACTCGGTATTTTTCACATGAGCAATACTGCCAGAGGTGAAAGAAGTGGAAAGTGACAGATAAAAATCCTAGGACCTGGCGGGGATCGAACCCGGGACCTTTGGATTTGTAGTCTAGCACTCTACCACTGTGCAACCAAGGTGCACATACCTTGACTAAAAGAAGGGATTGATAGGATAGCACATATTTTGAGACAACAAGGACTTATCAATATAGTATTGGAGGGAATTGTGTGTGTGTGTGTGTGTGTGTGTGTGTGTGTGTGTGTGAGAGAGAGAGAGAGAGAGAGAGAGAGAGAGAGAGAGAGAGAGAGAGAGAGAGAATTCAACCTGATAAAACAAGAGTAAAAAACTAATTTGCTACAGAGTGATTTTACTGCAATAAGCATTGCATTTTCTTTGTGAATTCGTGTTAGGGAGAAACTTTAATGTGTCATTTCATACAAAAAGACCTTGATGCAAGAACAGTGGTTCATCGAGTCACATGACTTTTTGATGGGAATGGTTCTTGTATTTGATGCAGTAAGTGATGATAAAGTATAATTGCCAACAAAGAGGTTGGCAAATAGAAGCAGACATTTCTCAAAAATATTTTGTATAACCAGTTACCAAAACAAATTTCAGCATCCTTTTCGAAGGAAATCATAGCTGTTCCCAAAGAAGATTCAGTTATATTAGAAGGCAATAAAGAAGTTGTAGTGGAAACAAGAAAAAAAATACTGTCTAGTTTTCAACAGAATTTATTCGAACAAGTAATGAAATTAACATTGCAGTAAATGACATGAAACAGTTGTATGCCTGCCTGGGGCACACCAATACAGAAATGTTTCATCAAATGTCAGCCAAGAGAATTATTGAATGACACAACTGGAAACACTGGAGAAAAGCCTTAACAGAGGAACTATAATCTTATAAGGAGAATAAAACTTGAAAGAGTATGCCTAAAAATAGAAAGAGCAAACTACTGATCATTTTTTTTTTATGGCTATCTTCAGACTACAACCATACTGTTGGTCACCGATTGTTCTCAGCTGGAGCTGCCTAAAAGATTGAATATTGACATGCAACCTTTTAGGTGCCTCTTCTCTGTAATTTAAGAGATTCATCGCACAATCTCACACGGTCTTCAAAAGTAGTGCTCCTTCCCAGTATTCTTCTGTGACGTCTTACGAACTCCGGGCAATCTGTCTCACGGGGACCTGATCTCTTCATAAACCACACGTAAGCGAGCAAATTACACCAGTCAATTGTCGATTGCACAGAAATAAGAGGCAATTTGATGGATTTCACGTCATTTGTGCTTGCAATACAGCTTTGACACATTTATTTTGTTGCTAAGATTGGTTCTGAAGTTTTGATTTATTTTTCTTTGTGCCTGTTGTACGAGAACTTTTATATCAGAATTTCAGACTACGGCAGCAAGGTTACCTGAAGCCAGAGTTGTAATTTTTATTAAGAACTAGATTCAGTGCCTGGTGTTGACCAGTTATTTATTTATTTATTCCAATCTTGTCACCTCCACTCTTCTGCCTGCCCCTCTCCGCCCACTGATCACCTTCCTGCCTTCTCTTTCTGTCTACTTCCTGCTCCCCCTCTATCTAGCCTTGGCACCACCAACTCCTCCTCCTCCTCCTCCCCTCCCCACCGCCTATCCAACCCATGTTTCTGTCATTTCCAACCTCCCCCAGTCCATCTCCTCCTTCCCCTGAATGTGAAGAATTACACATATTTGCCAACTTTTATGGTGATTGGTGAAACGGCGTCCAAGGTTATTGCAAGGTGCCCTCCGCCAAGCACCCTACAGTCATTTTCAGAGTTTAAAAAACTTCTCCACAACAACATATATATGCCAACATACACGGTTAACGGTCAAATTGTGTCGAAGTCTGTTGTAACGTTTCCTTGCCTGTGCAGTGTATGAAATCATATGTAGATATTTATCTTTTGTTTTGAAGATCAGTAGTGCCAAATTTCATCAAGATTGGAATAAAACTGTAGATATATTTCGTATTTTTATTTTTGAGTTTATCTGGACTTTATCTTTCGTCTCTGTAGATTGTCGGTGAAGTGCGATTGACGAAAACAGGATGAGAGATTAAAGACTTCTCTACTTAATATTACTCATTGTTAATAAAATATGAATGATGAAACCACACAAGCATCATATTTTGTCAGAGGATGAACACATTTTTACATGCACAGTAAAGTTGATAAGAGTACGCTCTTCCTACACGTTTTTCCACTTGCACACACACACATTTTCTACTTGCTAAAATTTTAATGCTAAGTGATAAAACTTGAATCAAAGGTATTCTCGATTCTTGTCTTGTATTATTTTGGCAACCTTAAATAGTGAAATTTCAAGTAATTCCAAAGTTTCCATGAGCTTTAGATTGATTTGGTGTTTATTTTGGATGCTTAACTTTACAGTCGTCCAACCATGGCTATGTAACACAAGAGATAAAATGGCCTTATGAAATGCTATACAGAGTTTAGTATCTGGGATAAGTCTAAGACTTATATTTTCTTATAACAATTGTCCAAACGTGCTTCAAGCATCCCAATCAAATTACTTAAGAAAACGCTAGACAAATACTCGTTAACAAACCCATTCTATTCATTAGAACAATTTTTAGAAATGCCCAATATCAATCTAAATATGTAAAAAATGTTGTATAAAACTGACACGTTAAGTGAACTGATGAAGTCTATGGCATGTAATAATGCTGAATGATGAATTGAAGATCTGGATTTGAATCTGACTCAGGGTTGCAACAAATTCTTTGCTTTTCTTCAAAAGTTTCCAAATAGAACCTTTGTTTGAAAAACAAACTGACAATCCTTTCAAAGATACTTAATAGCTTCAGTAAATCAATATTAGCTGTTTAAGTCTTAATATGAGTCTTAAATCATCTGACACACCTCTGCTGATGCAGAATCTATAGAACATTTGTTATTTCTTATGATTTCTAAATCAAGTGTATATATTGCAGGAAAAAAGGGGATGTTTGTGAAGAATTTGTAAGAGGGGACATAAAATGGGTTAAAGACTATTTATTGTAATCTCTAACACTAATGTTAGGGAAAATATTTTTACCTATCACAGCCAACATGTCTATGTAGCATGCTGAGAGTTGGAAAAACTATAAACTGTCAGAGATAAAAATGCACAGACACACAAACATGGCCTGTGTTGAGTGTCAGTGTTGCTGCTGCACTACATTTATCATTGTTGTTTCGTGTATTGTTGTTAAGCTATTTCCAGCAACAATCATTAGAAATTAACTGAATAAGTAGATGAGCCATAAAGAAAGGATGTTAAAAGTGCCACAGTGAACATCATGTGAGACATTATGAAATGTGATTTTGATGGAAAAAATTGTAGCTATTCTTTTATACAATAAAACTGATTATTAAATAAAATAAGTTGTAGTGGTTGAAAACTTTGGCCCTCAATGCCAGTTAATGAAAATGGCCCACATATCAGCGTTAAATTAAAACAAAAACAAAACAACAACAAAAGTTATTTATACCTCTTACACTATGCAGATTTTACACCAAATTTACACAAAGATCAGTGGGTGCTCTCACATGAAATAGGATGGTTTATAAATTCATGTGAGACCAATGTCACACAATAACATCTCACAAGTATCTACAAGCTACTTTTCACTCCAGAAGTACCATTTGGGACATTTTTGGCCTATTGGGAAGGTGGGGTGTGTGCCCTACCTCCTCCATATTCATTGTATGACCGAACCCTTTTAATCACTCATAGAGTTATCCAACTCACCTAAATTTCATCCCCCTGGTCACCTAGAAGTGTAAAAAATTTATCTATTATACCAGTAGTACCATGTGGGTATTTTTTTACCTACACAGTTGAACACAATTTGATACGAAAAACTTGCACGTCAGGCGACGCCTTATATTGTAACGCTGAAATTTGCAGGTGGTCCAGAATTCGAAGTTGGTCATTAATAGACCACAACACTTTACATTAGAACACGTTTATTGCTAACACAAGCGTACATTCAGTACAGACTGCATCCTGCTTGGAGTGCTCTACTATTTATACATAGAAAGAATTTTCTGGAACTTACAAATACATCAAATATAAGAAACATATAGAACTTTCTGGAAACAGTAAATACAAAGAAATACATTTTTTCTGTCTGTGGAGGGATTTGTACTGGGGACCGCAAGCACAGCGATCTGCGATGCTAACTACTGCACAACATGTTCTGTCGGAAGACTCACAGCATTGCTCCCCTTTTCTGAAAGAACAGCGACCCGCTGATGGGTTCCCTTTGGAGCCAGCTGCAGTGTCCTGGATACTGTCATGGGGCCTCTGTATGCCAGTACCAGAGAATCCTTCCATTCTGCCTGCACGCCTTCCTTGGGGTGACAATGACAAGCGCCAGACCCTCCTGTCGTGGCTGCATCATTATCGTAACGGTCTTAAACAAGAGGCAGTTTCTATCTGTTCTTTGGGATCATGGTAAGGTTTCATATGGAAGACATACACAATGTCTCTTCGTTTTTGTCGTTTTGAGGACGGCTCATAATCCTAAACTTCGTATGTGATATCTGACAGGTGGCATATGACACAAAACGGACCAAAGCATCACTTCAGTAACTTTTCCGATAGCCCAGCTTTCCGTACAGGGGTAAAAATCCATACCAGATCTCCTGGGATGTACACAACAGGTCGGTGCTTTTCGTTATACCACTGGCGATCCTTCTCCTGGGTGTCCAGTGTCCGTATGTGATCCAGCTGTCTTGCTTCTTTGACCCTGGTGATGAGCCGTTTCACATAGTCATCTTGAGTGTCATTTGCTTGGAACAGGAACAGCGTACACAGTGTCGTCTCAGGTTCACGACCAAGGAGCAGAAAAAACAGCATGAAGCCTTTGGTGTCTCGCCTTACTGTATTATAAGCAAATGTCACTACTGGCAGTGTTGTATCCCAATCCTTTTGCTCAACATCGACCTACATTGACAGCATATCTGCTAATGTCTTGTTAAAACATTCTGTAAGACCATTTGTCTGAGGATGGCAGGCAGTTGTTATTCTGTGGACAATGTCACAATGTGACATTACCTCTGATACTAGTTTTGACATGAATATTTTTCCACGCTCAGATGTCATCAGAAGTGGTGCATCATGCTTCAAAATAATGTTTTCTACTAGGAATTTTGCAATCTCTGGAGCTTCTGTAGTCGGCACAGGTTTGGTGACAGCGTAGCGAGTAAGGTAATCAGTGCAGACTATTATCCATTGGTTAGCGGTTGTCGACTTTGGGAACCTACCTAAAAAATCGATTCCAATCCGGTGGAACGGAACTGCTGCAGGTGAAATTGGTACCAGGTGACCTGGAGGTAACTGCTAGACATGCTTCGCTCTCGGGCACTCCTTTCAATGGCTCACATAGTGCTTGACAGATCGGTAGAGACCTTGCCAGTAATACCTGATTCTGATTCTGTCTAGGGTCTTCACGAATCCCAGATGATCGGATATTGGAGAATCATGGAAATACTCGAGAATAGCTGGCCAGAGATGAACTAGAATAACCAGTAGCCATTTGGGGGCCAGTGGATCGTAGTTGCTCTTATAAAATGTCCCTTTGATAATTTGAAACATTCCTTTGGTCGGTTCTCCTTTCTCCAACGCCTCTATCGTTTGTAATATTGGTGGATGTTCCCTCTCTTCAGCTGCAATGTCACCTAACGGTCAGGGCTAAAATTTGATCAATGCTCTTGTGTTGAGCTAATGGATTCCTTGAAAGGCAGACAGTGTTCTTGTGTTTGCACCCATTTTTTTAATACCACTGTGACTGTACTCATGGAGTATTAGTGCCCATCTTGCTAGTCATCCTGATGGATCCCTCAAATCGGTCAGCCAACATAAAGAATAAAGTCTGTCATGACGGTTTATGATTTACCAAATAAATACAGCTGGAACTTCAGGTATAATAAGAGCAGTCTTCTCCCTGTCAGCTTCATCAACCTCAATTTGCCAGTAACCTATCTGCATTTTCATGGTTGAGAAATACGTTGCTCCTTTCAAGCAGTCTAAGGTGTCGTCAATGTGCAACAGTGGGGAGATCTTTCTTTATGATTTTGTTCAGTCGCTGATAGTAGACACAGAAACACCATGTGCCATCCTTCTACTTCACAAGGACCAACAGAGACAACCAGGGACTATCCAAAGGCTGAATAATGTCATCGTGCAACATCTTCTCCACTTCTCCCTGCATTATCCATCTTTCAGCTGGCGACACTCTGTATGAACGCTGGCTAATTAGTGGATGATCCCCAATATTGATACGGTGTTTTATCGTGGGCCGTTTCATCTGGCTCTTCTCCTGCCTCGCCCGGAGTAAACCTGAAAATTTGTGTAGTATGGTTAACATTGTAACTGGGTCAAACAGGGCCCTGCATGCAATTCCATAGTAGTTTCTTCTAGTGTGTTGTCAGCAGTAACAGCAAAGCATGAGATTTCGTCGATGACATTGAGCTCACCATCGTGGACTGCTTCAGCTGTTCCAATACACATTCCTTTGAGAATAAGTTGCGACTGCTCATGAAAAGTAATAATCCAAAGTTCTCCTCGACCACACGTAATGCTTATAATAGTGACAGGTGTGTAGATTTCCTTCGTTATACTAATTACCTTTTTACGATTGACAAGCACTTCATAATTCAGCTGATCATCTCGGCTGCTGACTGGAACTCTTCTCATTGTTAACGGCAGGATCTCAACATTCTCAACAGCAAACAACCTCCCAGGGGGGTTCGTGTTACATGTACTCGACGGAATGGCTTCCCCAACTGGTAGCTCAGATCTTCCACAGTCAATGACAACCCGGGATGCCTGATTATTTTATGGTGCAAGTACTTCATGTGACAGCGACCCCCAGAGCAAGGCTTCGCAACCCCCTTGTGGGAGGGGAGTCGCGGTCCACAAATTAGAAAACACTAGACTATGTGATCCTATAACAGTTCCCTTTTTGCCAACTGAGGTGTGGCATACTCAAAAGTGACGCTATTCAAAGAATATTACTAAGCACAGACGAAGAGCTAGTTTATTAATGTTATGTAGGACTATTCATTAGAGAATTAAAACTAACAAGAGTACTACACTTGCATGATCACAAAGTCACATTATTAAAATTTTCATGTTGGTGTGTGTGGGAGGTGGGGAGAGGGATGTAATATTTACCTGTATCCCTCTTCATCCTCAGCCATTAGCCTCCGCATACGTTCCTTTTCTATTCGTTCCTGTTCTTTCTTTTGTTCTCGTTCTGCATTAGCATGATAGTTCATTATAGCACGATTGAGACGTTGTATCTTTGCAGTATTGTTACGATGGTACTCTTTATGATCCTTTGCATGCTGTAGAACAGCATTTAGGTACTCCTAGAACACAAGAAGAATAAATGAAAGCAAATCTACACCTAAAAACACAACTACATTAAGACAAGTGTTTTACAAATAATATTATGAAACTGGTAGTTTGCTATTTCATATAATGATATACTCTTGAGTTTCAGGCAGACATTATGGAAAGACTGATACATAGAGCTTTCAACTAAAATTTGCCATTCTAGATGGAGCAGCCAGGGACAGTGGATATGTGAGCATGATATATAACAAAATATTAATGAATGTTTATATGTGACAGTCTGTTTGTATAGCTCGTATGCAGCTCAGGGTGTCATCTTTTATAGTAAGTAGTATTCTATCATTTTAATATTAATGATATTCCAACCTGTACGTTTTACTATTTCATTTTGTTTATACAGATAAGAAACAATTCCATTGAATATATGTTTATGTCTCCTTCATGAGAAAAGTTGGAAAAAGCAGGGCTACCAACAGTGTTTTGATGGAAATGACAAAAATTGAGCACAAGAAAATTACTAAAACCAACTAACTTTATTAAGATGCAACAAGACGTATTTCAAAACTGCAAGGAGAAAGCAAAGAGAAAAACAGTGCCAATAGACCTTTTGAGTCATAAGTAAATTTTTACAAATAAGAAGAAATAATTTATTTATCCAATAATGGAAAGTCCAGGTCGACATTTAATACTTTAATAAGGAATGTTTACACCTCACAGCAAAGGGATGTGATGAGCTGCAACAGGCAGACAACACACACACACACACACACACACACACACACACACACACACACACACACACACCACTTAAGCTATGGGCCTTTAGCCTGCATCAGAAAAGAGAGCATTCACCCAATCACCGAGAACACTTTGGATTGTGATGCCGCAGATGATGGATGTTTAACTGGGAAGTGTGCCTGTGTGGATGTTCTCTTTTCTGAAAAAAGCTAATGGCCGATAGCTTAAGAGTTGTAAGTGTCAGTGTCTTTTCCATGCATCTGCTGCAGTTTGTTGTGCATCTGTGTGGTGAGTTGTAAAATATTATTATAAATTGTTAATAGCTTTATCCAATAATGTTTAGAAAGGATAGGTTGCTACACACCACAGAGACATCCGATGAGCTGCATAAAGGCACACATAATAGAACAAACAAAAACTAAGACTTTCGGCTGTTAAGCCTTCATCTGCCACAGAGAATGCACGCGCGCGCACACACACACACACACACACACACACAGACACAGACACAAACCCAACCGCCGTCTCCAGCTGTTGCAGCTGAACTGAGATGGTGGTTACGTTTGTGTGTGTGTGTGTGTGTGTGTGTGTGTGTGTGTGTGTGTGTGTGTGGCTCTGTGGCAGATGAAGGCTAACAGCCAAAAGCTTCATCTTTTGTTTATTCTGTTATGTGTCCCTCTATGCAGCTCATCGGATGTCACTATGGTGAGTAGCAACCTATCCTTTCCAAAATATTGTTGAATCCTTTAAGGTATTTTCATTGTTTAATAGCTTTATCCTTTATTCTAATATCTATTACAAGTGAGATGTTCATACCTACTTTTACTTTCCTACTACAGTATAAGGAGAGTATCACATTTAAATTTATATGTAAATACAATTACTTTGGATGTGGTCTCTCACTACTGCACAACTGGAGAGGCCAGAGATGGCTGTCACATGTGCTTGAATATGTCCAAGTGATAGCCAAAAATTGAGTTGTGTCAATGTGATTGTTTATTTTGTGTGTTTGTCTGCAGCTCAGCAATCATCTTTACAGTGAGTTGTTCTCTATCCTCTATTTTCTGTTAATTCATTTAGCTGATATTTTATTTACATTTTTCCTTTACTGAATTTATTGTAGGTTATATTTGAACTATATCAGTGGCGCAGCGACAGGGGAGACAGGTGGAGGGGTGGGGGCTAATGGGGCTGAAGCCCCCGCCCCCCAGCAACACCAAAGGATTTTTTAATTTCATTATGTTTTATTGTTTTCATTAATTATTTTTTAAACAGGTTGGCACCAGAAATTTGAAATAGTACACATATAATTTGACAAGCACAAATGAACGTGACAATGGGCCGCCAACGTGATGCCGCCACTGATAACATGTTACTGTTACTGTGAGTGGTTTTAATGCCGCCGCGACCAGCTTTGACACTGCCGCTACTACACAAAATAATAACCCCTTCCTGAGTTAATTATACTTGGCATAGTGGATACCTACACATTAACTTTTTTAGTGCAGTTAAACACTTGTTTTATTATTATTTCCCTCAGCAACATGTTGTTGGTGTTTTGATACACAGAGTGCATTCCGTAAGTGGATTAGGTGGTAAAACTTATTAAACTGTGAAGTCGGCTCTGAAGATTGATTGCCAAATGGGTGCTGCATTTTCTTGTTGGCCGCATCTTCTATCACAAGCTTCCCTTCTGAAACTAATCATCAGAGGACCCTAGTACTTTATACATGAGTATTCCACACATGGTAGATTTGGTTCATCAAATTTCAGTCAAATCTGAGACTACAAGCTTGAGACATTGGTTGAATTGACGTCATATTTCAAAAAAGCAAGTTCAGCACACCTTTTTTTTTTTTTTTTTTTTTTTTTTTTTTTTTTTTTTTTTTTTACATTATTGATTTCTTAACATCAAATTCATAGCTACAACGAAAGAAACAATAGATACTTTATTAACATCAAAGGTCAGAGAAACAATGAAAACAGATCATAATTTAACTCTTCCCCCTATAATGTCCAACTCCTGTCAATTTTTCTCATCTATAGTTCAATGGCACAAACTTTTTGCATCTCCAATTTCCATATAGTAGCTCAAGAATTTAAAAGTGAACTTTGTTTTAATGTAACAAAAATTGTGGTCAAGCCAGAGTACATGTAACAGATGGATAAATTTACTCACCTGGTGCTTTTGCTGTCTCTTTCTCTCTGCCTCCAGTTTCTGCTGTTTCTCCAATTTTTCTGTAGCTCTGGCCTCTCTGAGTGTCTGTCTCTTTGTACGTCTTAGGTTCCTTAAGAAAGATGAAGTTTCCAACATTGTATCTTTGCGAAAGCATCCTATAACCTGTAAAAATACAAGAATAACAAGCATTAAATATACCAAGCACTTGTTATGTTTTATAGAGACATATTTTTATGAAAAAATAATACAAATTAATAACATCATTATCTTTAATAGGAAATACTACATAGTCAAGTAAGACAGAATATTGAAAACCAACAGACTATCAATAAGCCTTCTTCCCAAATATATACTACAATAAATGAAAAAATAAATAAAAATAAAAAGCTGAAATTTCACCCATTGAACTTCATGGCTGGATACAGACAATGAATCACTTGCAAGTCATTAATAAAACTGTGTAAAAATGTGGTGCTATTTATCACTTTACTTGGAATTTATGGATCCTGATGAGACTAACTACAGTAAAAGAACATTTTTATGTTCCCGGATTTTACATTTTCCCACCATTTATGCTATGTTTTGTCAGTCCCGTCAAATTTCCTATGTTCACAATGTTAATTCGCTCCCATTTTTGTGTTAACATATTTGCATTTTTCTTGCATTTTACGTTTTTGAAACCATGTTCATGAAGAAAAAAAGACGTAATTGACATTATTTGATGCTGGCTTAGCTTTCGCCTTCAAGTGTAGTGTTTAGAAACATTACACAGTCAAGTTTCTTGAGACTCTACGTTTATTCAAATGTATATTTCACATTTCGTAATTTGCAGTATGCGCCAGTAGTTTAATCACGATGCAGAGGCTGATGGGATCCCATCAGACACCGCACCAATTGTTGGCTTAGCTTTGTTTTCGCTTTACACAACTGGTAGTTCCTCATGCTTTGCAGGACACATTTCGAGCATTTATTCTTATTGTTTAATTCAAGTATGTTTGTATGTATTTTTGTGAAATTTTATAAACTATGAGACTGATGGTTTGCTTGTGTACTGTACATTTTTCTGCACCTTGAAGGGTTGTGGTAGGCCTATATTGTAACCTCAAAAACGCATGAGCTGCCAACACTGTGCTAATGTCACAAAAATACTTACGCACTTGAGAAAGCGAATAAATTCTCGAATCTCGTCGTGTGAAACATTGAAAAATACAAAAAGTACAAAACTTGTGCAGTTTCACTACATAAATAATGAATGCCAATTACAGGCATGCTGACTAAGTCAATTATGATAAATGAAATTAAGTCAAAAATTGTACCTCCTATACAGTTACCAGTTACACTTCCGCCTGGTGCTTAAAATAGTACAAAATTCAGATAACCTTTGTTACATAATAAACAAACTTCCTTATGAGTATTTTGATACCTATTTGTACATATATCACAAATAAAATACGAAAATGCAAGGGTAAACCAATGAGCACACTTTACCATTTGAAACATTATTTCCCGCTTTTTACGTTTTCCTACATTTTACACTATTTTCATTAAGTCCATCGAAAAGTGTAAAAATGGGATTCTACTGTATTTGAATCTAGTGGAGATAAACTTCAACAGAGAATGGAAGAACACAGAACAACAAATCTGAATTGAAACATGAAAAGAATGGACCTAGGAAGTGTTTTCTGGATTCCAAGGCATAAGAATAAAACAGGTCAGCAGAAGAAATGAACGCATGTATTTCAAAAAATAAATAAATTACGAGACAATGTTGGGACCTGGGACAAACACTATGAAGTACAGGGAAGTGTACATTACCTCATGTATCATTACTTGTCACAACTGACTCCACCTCCCTATACACCAACATCCCGCATGTCCATCGCCTTGTCACTCTCTAACACCATCTCTCATAATATCCCTCTCAACCCAAACCCGATACCTCATCCCTCATAGCACTCACCAACTTTGTCCTATCAAGCAACTACTTTTCTTTTGAGGGGAAAATTGTACAATCAAATCTGTGGAAAGGCCATAGGCACATAAATCCTACCCCAACCTGTTTCTTACAGTACAATCTCCAATCACAAAAATAACCAGGCCTCAATCTAAAATAACCTCCTTTCACCTCCACATCCAAAAGTTCCTACCCCCTCTATCTTACACATTTCCAATTCTGTGTGCCATTTGTGTGTGTGTGTGTGTGTGTTGTGTGTGTGTGTGTGTGTGCCCCCTCCCTTCTCTTGCCTTCATACTCCATTCATAAGGTACATGTCTTTCCATCCCTTTAGTGCTTACATGCTCTGTTAGAGTCATGCTTTATTCGCCCCCACCATTACCTAGCAAACCTTCCTGGCACCCACCTCTTCCCTTCCCTCATCTCATATCCCCTCACCACAGTGATATGTACAGCACTAGCATTTGACATGGCAGCAGTTGGCAACACGATTGAGACTGGGTATCAATGCAACACTGGAAATGTATTTACCAATGATTACAACATACTAGGCAATTCCTCTGCATAGTTCTGCATTGGCAGGTTTTACATGGCAAAGCACTGCAAGAATCAGTCTCATTTCTGTGCTGCATTAGGTTGAGACATTAGCTGAGATAAGCAGGCTTTGTACACTTAGTACTTACCAATATAGCTTGGCTTCGAGTCACGGTAGTCTGAGGCGTGAGAGAAATATGTATTCACTCATTTCTATAAGTTGTCCTGTATTCAATAAGAGATTTTAGGTCAGTCTATTATTCCTGTCTACTGTTCAACTACCCAAAGTTAAGTATTCTGTTAATAAATTATTTATATATTTTTATCTAGTAATTGTTGACCTGTTGTGGATTACCATATTTGCCAGCATATAAGACACACTTTTTTTCCTACAAAAATTGCTCCAAAAACTGGAATGCTTCATTTATGCCGGTTGCCAGTTAAAGTAGATAGCCACAAGTTCTTTTTCTTTTCAAGGGATTTCAAAAAATGAAGTAAAATGTGGGAAATAATGTTTTAATCAGGAAAATTTGTTTTAAGTTTCTCTCTTATTTTTATTTGATATATGTACATCATATGCATCAAAATCCCCATCAGGAGCTTTATTATGTAGCAAAGGTTTTCTGAATTTTGCACTATTTTTAGTGCCAAGTGTAAATGAAACTGGTAACCTCATAGGAAGCAGAAACTTTCAACGTAATTTCATTCATCGTAATCAATTTTTTCGTCAATCCTGTAATGGTGTCATTCATTATTTGAATAACGAAATGCGCTCATGTATTTGTCCATGTCTCGCCTGATGATATTTGAGAATTTATTCACAATCTCAAGTGCAAATATGCACACAAGTATTTTTTGTGATGTTTGCACAGCTTCTGCATCTCACAATTGTTATATTTTTGAGGTTATAACATGCTGTGCCCCATACAGTGTGCCAACCAATACACAGACACAAGACATCCATCAATCTCACAGTTTATGGAACATCATAAAAATACTTACATAAATATTTGCACTTCACAATAAATTCTCAAAATGTGTCAATTTGAACATGAAAATACCATATTCATTGTGCAAAGTACGTGAACTAATAACTGCACGATGTCTGATCAGAGCAATCGTAAGCAGAGCCACCTAAGTGTCAATGTCGTAAGCCTTTACGAAGCTCTCATCAACCATTGCATCACTATCGGTGTGCATTGTAAACAGCAAATAGTAAAATATCAATTTGAGTAAGTACAAACTGTCAAGAAAAGTTTATGAACACAACTTGAAGGCACTGCCTTAGATATTTGATTTATATGAATAACTTTATTACAATTATTTTGCATAGATGTATTAGGTGCGATTTATTTTTTTCCTAAAAAAATTGTGGGGCGTGTCTTATACACCGATGCGTCTTATATGCTGGCAAATACGGTATTTGGCCACCTCTGCCTTATTGCAACTCGACTCCATCCTTTCAGCAGGATACAACACAAAGAATGCCTGTAGAGCACCCAGAGATGACTGTTGGATGTCTGTGAAGTGTGCCTATGCGATTGTGTCTTTTTTCTGATGAAGGCTATTGACCAAAAGCAGATGTTTAGTGTGTACGAGTGTCCTTTTTATGTACCTGTTGCAGCTTCACGTATGTCTTTGTGGTGAGTTGCAAGCTATCCTCATTATATTGTTAAAAAAAAAAAAAAAAATACAACCCATAGAATGATCGAAAACACTATCCCACAGAAAACAGCAACAGTTGTGGTTTGTTTATACCTGCTGGCAGTGTTATTCATTGCTCCATATGAAGTTCAAATTTGAGTATTTTGAGATGCACCATACACAAAGTATACACAAAGTCTTCAACAATCACTGATGTGGTATGTTTGTTTTATGATTAAAGTCAACATTTAAATTAAAAGGACATGCAGAATTCAGTCTAATTTGTTCTATCATTGTCAACAACATATAATAAAGATAAATAACCCCTTCCAAACATTACCCCCTATACTTCTGCTAAGGGTGTAGATAGTTCAGTTGGGGAGATAAAAGAAATTACCACTACTAGATGGCAACATTAACCACAACAAACTTGTTGCTATTCAACATCTTGGTTATGTGCAACTTCACCCTGACCCTGCCTTTCGCCACCATCAATAAAATAAAAAAGATACTACTTCCCTCACACCACTACAACAATGTACACTAACGAAACACGTGTAAAACAAAACCACAAAAACATTTACAAGGAAAGACATCTATTATTTACATCCCAATCACCAGTGCCATTTAAAAAATATATTTATTACCACTCAACTGCTTACCACAGCTCCTAGAGAGTGGATGGAGCTGGATTCGAGGCATGTTCATCTCGTTTCATGACTTTCAGATCTGTCAATTGACCAGAGGGAAAATGGCACATTAACTATTTGAAGAATGTTTGTGTGAGCAATTGTTAGTGAAAAATCAAGCTGAAATTATGGCTTGCCTGGGAGTTATTGCCAGTAAACAAATGGATCCAAACAATCCGAGATTAGGTTCCTGTAGGATTGTTGTAACCAAAATGCTGAGTTCATCATTCCCTAGACTTATGAACTATTTAAACTAAGTTAAACTAACTTATGCGAAGAACAAAACACACACACACACACACACACACACACACACACACACACACAGGCGCGCACGCCGATAGAGGAATAGAACCTCCAACGGGAGCAGAGGTGCAATCTGAAGTATTTGAAGAGTGTGTTCCTGTTGTCTTACTTATTTCTATACTTTTATGTTATGTGTAGTGAATAGTGTTAAAAGTTGGTGGAGAGGTTTTTGTAAACCATAGTGAAGTGCCTGTCCAACAGTGATCTGGTAACTATTTTGCTATATTAAGGCACTTATGATAATTGTTAAAATCTACAATTATCACCAGTGGCATGTATCAACAACATGTTGCCCACTCCAATTGTCTCTGGTGACACAGTTTTTCCCAAATCAAAGTACTCACAGTACATCCTTGACATTGCACAGAGTACCTGTGCAATTTCACAAAAAGAGCTATGTGCCAGGAATTATATATAATTACACTGTTAAAAAATGTAATACTAATTCTCATCTTGGCAATTCTGTATTCAACTGTCAAGTGATGGCCTATTTGTGGATTGGCCACATCACACTCATGTGCTGTGCCAAATTATTCTATTTAACACAGCACTAATAAACCTCTCTCCCCAACTAGGCCAGCTTTTTGCAATCCAGTATTCACAAGTATGCTGTATGACCACTACAGTAATACAAGTATGTTCAAGAGTACAAAGATGTTGCTCATAGTTAACTGTGACAAATGAAAAGATAATAGCAATTTATTTTAATTTGCTTCTGGCTATTTGAATATCATCAAACTATTCTATTTAAATAATTGTACATCACTGCTAGCTGAGCACCAATTGTGAATCATCAGTGTCTATTTACTCCAGAATTTCCAATTTGAGTGTCACAACACTCTGTGCTGTCGAAAAAGGAGCATCAAGCCTGTCACAAGACTACTAAATTCACTATGCAAAACACATGAAAAATTTGTGATTATATAATGCAAAATATCCTTCTCTATGTACAGTGTCAGGGACGTAACCAAGGTGGGGATGAAGGAGATCAATTCCCCCTCCCTCTCAAAATAATCACAAAAGAATTTTGTACATTCTATCAGCTATGCCTGCCTTATCTGATCACCAAACTCTCCATTTTTTTTTTTTATTTATTTATTTTTTTTTTTTTTTATTATTTTTTTTTTTTTGCGCTATGTTGTAATGCCATACTACCTCATGGAAATAGAAAGTTTAATGGGCTTCTGAAATTGGACTTTCCTTTTCAGAACAAGACAGGAAATATCAGACGTCAAAATGCTCCCAGTGTTAATGTAGAGAATGGCCTTCATTGTTGCTACTTATAAGTGAACGGTCAGACTTATCATGTCGAAACCTGTGTTGCTATTTTTACCACTGTGAGTTAACACTGAAGGAAGTCTGTATTCAGACTGTTAGCTGCTGACATGACCTGGAAGTCTGTAAAAACTTTTATGAAGTATGACATTATTGTCGCATGGTTTCTGCGCTTATAACTGCTTGTTGTACAACCCTGACCTCTCTCGCTACGTTATACCAAGGCCATCTAGGGACAAGGTGACGTTAGCTATGCGCCATTCTCCTGCCGCAGCAGTGAGAGAGCTGATTCGCCCAGTGAAAGCGATCGTACGATAATTAATAAAGACGATAATAATAAATTCATTGTCAAATGTAGCTGATATGTTATCTACAACATCCTTTCCAAATAGCTATGAAATAGACACAAATACATATACGGTTTAGAACAAGTCAAACTTTTATTTCTTGTAATTACTGCAAAAAAAAATGCAAAATATTGATACAATGTTCAAAACATAGGTTTTTTTTGTGCACCAAGAACATACAAGTAAAGACAACATATGACGGCCCTGCGAATCACAGACGTTGTTAGACATCCGTAGATAAAACTCGGCCGGTGTTAGGAAGGAATCAGGCCTAATATTAGTATATTTCGAGGTGTGCCACGCATATTTAATCACATTTTGAAACCATGGGGAGGAAAACTGATAATGTACAACTGATTGCAACTTGAGAATATTGTCATGGTGATAGACAGGAAACTGCAGTGATTTGCACACAATAATTTCTCTTAGTTTTCTGTAAAATGCCTTCCACTGGCAGAAAATTCTCTGTCTAATGGTTGAATTACATTCGCCGTGCCGGGTGGAGTCTGAAGTATCTCTACTTCTTTGTCAGTGTGAGTTCGAAATACAGCTTTTAATGAATCAAAACTTTTATGACCTGATCACGAATCTAGAAGGAGAAGAGACTTGTTCCCGCAGAACGGAAGAAAAGCATGACACATGAAAAGTGTAACGTTAGAATTTCACATTTTTCCAGACTTCGATGCGTCTACCACAAGATTGTCTGCATAGAACATTGTTTGTTTGACACATGGTCCAAAACATCCAGTTGGTTCTTGAAGACACACATATACTTAGGCAGCAATGAACCATCCAGACTAATTATGGGCATTGTAGTGTATGAATGGGTGAGTGCAGTCATGGACTGCGCAACTGCCTCAATATGTTTTTCCCCTTTGAATGACAGTGTTCTTTTCACACACATTTCTTTTTGAAAACCTGACTGATCTGCATTGTAAACGTAAGATTCACTAATACTGGCAAATCTTATTTTTTGCAGTCATAAGAAAAGCTTCAATCATTTCCATCTGAGCCACTTCATTTTCCGACCTGTTGTAAATTTTGTTATTTTTCGTGCCACAATTTTATGTGATCTTTTGAAGCGACTAATCCAACTTTGAGAAGCTGTAAATTGTTAGGCGCGTATCGCATTGGCAATATCTAATGCCCAAATCATGCAATGTTGTGTTGCTGACACTCAATGACTGTCATCTGGCATAAGTAAATTGCTCAAGAAGTTGCACATTTATCTCCGTCGTGTCGACTCTTACGTTATCCAGCGACTTCCTTTTACCATCTATACAATTCATGTTCAGAACGGACAAAGAAATAACTATTTTGAACAGTACTGACACATAGGCATTTCTTACCAGTTTCGTTAAACCTATACTTCACCACTTTTTCTTTGTCTGATAATGTAATTGTAGTTGCTGGTGTTGCTTTCGGAGATAGTTGATGATGGTACGTGGCACTATCACTCGAAGAGTCTTCATGTGTGCAACTTTCTTCCGTTTCTTCGCCGTCTGTAAATTCCCAGTCTGCAATATTGAGTGTTTCAGTCATTTCTAGGCACATGTCTGTGCTATTTACATGCTCGTCTAGAAATTTAACTATCATGTTGCACATCACATAGTCTTCACATGTGTTTTCTGTTGATTGCATCATTAGGCGTCCGTGGTATATCTCCATGGCAAGCAGCAAAACATTTACAGGGTATATTGAATGTTTAGTGTAAAGTGGCTTGCAGAGTATAGATGTAGATGTACAGAATATCTTTCACATCTCTAACCAGTTCCAGGACAGTATGTTTCGAAATACGTACCAGAAATGAAACGGAAATGCATACCACAGAAATGAATATTTGTTTCCCCTTTCCACCAAAACCGTGCAACGATATTCCTCTTTAGTGAACGCTGTGGTAAGACGGCCGCACCTCCCGACAATGAACACAACACTCACCATAACAACAGCTCACGACTCGCCATTGCCAGGGGTGGCCAGCCATCACCGCAAGCACCAAGCAGGAAAAACAACCATTTTTGTGATTTTTTTTAGCTGATTTCCAGGTCATGTCAGCAGCTAACATTCTGACCTAGGTCATGAATAGCCTTCCCCTTCCATTCCCATTCCTTGTTCCGAAAACTTGTTTTTTTTTCCGTCCTGGTTTGTTTATGTGTGTGACTATCAGCGGTACAGCACAAAGGTAAGTACTGGCCAGCCAATCTATCACTTTTGAAAAATAATCTACATGCCTGTTTGAAATTCAGAGACTGTCTCTGAGGTGAGTTGCTACCTACCCCTCATATTACCAATATTCCAACTTGGACTTTCATTGTTAGAAAGTATGATACCTGTATTAGTTGGAAAAAGATGCTATATTTACATAGTATGGTGCATGATTTCTTAAGAAAAACAGATTTTTTCGATTTACAACATGAATTTACAGAGATACAGTACTAAAGATTTAAGTTCAACCCACCCCCCTCTGCCCAGGTTCTGACATAAGAAGTTGTGTGTTAATTTTACTTTGATTCCACCTCTTTACTTTCAAGTCAATTTATTTCCGGTCAATAGAAAAAAATTATATAAGAGAAAAATTACTTATTCCATTCAGACTAAATAATTCACAAAATGAACAATAGCGAACACTATTCGCAACTCAAGTTCAATTACCTCAGACCGCAAGGACCTCTGAAAATTGAGAAGCCGCAGGGCACGGAGTTCAATCTCAGCTTTAACTCTCAAGTCATCTGGCATTACAGCTGGTAGATTATTTAATTCTTCAATTCTGTGAGCTATCCGTGCAGCTAACCTGTAACAGAAAAATTAAATAAGTAACAAACGAAAACTAAGATGTTAATGAGGACTATTTTCATAATTAAATTATTTTTTGTAAAATAAGTTCTACCTAAAAAGTATGTCTGCCCTCCAACACTGTCATACTCTACAAGTATATTGCCCAACAATTCAGGCACTCAGACAACCTAAACATTTATTTAACCAAAAGGAAGAGCAGATCACAAATTGCCATATTCTCTACAACAAATTTTAAACATTTTACAGGCAGAAACTTTTAGATGTGAGAGCATTTTTACATCAGATTCCTCAATTGCCCCATGTACAAAGCACTGTTGAAGATAGTCAAAGTTTTAAAAAAAGTGATAATTACATAATAGTTATTATTACAATACAGAAGGGGCATTAGGCAAGGACTGACCAAATGGAAGAAAGTAATGCAGTAGAAAGTGAATGGTTAGCTCTGAAAAGCACAGTAGTAAACAACACAGAGGATCATATAGGTAGAAGACAAGGCCTAATAGAAACCCTTAGATAATACTGGAGATACTGAACTTCATCAATTAAAGGAGAAAATGTAAAAATGCAGAAAAAGAAGCAGGCAAAAGGAAGTGCAGGCAGCTAAAAAATGAGGTTAGTCTAGGAAGTGCAGTTAAGTAGGAGTGGCTAGAGGACAAATACAATCAGTAGAATAATGTATAACCAGGGGAAAGATAGTCGTCATCTACAGGAAAATAAAAGACATGTTTGGAGACAACAAAAGCAACTGCATGGATATCAAAAGCTGAGATAGAAATGCAGTACTATGCAAGGAAGAGAAAGCTGAGTGGTGGAAGGAATATATAGAGAAGGCTCTATAAAGAAAATGAACTTTGAGAGGAAAATTTAGAAAGGAAATGGAAAGTAGATGAAAAGGGAGCTAGGAGATACGATGTAGTGAGAAGAATTTGTCAAAGCACTGGAAGATTTGAGATGAAACAAGGCCCCAGGAGGAGATGATATTCCCTCTGAGCTGCTGACATCAATGGGAGATCCAGTCATGAAGAAACTGTTCCACCTAGTGTGCAAAATGTATGAGGCGGTGGAAATACCCTCACACTTAAGAAGAATATAATAATTCAAATTCCACAGAAAACAAATACAGACAAGTGCGAAAACTACAAAACTATCAGTTTAATAAGTGAAAATACTAACACGAATTATTTACAGACGGATGGAAAAACTGGTAGAATTCTGACCTCAGGAAAGATCAGTTTGGATTTAGGAGAAATGTTGGAACACGGGAGACAATATGACTTACCTTGGAAAATGGGTTAAGAAAAAGCAAATCAACATTTGTAGATTTGGCGCAAGCTTTTGAGAATGTTGACTCCAATACACTCTTTCAAATTCTGAAAGTAGCAGAACAAAATATAGGAGGCAAAAAGTTATATAAAGACTAGACAGCAGTTATTAATGTCTAACGGCATGAAATGGACACAGTGGTTGGAAAGGAAGAAAGATAGGGTTGTAGCCTCTCCCCAATGTTATTACCACATTTGCCGGCATATAAGACGTACTGGCGTATAACAAGGACCCCACTTTTAAGACTCTCTCTCTCTCTCTCTCAATCTTAAGGAAAAAATAAATCACACCTAATACATCTATTGCAATATACATATGTTGGTGTACATCAAATATCTACGGCAGTGCGTTCAAGTAGTGTTCATAAACTTTACACAGTCAAGTTTCTTGATAGTTTGCGTTTATTCAAATGGATATTTCGCCTTTCACTGTTTACTGTATGCGCCGACTATGGCATGATGTTTGACAAGAGCATCCTAAAGTCTCACGACATTGCCACCTAGGTGGCACTGCTTACAACTTCTCCCATCAACCTCTGTGCCAAATATCAGTTTGCACGACGAGTAGGGGCTTTTCGTGTTTAAAATGACACATTTCGAGACTTTATTGTGAAAAGCAAATATTTATGTAAGTATTTTTGTGATGTTGCATAAACTGTGAGAATGATGGATGGTTTTTGTCTGTGTATTGCTCGGCATGCTGCATGGGGCACAGCATGTTCTAACTTCAAAAAGATGACAATTGTAGATGTAGACACTGTGAAAATGTCACAAAATATACTAATGTACATATTTGCACATGAGAATGCAAATAAATTCTCAAATATCGTCAGGTGAGACAGGGCCAACAAATACGTGAACAGTGTTTCATTATTCAAATGATGAATGACACAGTTACAGGATATTCAAAAACATCAATTATGATTAATGAAATTACATCGAAAGTTTCTACTTCCTATGGATTTACCAGTTTCACTTACACTTTGCACTAAAAATAGGACCAAATTCAGATAACCTTTACTACATAATAAAGCTCCTGACGAGTATTTCGATGCATACTATGTACACATATCAAGTATAAAGTATGAAAATGTAAGAGAGCAACTGAAAGCAAATTTTCCCACTTAAAACCCTATTTCCTGCATTTTATACCATTTTTCTGAAATCCCTTGAAAAAGGAATGGAACTTGTAGGTACCTCTACCTTATCTGGCAACCAGCATAAGACGCATCTAGTTTTTGGACCAATTGTTGTGGGGAAAAAAGTGTGTCTTATACAGTGGAAAGTACGATAAATCTGTACATTGAGCAAGCTGTTAAGGTAAGGAAGGAGAAACCTCAGAGAAGGAATTAAGGTTCAGGGAGTAGAAATAATAACTTTGCCGTTTACTAATGACATTGTAATTCTGACAAAAAGATGATCATTAACAAGATCAAAACAAGCACAATAGAATGTAGGCTAAGAAAATCAGTTGACGCTGAAGAAATTAGATTAGAGGCAATAAAAGTAACAGATTAGGTTGTTATTTAAGTAGCAAAATAATTTCTTATGATTGAAGTAAAGAAGATATAAAAATGCAGAATGGGTACGGGAAGGAAAGCATTTCTAAATAAATGAAATTTTTTGACATCCAATATTAATTTAAATGTTAGTAAGCCCTTTCTAAATGCATTTGTCTGGAGTGTAGCATTGTTTCAGAATGAAACATGGACAATGAAGAGTTCGGACAGAAAGATGATAAGAATTTGAAATATGGTGTTGTAGATTAATGCTGAATTGCTGAGTACATTGCGTAACTAATGGGGAAGTACTAAACAGAATGGGGAAGAAAAGAAATTTCTGGTGTTTCTTGACTAAGAGAAGGTATTGATTGGTGGGACACATTCTGAGAAAGCAAGGAATCAGCAATTTAGCATTGGAGAGAAGTGTGTGGGGTAATGGCAGAGGGAAACTGAGAGACTAATACAGTAAGCGGGTTGCCATTCTTATTCATTGATGAAAAGACTTCCACAAGTCGAGGGTCGTGGTGGGAGCTGCATCAAACCTATCTATGGACTGAACACCACCACCACAACACTGTTTTACTTTATGCAAGGTTATAATCCCTTTCCTGCAATTACAGTTAACTTTAAAAACTTTAATGCACAGCCACTAGCTCATATCTAAGGCTTTAATTAAAGTTTTGTACTAGCATGGCATGATTATGAACCACAACAAAGTGGACTGTAAATCAAATTAATAATTTTAAAAAGATCCAAGTGCAGAGACAATTTTATTTTCCACACACAAATGTGGAAACTCATAAATATAGTTTTCAGTAGATATCAGACTATAAACAACAGTACACATTAATAAATACACTACTAGCCTGTTTTCTCGTTCATTAAGCAGCACAAGAGGATCTATGCCAACTGGTTTGCTGACAGGTGTCACACGGTTCTGGTGAGAAAGTGAATGCCCAGTGGCTGCAGCACGAGGAGCATTTGGTGTTGCAGCGGCTCCTGTCGGAGCTGATGCCGAAGTGTGTGTTGATGATGATGATGCAGTTGTTCCTGTAGCAGCTGTTCCTGTCGCCGGTACTGATGCTGTGGCCGAGGATATTGACTGTGTCCTAGGAGTGCAGGCAGCCATGCCTGAAAGCATAAAATATGTAGCAACAAATTAGTAAATGGACCAAACACTAAGATAGAAAAATATTAATTTCGTAGGACTAATAGCGTAAGGTGTGACCGGCCTAGGGGTACAAAAACTAATGCCGTCTGAAGTCTCTTACAAGGGGATCACATGGGTATCGCATTTTAGAATTTTTTTGATATTTATGGTACGTGAAATTCAGAACTCAACTATCAGCCAAAGCCATTCAACACAACTCGCAAAAATTCTTGAGAAAATCGACTTTGACGTTTTGCAACGAAGCGTAAGTACTGATCATTAAATGAATTTCAGCATATGTCGGTGTAGCTCATGTGGTAGCATTCTGGCCTTACAACCGTAGAGTCGGTGGTTTGAATCCTGTTGTGAAAATTTTTATTATTTTATTTATTTTCGTTGTGTTCAAATACTTACACAACTTTAATATCTAATGGTAATTTTTATGAAAAACACACATATTTTTGTATATTTGTGATTTTCTATATTTTATGGAAGGTTAGCAGTAATGATTGTTGCAACTTAAAAAAAAAAGAAAGAAAGAAAGAAACTTCAGTTACATTTTTTACAGTATTAGCTTCACTATTAGTTGATGACAGTAGTGTTTGATTGTTCAGTTTGTGAAGATCTGTGACACTGTTTTGGGAAAATCAGCTGCACAGGTACTAATGGCTTTGCAAGCACCTAATGGGAATTATAAATCCCAGAATGTTTCATATAACTGATTTTGAAAACAAACCAAAAAATAAATAATTAAATAAAAATAAAATCAGTCACAGTCAGATCCGAACCACCAACTCAAGGGTTGGGAGGCCAGAACACTATCACCTGAGCTACACAGACAGATGCTGCAATGTAATTAATAATCAATACTTACGCTTCGTTGCAAAATCACAAAGTCAATTTTCGCGAGAATTTTTTAGAGTTGTGTCAAATGGTTTTGACTGATTGTTATTTAAGTTCTGAACTTCACATACCACACATATAAAGAAATTCTAAAATCCGATACCAATGTGGTCTCCTTCTTAGTACATCTAAGCTCCAAACAATTTCAAGAAGGAGAAAACATAAGAATCTGCAGTATATTGTAAATTGTTATCTCCTGCTCTATTTTAGACAGCATGTTGTTAAAAAGAACAACAGTGGCTAGAATGATTAGAGATGCACTGAAATTTTTTAGAAATTTTTCCCAATTAGTGAAAGAAACACTATCTGCTAATGAATACATTTAGAAAATACATACTGTAAACACACAATAAGTTAACAGTACCTTTCATAGTCATTTTTACAATCATTTAATTCTTATTTTCAACAATTCAAAACAAATGCTCTATTTTATATTCACATATTCTATAACTGTCTGAAGTATTTACTATTGGTCTCACTAATACACCTAGGGAAACTATTTTTAGTAAAACAAAAGTATGAGTGTACTTGAAAGTCCTTAACATTTAATTTTTAAGTTCTCTACCAATACTGTTACAAACAGACTATAATTTCAATGTAGTACCCTTACAATAAAATTCACCAGTATCAATGTCACAGAAATAAGGCAAATTCTTTTAAAGTTGACCATCAATATTTTTTTACTCAAAGAAACCAGAGTGGCTGACCAGTGCTTACCTCAGTTCTGTACCGCCGATCCTAAGTCTTTTTACTCATTGCTGAGTGTCGTGACCTCATTTCCTTAGTATGTAGTTGAAACTTCAGTTAGATGTCTTCATCTGCAGCAATCTTCAACCTTTCTTAATATGATGTTAACAGGTAAGCTGCCAATCTTCTTCACTTGATCCGACCATCTGCTTGCTGCCCTCCCTTGTGGTCTTCTGACTTCAATTTTTCCCTGCAAGATGATCTTCTCTAAATTATACCCTTTCCTTCTCTAGTTGTGCTCACAGAATTGAAGGTATCTCTGCCTCGTATGGAAAGATAACATTCTTGTGAAGTTCTATTACTGAAGCATTTTTTCTTCTTTACGGTACACGTAATATCTTCTGCCATCACCACATCTCGAAGGTATCGATTCTGCTGTTATCACTACCTTTCGTGGTCCAGGTCTCGTATCCATAAGAATACTGGAAACACCGACAGCTCCAGCGAGTGCATCTTCGTTGTCTCAGATATTGCCCAATTCTGCCAGATCTTAGTAACCTTCACAGTTGCAGCTCAGCCAAGAACAATTTGTCATCTTATCTCTTTATCACACTTCCCTGTGCAGTTGAACTGAGCGGCTAGATATATACAATCACTCACTATCTCCACATCCTTTAAGCATCCTATAAGTTGGTTTTGATCCACGCCCTGGTCGATTTATAGCCAATAGTTTAGCTTTTCTTCATGTTTTAGGCCAAAATTTAGACTAATACCTTACAGAAGATCAGCTAGTTCTTCCTCACTTACTGCTATGAGTATAGTACCGTATGTGAAGTGTAAACTGTTGATTTTCCTGCTGCCAATTGAAAGCCCACTGTCCCAGCCATCCAGCACTTTCCTGGTTACATAATCTGCATAGATGTTGTAGACCTGAGGTGACAGTACACTACCTTGTCTAACACCATTTGTCACATCAAAAACATCGAGTATTTACCATCTACTTTTATGGTTGCAGCGTGGCTTATTATAAAGACCTTTTAGTAAGGAAACCAGATGTTTTGAAACCCCCATACTCAAGCACATGTCACAAACTTGTTCCACATGACTCAAGGCCTGTTTCAATCTAGGAAACAGATGTAGGCAGGGACACTGAACTCCAAACACTTTTCAATTATCTGCCTCAAATTCATGACTTCCTCTTAAGTACCTTTACCTGACATAAAAGCTGCTTGTTCTGTGGAAGTCCAAGACAAGAAATTCTGTAGATGTTGATTCATTATATCTAGAACTTTAGTAGCATGTGATATTAATGCTATGGTCCTATAGTTGGAGTAATTCCCCAACTGATCTTTTTGTGCAAAGGAAATAAAACAAACGTAGTCCAGTCTTTAAGCCATTCATCTGCATTCCACACTGTGTAACATATTAAATGTAGAGCATGCATGCCTTCCTCTCCCATTGCTGTCAGCATTTCACTGCAAATATCATCTACACCTAAGGATTTATCAATAATGGAGGATAGGAAACAACTCACCGTAAAGAGGCTCGCTGAGCTGCGGACAGGCACGAAAATAGATACTCACATGCACACAACTTAAATTTTCGACCACGGCCTTTGTCAGAAAAAGAAACACATACATTCACACAATCACTCAAACAACTATACGCGCATAACCAACACATCCGGCCACTCCAGCGCCACAAGCATCTAGACTGTGAGTGAGGAAGGGAGTGGAGGGGGGAGGATGTTGGGTATCTATGTTCGTGCCTGTCAGCAGCTCAGTGAGTCTTCTTTATGGTGAGTTGTTACTTACACTCCATTATTGACATTTCTATCAGATTTTCCACTGTTAACACTTTAATGCATGACTTTTTATTTGAAGCTATAAAAAATACTACGATAAATTTATAGTTTGTATATATTGAGAAAAATATTGAAAAAGAAAAAAAATTAAAAATATATTTTTAAAAAAGTGCTTAAAATTATTATGCATTATTAGCACCAAAAAGTTTATAGATTGTCAGTTATAGAGAGTGCTTCCATGATGTACCTGACATAGTTAATGTCACTATTATGCCTCTCATCTCTCTTAATGTAACAGTAATATGTGATTACTTTTACATGGCAAAGAAAGAATACAAATGTAAACAAACACACGTGCCATGCCGTGAGTAACTCAATACAGATAACTGTCGAAATGATTCAGTAGCACTCTGCAATTTATAATTTCTAGGACGAGCTACTAGCATATGTAACAGTACATATACGAGCAGCTATAAATGAATTTGAGGTAAAATTTTGACCAGTTTGAGAGATAATGGGAAAAATAAGATATGAAGCTGATCAGCTACACTATGCATTAAAGTGTTAAAAACACCCAAGGATTTGTTGTTTTTCAAATTATTGGTGGCATTTTCAGGTTGTTTGTTTGATTCCATACAAATGTCCTCTTCCTTGATGTTGTTTCCTTTGCAGTACAGTGTTTCACAGTGTTGTTGCCACCTAGTTATTGCTAATTGCTTGTCACTAATAATAGTACCATCTACATTTTCTACCACCCATGTGCGCAGTTAGAACTCTTGGGTGATGCTGCTTAACTTTTTAAATAGGGCATGTGTTTCATTTAGCTTTTGATGTTGTTCTACATCACCAAAAGTACTGGTGAGATACTGTGTCTTGTCAATTTTGCAGCTGCACTGTGGGCAAAGCACATTGTATGCTTCTTCATCTTGAGCAGTTTGTATATCAAATTTCTTTAGTGTTCTCCGTTCTTCAATGAGCTGTTGAGGATTGTTTGAAATCCAGAAATGCTTCACTTGAGGGGGTCTTAATAACCTCGGCAGGGAGAGATGAAGTGATTATTTCTTTCCTTTTATCACAAATTTTGGGAGCTACTAATTCATCTGTTAATTTTTGGAGTTTGGGTCTTAATCTTTCTCCAAATTCTTTGACGGTAGTTTTGGCTGTTAGATGAATCTGTCTTACTACCTTATGTTTGTTCAGTTCCAGTTCTATCCACATTTTCATATATAGCATGATATGGTCACTGCCACAGTCTTCTCCACAATAAGTCTTGCAGCCCAGGAGTGAAGTACATCAATATTGCCTCACCAAAATGAAATCAATCTGATTTAGTTTATATCCCGAGGAGAAATCCTTGTGTATTGATGTCGTGGATTATGTTGAAATATGTGCTACAGACAAATAAGTTATTATTCATACAAAACACCAGTAACTGTTTTCCACATTCATTTCTCACTACCAAGTCGTGAAGTCCAACCACAAATCTCATGTGTTCATCATCTACAATCTCACCTAACTTTAGATTAAAGTCACCTTGGATGACTAATATTTCCTTTCTGAGTATCTTTTTGATGGTGTCTTCTAGCAATTCGTAGAATTAATCTACTTCTATGTCGGATGAGGCTGCTGGAGGAGCATAAACCTGAATTTTGTTGCTATTTCACAGAGAAGCTTTCATTTGAAGGCGATTACAGCATTACAGGGGTTATTAGGAATCATTATAGCAACATCATTTCTACTCACATTCTCACATCTCAAAACATACATTGAATTCTTTGCTTGAGTCATGAAGTACCACAAATAGTCCCAAAAAAAAAGTGCAAATGGACATGAAAATAAACAAGGCCACTAGCTTTTGGAACCTTTTTTTTTTTCATCAAGTAGGAGAGGAGAGAATAAAAAGAGAAAAGAGGAGATAAGTTACAACCTAGACCTTGAGCTGATGATGGGTGATCTATGAAAGCTGATAGGTACTGTATGACACTGTATTTGCTCAATAGGCCACACTTTTTCCCAAATTTTGGATCACAAAATCGTGGTGCGGCATATAATCGAGATTCTGCCCTTCCCTCCCCCACCTCTCTACATTAGATTCAAAAATTACATGGTCAAGTTTATTTGGGTTTGAGAAACATAATAAAGTAGTTACTTAAAAAAAATAAAATAAAATAAAAAAATAAAAAAAACTAACTGTTTTTCAAAATTGCATCCATGTTTTTATACACTTTCACGGAAATAGCGGATCAATTAATGAAAGTCGAAGTATATTTCCGCAGATTAAGACGACCTTCATATAAGACAAGGTACAAATTTTCATCAAAATTTTATAGTTTAAGCATATATCTGGCCTATAAGACAACTGCCTCCTCTGACTTCCTCTCATATACAGTAGAACCCCATTTTTACACTTTTCAAGGGACTTCAGTGAAATGATGTCAAATGCAGGAAAACATAAAATGCAGAAAATAATGTTTTAAATGGTAAAATATGCTTACTGGATCACCCTTGCATTTTTGTAGTTTATTTGTGATATATGTACATAATATGCATCAAAATACTTGCCAGGAAGTTTACTGTATAATAAAGATTATCCAAATTTTTACCATTTTAAGCACCAGGCAGAAATGGAACTGGTAATTTTATGGGAAGTAGAAATTTCTGACATAATTTCATCCATCATAATCGATAAGTCAGCAAGCCTTTAACCGGCGTTAATTATCTACATAGTAAAACTGCACAAGTTCCGTACTTTTTGTATTGTTCAATATTTCGAATGACGATATTCGAGAATATATTTCCATTCTCAAGTGTAAATATTTGAATAAGTATTTTTGTAACGTTTTCATAGGGTTGGCATCTCGCTTTTTTGCCCCCTTCAATGTGCAGAAATACATACACAAGCAAAGCATCAATCTCAACTATTTATAAATATGTATAAAAATGGAGATGGTTTAACTTACCAAAAGCACAGGCTCGTTGACACACACACACACACACACACACAAATAAAAACACACAGAAACACAAAAATTCAAACTTTCGCAACCATTACTTTCTTCATCAGGAAAAGAGGAAGGAAGGAGGAGAAAAAGGGAACAATAATGGCTATAAGGGAGTGGGTGAGGAGTCATTCCAATCCCAGGGAGTGGAAGGTCCTGATGAAGCTTGAATTATTGTGTTTGTGTGCGTTTTTATTTGTGTGTCTGTCAACGAGCCTGTGCTTTTGGCAAGTTAAACCATCTCTATTTTTATACATATTTTTCCTACCAGGAATGTTTCCCTCTATAATATTTACTATTTATAAAACATCACAAAAAATACAAGGGTTGCACCAAAAGTACGGTTCCAATATTTTTTACAAATAGAAAACATTTTCTTTTTATTATTAATTTATACAGCGTTGAAAAGCTCACGTTTGTCTATTTTTCAACACAGTCTCAATTTTTTATGACACACTTTTGAAGATGGTGCTACAGCTTTTGTATTCCTAAGTCAAAGAAGTCTCCCGATAACCCGGTGAGGAAGCGTGTGACCTCTGCTCGGACTTCATCGTCATGGGAAGCTTCAGGAATGCGTTCAACAAGTTCACGGACAGTGACCCTCCGATCTTTGAGCAGCTCACTGCTGATCTTCTGGACAATCGCATCCAAAACCGGTGGTCTTCCACTCTGTTCTTCATCGTGAACATCCGTGCGACTCTCAGCAAAAGCCCTGCACCGTTTGCGGTCGTGCTGAACGGACATTCATTCTTCACCATAAACCTCAGTCAGTTGCTGATGTATCTCCAGGGGCTGTAACTTCCTTGCGTGGAGAAACTGAATTACTGCTCGAACCTCGCACTTGGCAGGAGCGGCTATCAACACTTCCATCTCTGACGGCTGCCAAGCCAACACTGAGCGACATAGCGAATCGCACATGGGCGGGCTCGAGAGTCGGGGAACCGCTACACACGGCAATGTTGTCGGATGTAGCCGAGCACCTTCCCTAGAGGTTGTAGCTCATTGGGAACATTACTTTTGGTACAACCCTCGTACTTAGATAAATATTTGCATTTCACAAAAAGAATAAATTCTCGAAATGCGGAAGGGATATTATCAGCCACCGCGTCGTAAGTCAACTAGATGTTTACTGCAAACAATGAAACACAAAATACACATTTGAATAAATGCAAAGTGTAAAGAAACTTGATTGCATAATATTTATAAACAATATACTTTAAGGCGAAAGCCATGTCAGCGTCAATTTATGGCAATTAAGTCATTTTTTTCTTCACAAACATGGTTTCGAAAGGCGTAAAACACGGAAAAGTGTAAATATGTTAACACAAAAATGGTGGCAAATTAACATTGTGAATGTAGGACATTTGGTGGGACTGACAAAAAATGGTGAAAATGGTGAGAAAAAGTAAAATCTGGGGACGCAAAAACAGGGTTTTCTCCCATGTCCCCCACTCAGCATTATTCAGTTCACTTATCTTTACTGCTTGATCTATCCTCTTTGGCTTGTTATTGGAATGGCTCAGTACTTATCGTATGTCGAACTTCCATACATCACCCATCATCAGCTTGTGGCCTAGGTTGTGAGTAACCTTGCCCTTCCGTCCCCCTTTTCTTCCCTCCTCTCCTACCTCACAAAGGAAAATAGTTCCAAAAGCTAGTGTTCTCGTTTATTTTCATCTCCACTTGCATCTTTTTTTGTGTAACTATAGGTGTTACAGAACTAAGGTAAGTACTGGCCGGCCACTCTCTCTCTTCTGAATATTTTCACATTTCATTGGAAAATTTCTGTCAGATTAATCCAACAATATCTTTTATTGCATGTCTACTGGATCTATCTCTCTTTTCAAAGCAGTTGAAATAAGTATGTCACATTTTTAATCCTCTCTGCTCTTTCTTTCATACAATAAAGCATAAACGTAACTCCAAATGAGGAATTTTAATGAAATTGAGAATGACTTGTCAATATGAAAAAAGTTATATGCCTAGAAAATAAACAAAGTAATTAAAAAAGGCAGAGAATAATTAAGTAACAGTAAATTATAACATTTTTTAAGTTTGTCAGTTTTTTCCTTAATCTAGCTGTCTAATGCTTGAACTTCTTTCTTTTCATAAGCCACTATCCTTAGTGGATTAGATTGTGAGCAGTAAGAAATGATCTTTGTCTTATCCACAACCTCTGAAAATTCAATAAAGGAGGATAGGTAAAAACTCGCCGTAAAGAGGCTCACTGAGCTGCTGACAGACACAAAAATAGATAATCACATTCACACAACTTAAATTTTCGGCCATGGAGAAAAAAAAAAAAAAACACATACATTAGTCAGAAAAGAAACACATACATTCACACCATAAGTCAGACAACACATTCTACTGTCCTGCAACCATCCTGGCCTCAACCTATGATGACTTCCCATCCCTGCATTGTATGCCTCACATCTCCCCCCCCCCCTCCCTCTTCCTTCCCCACCCATTATCCTGTATCCATGTCTTCCTTACAACTGTGTATCACCACTTACAATATCTCCTTCATTAATTACTATTATTTTTACTGATTTTTCTTTTTTTCCTATTCTTTCTAACTTTATTTTTTTTCCTTTTTCCCTATTTTTATTTTTCCTTATTATTCTTATAATTTCAAATCCCTCTACTCCCTCCCCTCCCTTTTATCCTTTCCTGCCCCTTCCCTTCACTGTATTCATTGCCACAATTCAAATTCCTGTCAGAGCCTTTTCAATTCCATCTTGCAATGTGGGACTTTACATCCCCACCTTTACCCAGCATCCTTCCCCCTCCACTCCCCACCTCATTCACAGTCTAGCTTGTGTTGCTGCAGTTGTGTGAATGTGATTGTCTATTTTCGTGTCTGTCAGCAGCTCAGTGAGCCTCTTTACGGTGAGTTCTTACCTTTCCTCCATTATTGATATTCGTATCGGATTTTCCAATGTTAAAATTTTACCTCTGAAAGTTCATCAGATGGGGACAGCTTTATCCCTCTTGCCCTATACATAATGCAGCTGAGTGACCCTCATACCCTTGGAATTTAACCTATACCTACAGTCTTTTTTCACCTTTTTAACTTTGACAAGTTTGAACACAACTGCAAAGAAAAAAAATAAGGATTTACAAGAAGATCTCCCGAGCTGTCCATTTCTCTCCCTCCAAAAACAATGATCCTAACCCCAGACCACCCAGAAGCACCCCCTTAGTCACCCAGTACCATCCTGGCCTGGAATGCCTCAATAAATTCCTCAAACAGGGCTATGACTTTCTCAAGTCATGCCCTGAGATGAAACCATCACTCCAAACTGTTCTTCCCACACCACTCAGAGTAGCCTTCCGCCGTCCTCCCAACCTCCGCAACATCCTTGTCCAACCTTACAACATCCCAAAACCACCCTCCCTACCTAATGGTTCCTACCCCTGCAACCGATCCCGCTGCAAAACCTGTCCAATGCATCCTCCCACTACCACATACTCCAGCCCCACCACAGGAAAAACCTACCCGATTCAAGGCAGGGCCACATGTGAGACAACACATGTCATATACCAGCTGACATGTGTCCACTGTTCAGCCTTTTATGTTGGTATGACTACTAACAAATTGGCTGAGCGGATGAATGGACACAGACGGACTGTTCGCCTGGGGGACACCCAATATCCTGTGGCAGAACATGCCCTCCAGCATAACTCCAGGGACCTGGGCACGTGCTACACCACACTTGCCATTTGGATAGTACCAACAAACACCAGTCTCTCAGAGCTACGGAGGTGGGAACTTGCCCTCCAACGTATCCTCTCCTCCCGCCACCCCCCTGGCCTAAATCTACGGTAACCCCTCCCCTTCCTCCATCCTCAACTCAAATTCATTATCCGTTCCTTACCCCCCCCCCCCATGCTCTCTCTCTCTCTCTCTCTCTCTCTCTCTCTCTCTCTCTCTCTCCCGCCCTCTCGCTCTCTCTGTCATTCTCTCTATCTCTCTCCGTGTGTGTGTGTGTGTGTGTGTGTGTGTCCACCCATCCATATTTCCCTGTTAATGGAAAACGTTTTAGACACCCCCCGCCCCTCCTACACCCCCTCAGCATCATTCATTTCAATCATCTTCTCTTCTCTTTACTACTTGTTCTTTCCTCTTTGGTTATATTTATCCTCTCTGGCTCGGCTCAGTACATACATGCAGTATCTCTGACGTCCACACTCCTGAAACACCACCTTCATGACCTAGGTCGTGAACTACCTTTCCCTTCTGTTCCCATCCTTTCTTCTTCCCTTCTCTCCCACTTGACGAAGGAACTGTGTTCCGAAAGCTTGTCCTTTTTGTCCCCTTTTTTCTGATTCTACTTTTGTGTTACTATCGGCGGTACAGCACAATGGTAAGTACTGGCCAGCCATTCTATCTCGTTTTTAACAATATTTATCATCTCTGAGGAGAATTTTCTTCATTAATCGATTTACAAGAAGTGTAATTTATAGGAAGGACAAAATAAGCACTTATAAAGATTTTTTATGTACAACACAAAAATTAAATATTTTAAGCACTTTTAAGAAACTTGCAAACCCTGTATAACATAGGCAATGGAAACCAAACTTTTACTAGATTTTTAAAAGTTTTTCAACAATACCATTAATTATTTGATAGATTGTGTGACCATGTAACAATCAGACAAGATATCTTCCAGGCCACTAATTGGCACACCATTTAATTAATCAGAGCTCTACCACAAGTGAAATAATTAAAAATGAAACCACAAAACCGTATGTATAGTCATTTGAGTAGATTTTAAGTGTAGTTCCACATTTGAATTCTTGATCTATACAATTCAGTGTCTTTTTTCCGTATTTAGGTAAACTAGTTCAGTGCCTTGCCCTCTTGAGAAAAGCCCCCAAATGCACAAAAATAAATAATATTTAAAATAAAATTAAAAACTGAAGTGGCTGCAGTGAAAACATACAAGAAATTTTTTCTCACAAATGGCAGAGTACAACGGAGGTATCAACACAGTTCAAAGAAATTAATTCCCAAGAAAGCAACAGTTTTTTAAATAACTAATGAGAACAAGATAAACTGATTTCAAATTTAGTGCTAGTATTGTACAAAACTTCAGAATTGTGGAAAATACTGCAAAAGTACATTTTTAATTCTGTTACATGTCAACCAATTAAGATGAAGAACAACCAAAAATTTTAATCCAGGGAAAATACCAATTATGCACAACAATAAAAGTGATTTTTAAGTACACAGCATCTCTTTATTACTGGCAACTTATATATTTTCTGATCAAACCTGTATCTGGCATAGGAAATCCTCCTTGCCGCGCACCCTGTATAGCAGCTGTCAAGTGTCCATTAAGTGGCATGTTCCGTGCTAACAGTCTGTAAGCTGCTATCTGTGCTCTAAGTTGATAAACCTGGTCTCCACTGAATGGTGGCTTATCCAAGTTGTTGTGTACATTCTGAAACACGGAAAACTCTGGATGTTGACATGTGGAAAGGACACTAGTTTTGAGATATTATAAGAAAATAGATAGGATAAAAACAGAAGTACTACAATGTACACCAAAATTTATTGAATGCCATCAAATCACATTATGACAACTTAAAAATGAGTGTAAAAGATTCATAGTTATTAACTGTAAACTAGGAACAAAACAAGGGTGTGGTCTTGTACCAATACGTTTCTGATGAGCATAGTACTAAGAAAAGACAGGTAAACATGAAGAAAAGGATGATAGGTGGAAAGAGCTCCACCTATCACTCCATCTTTAACTCACGACCTAGGTTGTGAGTAACCACTGTTCCTTCTATCACCTTTCCCCTCCTCCCAACCTGAAGAAGGAACTTTGTTTTCCAAAAGCTTGTATCAAAGCTTATTTTCATGTTTTTGGCATTCCTATCAGCAGTAGTGAGCTGAGGTGAGTAATGCCCAGCCTCTCTCTCTCTCTCTCTCTCTCTCTCTCTCTCTCTCTCTCTCTCTCTCTGTTTTGAATAATATTTTTTTCACATCTCTATGGAGAATTTCAGCCAGATTAATAAAAATTATTTATTCATTCCTCCATTGCAATCTGTATATTTCATCACACAGGGTGGCCTTGAGGATCTCAAATAAGTCATGAACCAAATTGGGGGAAAAAAAGAAGTTCTTTTGGGGCATTTACATTTTACATTTACTGTCCAAATGATTACAGAAACCATGGTAGCTGTACTTTATTCTCCCCCCCCCCCCCTTTTTTCACTTTCACTAAGGCCTCAGTAACTTACATGTGGTACAGGAAATGCCATAGCACTAGTGCACTGGTTTCTGAGCTCCAGCAACTGACTGTAACGTGGATCATTCTCAAGACCCATTTCTTCCATTGATTTCACAGCTTTATCAAGGCCATTTAGTGCCTCTTGTATAGTCTGTTGATCTGCAGTTACCTGAAAAGATATACAGGTTAATATTACATGGTGCAGTTCAGTCAGAGGTTACATCACACTTTATATATTAAAGCAGAACATACTAACCCATTCTTTTTCATAAAATGTCATTATCCAGCTGAAACATTCTCATAGGCAAATTAATTTGGAAATGATTTCTGCATTAAACAAAAATGAGAAATTCTTGGCACAACCTGAACCATGACTTTGGGCATACTATAATACTGAATAACAAGAGGCTTACTCCCATAATATGAGATGAAACCATACAATTGATCTGCCATACTCTAGACTATCCAAGATTCACAACAGCCATAAATATGTAGGCCTTGAATTGTTCAATATGCTCCCTAAGACTGCACAAACAGTATCTATAAATAGATTTAAGACAACCCTAGGGCAGTGGCTCAAAGGTAAAGCATTTTACTCAATTGATGAATATAAAGAGTGTAATATGGCAGATTTGTTGTTTTAACATAATTATACCTATAATATAATATAAATTTGTAAAAGTATTTTTTTTAATTGTGAAATTAACACTATTTAATATTACAAATGTGTGTGAAATTGTAACTCAACTTTTTGACGAAGCCCATTGTATGAGAAAATACTGAACGGCAAATAAAGATTCTTATTCTTATTCCACATAAAACTCAATTTATAAATCGGTTAGAAACGTAAAATGTGTAATTATTATGCACTAAAGGAACTATTGCTTGTTACAACTTTTTTTTCTCAAAATCACACTGAATCTATGAAAATGTTGATTTAGCTAACATATAAATAAGCTTCTCTACAATATTAACTAAATTCAGTTATCATCATACTATCTTATCATCAAACCAACACGTAAAAGCTATGTAGATCAGTTTTGATTACAGCCAGCTGAAAATTTGTCTGTTTTTGGAATGACTGAGTGAAAATTTTTTGAGTGAAGACCTAAATTGATCCACGAAGCAAAAGTCAAAACAATGTACTATTCTGGTATTTTAATAGGCTGACACTATATTTCGATGTGCTTCACAACAAAGCTTCCTAAGGACAAGATTTCTTGACAGATATTTTTGTTCTTGCAGTATCTACGATCACAAATTCAACAAAAGAAATAAGGGACTGCAAAAAATTGATTTTTTCTCTGTAACAGAAACTACTTTATGACAATCACTCATGACCAGCTGTATTTAAGCACTCTATACATAGTGTGATAAAAAGTCACTTCAAAAACCTATTGTTCTACCATTACGGCTCCAAAAATATTGAACACCCAGACTACAATCATTATACACCAGTTTTTTACTCCAAATATATCAGACATCTTGAATAAAATCTTCATGCACAAGTTTTCATAAACACCTCAAGTTACCATGATTTTAAGATACTGTAACAGTCTGTGTGATATGCACACAGTGCAGAAAGATTCTGTTTATGGGCTACCACTTTGTATCTACTACAAATACTTGCAAAGCCTGTACAGCTGTTCATATCGTCAACAGTTCACAATAAACTTCCTAATAATTCTTAACTGCTCCCTGCCAATGAATTAAATACACTTCGCTTTCTGTCAAATACAGACTTATTTTGATGGTTTTTATTTAATCCAGTGCCATTTCTGCCTAAGTCTTATCGAATGAACTTGGCAAGCTGTTTGCATCTTACCATTTGCTTCTATTTGTTGTGGCATTCAGTCTGGAGACTGGTATGATGCAACTACCCACCCTACTACATCCTGTGCAAACCTCTCCATCTAACAAATAAGAACACAACCCACATCCATTTGAACCTTCTTACTGTATTTAACTCTTAGTCTCCCTCTGATTTTAACCCTCCCACCCCCCCACACACACACTTCCCTCCAGTACTAAAATGATGATTCCTCGATGTATCAGAATGTGTCCCACCAATTGATCCCTTCTTTTGGTTATGATAAGCCAGAAATTTCTTTTCTCCACAATTCTGCTCAATAGCTCCTCAATAATGCGATCTTCAGCATTTGTCTGTAGCACCACAATGCAAAAGCTATTCCCCTCCTCGTCTGAATTATTTATCACCCATGTTTCACTCCCATACAAGGCAACACTCTACACAAATGCCTTCAGAAAAGACTTTCTCACAATTAAATTAATATTTGATCTTAACTTTTTTTCAGAAACATTTTTCTTCCTATTACCATTGTGCAATTTTATATCATCTGTACTGTGACCACTGTACGTTATTTTACTGCCCAAGTTATAAAACTCATCTACCACCTTTATTGCCTCATTTCATAATCTAATTCCTAAAGTGTTGCCAGACTTTCTACGACTACATTCCATTACCCTCATTTTGCTCTTATTGATGTTCATCTTATACACTCCTTTAAAGACACTCTCCTTTAAAGACACTCTCTGACAGAATTACAATATCATTAGCAAACCACAAAGGTTTCATTTCTTCGCCTTGAGCTTCAATTCCTTCTCCAAATTTCTCCTTGATTTTCTTCAAAGCTTGCTAAATGTACAGATTGATAACAATGGGGAAAGGCTACAACCCAGTATTACTGTCTTCCCAATTACTATGTCCTGATTCTTATGACTGCTCTTTGGTTTCTTACAAGATGTATACAACCAATTCCCTATATTTTACCCTCGACGACTTCAGAAACTGAAAAAGTGTAGTCCAGTCAGAATTGTCAAAATCTTTCTCCAAATTTACAAAACCCATAAATGTAAGCTTTGCTTTTCCCTAATCTACTTTCTAAGAGAAGTTGTAGCCACACGTGTTCCGATATTTATCCTAAACCCAAACTGATCTTCCCTGAGGTTGGCTTATACCAGTTTTACCATTCATCTATAAATAATTCATACTATAATTTTGCAACCATTACTAATAGTTCTGTAATTTTCACACCTGTCTGTGCCTGATTTGTTTGGAACTGGGTTATTACATTTCTTGAAGTCTGAGGGTACTTTGCCTGTCTCATACATTTTGCATATCAGGTAGAATAGCTTTGTCATGGCTGACTCTCTCAGAGACTTCGTTATTTCTGAGAGAATGTCATCTACTCCAGGGGCCTTTCAATGCTATGTCAAATTCTTCTCTCAGTATAGTATCTCCTATCTCGTCTTCATCTATTTCCCCTTTGCTTTCTACAATACTGCCCTGAATTTCATTTCCCTACTACAGCCCTTCTCTGTATTCTTTCCACCTTTAAGTTTTCCCTTTTTTTCTCAATACTGGTCTTCCATCTGAGTTCTTGATATTCATAAAAGATAAAGCAGTCAACAATCCGAAGATTGGTTTGAACACTACAGTGCTTTACTAGGCATGGTCCTGTTTGTAGGTGGTATGCCGTTGCTTTCCTCCGACCTTCAAACTGACGTACCCAGCCAGTTATAGGAGCAGTTCCGAACCATGAAGACAGTTGCCTTTATTGTCTCCAAATGTATTTTCCAATGGTTTTCTTCAAGGTCTTGTCTTTCTATCTATTTGGTCTTCTGTTGCCTTCACTATTCCGTCACTCAAATCTATTTGTCTTCTACTGTGTTACTCCCACCACCCCCCCGCCCCCCAATTTCCGTCAATTGTAGCCTAAAGCTCCCTCTGAAACACTCTAGATCCTGAGGTCCCTTCAATTTACCCAGGTCCCAGCTCCTTATTTTCCTACCTTTCTGAAATTTCTTCAATGGCAATCTATGGCTCATTACCATTAAGATATGGTCAAAGTCTATATCAGCCCCATAATATGTCTTATTGTTGAAACCTGGTTCCAAAAGCTGTGTCTTACCATCATAAAATCAATCTGGTACCTTCCTGTGCTTCGTGCTCTCTTCCACATATACAACCTTCTTTCATGATTCTTAACGTGTTTGTTATTAAATTATGCTCTGTGCAAAATTCTACCAGGCGGCTTCCTCTTTCATTCCTTTTTCCCAATACGTATTCACCTACTATTTTTCTTTATCTTCCAACTATTGCAGCCCCCTATCTCCATTAAGTTTTCTCTCCTCGAACTGTCTGAATAGTGTCCTTTAGCCCCTCATACATTTCATTCATCTTCTCGACATCGGCAGAGCTAATTGGCATATACACTTGTAGTATTGTGCTGTGTGTTGGCTTTATCTATCTTGACTACAATAATGTGATCACTGTGCTGTTCATAGTAGCTTACCCACATTCCTATCTTCTTATTCATTATTAGGCCAAATCCTGTAATAGCCCCAACTGATTTTGTATTATAGCCCCATAATCACCTGACCGAAATCTATATTCATATTACCACCAAATGTCACTAATCGTCTTATATCTGACTTCAATCTTGCTATTCCCCTTTTTAAATTTTCTAACCTCCCTACCCAATTAAGGAACCTAACATTTGATGCTTCGATCTGTACAATGTATGCTGTTTTCTCTTAGGGTGACATACTCCTGGGTAGTCTCTGCCCAAAGATATGAAAGGGGAAATATTTTACTCAAGAGGATGCCATGATCATATAGTAAAGCAGCATGTCCTCGGGAAAAGTAACAACTGTAATTTTCTCTTGCTTTTAGCTGTTCACAGTACCTGTGGCAACACGACAGTTGCTGATGTAACAAGCCAGATCAGCCAATCATCCAGACTGTTGTTCCTGCAAGCACTGAAAGGGCTACTGCCCCTCCTCAGGAACCGCACATTTGTCTTCCTCTCAACAGATATCCCTCAACTGTGGGTGCATCTACTGTCTGGTTATCTGTATCACTGAGTCACAAAAGCCATCCCACCTTGACAATTTCTGTGGTTCATAAAGGTAGCTTCTAATTAAGATGTGGAGGAAAAAAAAATATTTCTGCAGTGATGTTTGAACTTGGTACATGGAATTTAAACACAGTAAAAATTTGCCAGGCAAATTATGCCCACACAAAAAGCTCTTCTGAAAAACTACCACTAGCAGCCACATACAAAAACTCTGATAAAAAATATCCAGAGGCTTCTCCTTAATGCTAAATTAAGCACTAGATAGCATGTGAGGCAGACCTGACAGTATCAAATAAGTAAAGAGTACTGTCACAGACAAAAATATACACATGGGAAACCTCCATAAGGTCCAGTCTCACGCGCAGAGGTGCGGGACGAGGGGTTTCAGCAGTTCCGTAAGATGTTCCGTGATGGTGCTGAGGTCAGAAACAGCCATTTAAAACTGGCCAGAGCAGGCGGCAGGTATCGGTTGTCCCCACCACCACTTCCCCTCAAACGCCGGCGCACTGGACACATCCGTGGCCTTGTGGCAAGCAGCACGAGCTCTACCCTCAGCTTCCCCTCCACACTAACCTCCGATGTGTGAGACATCCTCAGAAGTGCCTCTAGTGTGGTCTACCGGTACTAATCCTGGAAACTGCCTGACATCTGCTAGCACCTTACAGAACTACGAGGAGAGTGTCTGACAGTGGTTTAGCGGGGCTTCCTCTCTGTATAGTTACTCTGTGGTACTGTGTTGTTCACAGTGAAGCAGTAATAGCATGTGATGAGTTAGAAAGTCGATTTCACTCCAAACTACAGTGACCAACACCACTATCTTCACTGTTTTTTATTCTTGTGGAATGGGTTGCCATTCCTCCAAAGACATTCATACATCTTAGACAAATTTGGATTAGTCACTGGACATCACTGAGTAACAAATCCATCGGGAAATTTCCATCCTTACGAAACAGGCCAGGTGAACTGGATCTCATAAACTGACAAGCAGGAACCATTCAGAGTTAGGGAGGATTCTGGTGAAAACTCCCATGAAACTAGCAGAAGGAAGTACTCATGAGAAACTGCTACCAGCAGTGCAGTTAACACAACAATGGTGCATATGGAGACAAAAAGAATGGGGTACAATGATTGAGCAGCTTCTCAAGTCACACACTGCTGTAGTCAATGCTAAGCAAAATTTGAGGTACAGGGAAGCGCGACACCACTGCACTTTAGATGACTGGAAACAAGTGATACGGATGATGCATCACACAACATCCTGTGGCAACTGTTTGAATATGTCAAATACCTGAAAAATGTTACCTGGCAGCCAACAGTAAAGTACAGAAAATTAATATTATGGCATAGGCATGTTTTTCATAGTTAGGAGGTGGACTGATTACTGATTGTAAGAAGATGCTAAATGCGGAAGGATATGAAAACATTTCACAGCATTGTGTATTGTGTACAATAGAGAAATAGTCCCAATATGACAACTGTGTCTGGATGACAATACACACTGCCAAAAAGCAATAGTTGTACGATAATGGTTTGTGTACAATGATATTTCTGAAATGGGTTAGTCTGTACAAAGTCCAAGCTGAACCCAACAGAACACCTTTGGGATGAGTTAGAATGTCAACTTCACTCCAGACTCCAGCGACCAATTCCACTAACTTCGCTGGTTTTGGCTCCTGAGGAATGGGTTGCCATTCCTTCAGAGACATTCACACATCCCATTCAAACTCTTCAAGCCATAATAAAGGCTAAGGGTGGACATACCACATATTAGCATCCACTAATCGGCATTCAGATACTTTCGATCAGGTAGAATACTTGAAATTACCCTACCTTTCAGAATTTGTAGTTCTTAACTCAGGAAAGAAAGAAGGGTACTTTGGGGATGTATAAAGCTAATTTCTATGTCTATTTTTGTTACAAAATGTTTGAAGAAAATGAACAATTATTTATCTACTTATAGTGCTGCAAAATAATTGTTTTAACTTAGAAGTGTCAGTTTTGCATTACATTACTGAAAGTCAGCAACCAACTTAAATATTTAAGTGTCAGGATTTTTTAGGCCTTGAGAGTAACTTGATCTAACCAAGAATATTCTCACATTTTGTACAGAAAAATATTGCCCACTCTCACTGTATTTTGATAGTTCAAGAAGTTCAGGCATTAATGCCATTGGTGACATTTCTGAGTCCTTTCCACTTTGACCATTTCTGAAGGTTAAAATCCTGTTCCTATTCAAATTATAATTTTGAAGTTTGCTAAAAGTTACAAATTAAAGGCAGAAAAAAGTTCAGAAGTACATGTATGTTGATTAGATCTTATAGTATTTTGAACACGGTTTTTATTAAAAATAATGTCAGATCACAGTAATTTTCAAGAACCCAAGATATTGAAGCAGGAGCGATATGTATCAGTCTCCCTACGAGCAATAGGTATTGGAGTGGCTGTCACTGTGCAAATTTTTTATATTTTTTGCACAGCGACAAAGTAATATATAGTGTTATGTATTGTATATAGCTTTTCCTCTCACAAAGGGGATTCATATTTCTTTGCCAACAATTATGAGTGCCAGTTATTCACTATATGCAGTATTCAGTAAGTGTATATAAACATCCATGTTATGACTCATGGCATTGGAATGTTGATGTGCAGTGTCATTGACAAGCGAGGTAACTGAAAGACCATTAAATCTAGTAACACTCTGCAGTTTAGTGAAATGAGTTTGTGTGCTCCCTGGAAGCCAGGCAAAACGCAAAACTTAGGGTGAAGGACACAAAACTTTGACCTTTCAATTTTGCATTCAGGGTCGTGTATTTTTTAAAACTACATGAAGTTCATTTAAATTTGACACCACTAGTCATTTACGCTTTATTACTTTAACTCCATTTATAAAAAACACTCTTTCTATCTTTGACACCAGGGCAAATTTATTGTTTCCGTCATCTTCAAATATTTTCTGGAGATTTTCAATATTTTTTTTTCACTTATATCAACTACTTTCTTCTTTCCTAAAACTGGTAGAATGCCTTACTCTTTCACTAATTTTCAGGTTGGTGAAAACCAAACCATCAGAACTGTTGGGCTTAGTAAATACTTTTTCTCATGAGTATGAGTCGAAGAGCAAACTTGAAATTTTAACTTCTTCTAAACCTACACACATATTCTGTAATCCACCCAAAGGTGCATGGCAGAGAGTACCTGGTACCAGTACTAGTACTTATTCTTAAGTATCTTTTTTAATTTCTCAAATAAACTCAGGCATCCTGTCTCGGACAGGGGCGTCATCTGCATGCATGCGGCGCATGCCTATCAGTAACAACGGCTGGAGAAAAATTACTTTATTACAGTAAGCGCAGCAACTGCTCTCCGCACTGACTACTCTGCATCTGGAGGAAGAGCCGCACCAACTCACCACTCTCGACCACCACCCTCCACCGTGACACTCTGTACCTCGCCCAGCGTGTCCGCTTGCTGCCGACAGGCCGCTACATCCGAGGCCAAACAACACCCCCACTCACGTCTACCCCCACCCTGGCACTGCGTGGTGGCATGTTGCCACTTCACTGCATCGCCTTTGTGACTTTTACATTGTCAGGAGGATGCGCGTGCACCTGCCCTGCACCCTCCTTTGCCCAGAACTGCCCACCGTCTAAGCCACAGGTGCATGCGGGGATATCACAGCAAGTCAGCTATCATCATGTGTGAGACAGATAGTGGGAACAGATCGACGGTGCTACTGGGCTTTATTCTGTGTTACATCAGTGGTCACAATTCTGCTCCCAGACTTGAGTTGTAATGAATGATTCTCTTACATTTTGTTTACTTTGATTTAATTTTTAATGGTCTTAGTACTAAATGAAGCCTGTCGATAGGACTGCGTGAACTTCCTTTCTTTTTCAGATTTCGAAATGACTGAAAATTCTGTAATACAGGAATTAATTAGAGAACCATTTAGTTCAAGATCAAGGAAATAGTCTTTAAAGGAAGACCTTGCGCTGGTTTGACTGAACTCTGCACTAGGCGTAAAGATAAGAAGCAAGAATACATATGGCATTTTTAAACAGCACAGTATAAGAAAACTAGTTGGTTAAGCGGTTGTGACATTAAGCAAAGATTGTTCTGCTGATCTTGTCTCTTGTTTGGTGCTGATAGATCAAGCTTGTGGAGTATGGAAGGGTGCAGTAATTTGAATGTGTTGTCAGGGTCAATTTCAAGACACGAAAAAACCCTTGGACACATTGGAGCAAGTCTACAGCTTTCAACATTTGTTCGAACAAGAATAGATCATCAGTTAAATCAACAAATCAGAACTTCTGTGCTACTTCATAATGAGGCTGTAACAAACAAAAGGGAAATTATAAAATGGCTTATAAGACTGTGTATGTTTCTTAGCCAATCAAGAGCTGCCATTCAGAGGTCATAATTCATCAGTTGATTCTCCAAACAGAGGGAATTACGCCTTTATAACACACACATAAATGTATGTAATTTAGTAATGTCATCTTCAAAAATGTTCAAATGTTTGTTAAGCTTAAGGGACTTAACTGCGGGGTCATCAGTCCCTAAACTTACAAACCACTTATGAACTACCTTATATTAAAGACGGAACAAACATCCATGCCCGAGTGGGGATTTGAACCCCCAAGCATAGCGGCCGTGCAGACTGTGACTGGCACGCTGCAGACCGCTTGGCCACTGCGACCGGTGTCATCTTCACAGCGTCCTTTCATTACATACATACTCCTCAACCCATCCCAAAGGTGTACAGCGGAGGGTACTCAGTACCACTACTAATGACGGTACTTGCTTTCTTGTTCTACACCCATGTAGTTCGAGGGACAAAGGAATGCTTGTATGCATCTGTAGGAGCCCTAATGTCTCTGATGTTATCTTTCTGAAGCTACTCTCTCTAGCATTGATGTAGCAACACTTGAATAGGCTACCTCTTTCCCATACAGCAGTTTTTCAAATTTTAATGTTGCAGTATCATGTCTTTATCGCAGTTTCCTCTTCAGCAACAGTTGCAGTGGTCTGTTTGGTATATCAAACAATGTAGGTACTGCAATCTGTACCAGCTTCTTATTATTCATGAGATGGTTTCTTTCGAAGTGTAGTGGACGAAACTTTACATTATTATATAGGTAAACAGACTCTTAGGGTCCTTAGCTGACCCTAAGAATGTCAAAAGTGGTGTTCTACTCTTATGTTCTTACCGTTGTTGCCATTTACAGCACTGTAAAAGCTTCTGTTTGTAAAAACTATGATTAAAACCAATTTAAACAATACGAACCACTGTCACAAGATGCCGAAGCAGCAGAATTCTTTGGTTTCAATTAGTAACAAACACGACCAGGACTGCGGTGACTATATTTTAGATTGTGGTGGAGCTGTATCCTTCCAGGGATTTCGCTTTACGCAGGGTGCTGGTTGCCATGACAATGTCCCGTCAGGCAGGCAGCCCTCTACCTGCACTGTTGTGGTGGAAGCTGCAAGGGAAATCTACACAGACAGCATTACCCCGAACTTAGTGTGACAGATACCACCAAATTCTGGACAACTGCTGGGTTGTCAAGTGCCAAATGGAGTGAATACACTTGACGGGAAGCGTATTCACACAAAACTGACATCATGCTCGCAAACAAACCTTCCCAGTTGATAACTTAATAAAATTCTCTGTGTATTACATAAACAGCATTGCCATCTCTGAATATATCATCAACTTTATTCCATGGTGATGACTGTGCAACCTACTCTAGTACAGTTTCGTGATGACTGTGCAATCTTCTCTAGTACAGTTTAATTATTCCTTATGCTTGAATAACTGAAAATAGCTAATATGATAACAATAATAATAATAATAATAATAATAATAATAATAATAATAACTTAGCAATTAATCTTTGTTGATGTTTAACTCGGTGAGTTACCACTGCTAAGCAGCATGCCCTTGACCCAAATCCAGTATACGCCCCTGGTCTTGGATGATTCTGGAGGTAAGTACTGTTGGTATCTGCATTATTAAATCATGATTCTGAGCCTTTTCTAATTTTGTATGATATTCATTGTAGCTTGCTTACAGTAACTACTTTCTTTTTCAGCTACTCAATTATCTTCTTTTCAAAGCACAAGATACCTCTAAATGAGAGCAAGCAAAATCCAATTTGCTAGTAGCTTCCCCATTATGAATATAAATGCCATTAACAAGGTAACGTAATTCTGGTTCTGGATTCAAGATAAATACTTTTGAGTAACAATGTGGGCACAGGGAATTTCCAAGTGTTACAAGTTTCACTAGGGAAGCTGTTTTACTAACAGCTAACAAGGGCAAATACCCAAAGTTTTATTTCTCTCTCATAGTCATTAACACTGTGAGACACTTCATTTACAATCTGCCCAATAAAGAACTGTTCATCCATTTTTTGTATTCCAATTTGTCTTTCAAATGGATACAACAACTATCTGTTGTTAGACTGAAATATTACTTGGAAAAACATTAAGGAAGGAAAATTAGGGTAATTGTCTAGTTGGCAGTATGGTCATCAGAGGTGGAGTACAAGCTTGAATTATCTTGTTAAGAATGGGATATTGTGCATGCCCTTTCAAAGACACCATCGTGGAGTAATTGAGTTAACTTACAGAAAACCTAAATCTGGATAGCTGGAGGTGAATTCGAACCTATGTCCTTCCAAATGCAAGTCCTGTGTGTTAACTACCACCACATCTCAATCAGTAAATAATAATAATAAACAAATAGCACAAGATGCATATTTCTCAATTTAATTCTTCACCAACAGACATATTTTTAAATCTCCTATCAAGTATCAAGAAGTAAAATAAATTTTCAAATAATTTTACAATGACCTAATATATACCCCAGGTGATCAAAAAGTCAGTATAAATTTGAAAACTTAATAAATCACGGAATAATGTAGATAGAGAGGTAAAAATTGACACACATACTTGGAATGACATGGGGATTTATTAGTACAAAAAAAAAGAAAAAAAAGTTTTAAAAAAATCCAAGAGATGGCACTTCATCTGATCAGAAAAGCAATAATTAGCAATAACAAATTAAGACAAAGCAAAGATGATGTTCTTTCCAGGAAATACTCAATGTGTGTACCATCATTCCTCAACAATAGCTGTAGTCGAGGAATAATGTTGTGAACAGCACTGTAAAGCATGTCCGGAGTTATGGTGAGGCATTGGCATCGGACGTTGTCTTTCAGCATCCCTAGAGATGCCGGTTGACCACGATACACTTGCGACTGCAGGTATCCCCAAAGCCAATAATCGCATGGACTGAGGTCTGGAGGACCTGGGAGGCCAAGCATGACGAAAGTGGCACCTGAGCACACGATCATCACCAGACGACGTGCATAAGAGATCTTTTTATTTATTTATTTTCGTTCTAATAAAACACCATGTCATTCCAAGCATGTGTGTCAATTTTTACCTCTCTATCTACATTATTCTGTGATTTATTAAGTTTTCAAATTTATGCTGACTTTTTGATCACCCGATTTATTAAGGCACAACACTTACAGGTGTGGCGAGTTTGAGCATCTGACTTGGACCATTCCAGAAAGGTTGCGATGCTGAGCCTACAGCAGCAGAAGCCGCTGTGTGAGTTTGTGGCTGGTGCAATGAAAAATGTGAGCCCACTACAGGTGGGGCTTCAGTCTGAGCTGAACTCATTGTTAGGTCTTAATGGTATCCTGAAAATCAGTTTACAGAGTGCTACAGTTTTATGTTATATAAAATAATCTTAAGACTAAGTAAATAACATGATTCAAGCTATATTTCCATTATTTGCAAATATCTGTGAATTGAAGCTCACGATCAAACAGAGAAATTGGCTAGTGTTTGAGGGATGCAATATATGCTATACACTTCATTTAAAAACAACACACAATTTCACTACATATTTCAATTTACTGAGAAAGAGTCTAACATTGGAAAGTCCAGGTAGGCATTTGATAATATGATGCAGATAGTTTGCAACTCACAACAAAGGGACATTCATCAAGCTGCAACATGCATATAAAAAAAAAGGACATAATGTGGATCTTTCTGCCTCAGTCTTCGTGACACACACACACACACACACACACACACACACACACACACACACACATTCATACAATCCAATCACACTTTACAAAGACAGTGCCGTCTGGCTCCTACATTCTGAACCATACACTGTGGTGAGGGGATAGGAGAGGAGGGGAGACAGATAGGTTGCAAGGAGATCAAGTGAAATGCTTCAGCACGGCCTTACAGAGCAAAGAAAGAAAACACACACACACACACACACACACACACACACACACACACACACACACACACAGAGAGAGAGAGAGAGAGAGAGAGAGAGAGAGAGAGAGAGAGAGAGAGAGAGAGAGAGAGAGAGAGAGAGAGAGAGGAGACCAGCACACTAGTTTACTTGTTACATTGTGATGTAGAATGGTGATGTTGGCAACGGCCATTGGATGTGACATTAGCCAATCAAATGATGGTGTATGGCTTCAAATGCTCTGGTTACAATTACAGTTCATTTATTGACCAAACACAGGTACATATAAAAACCTGTCAATCACAAAACAGGAACAGCATTAATTATTTACTCCATTATCAACAAAAAAGTAAACCCTCTCTTCCATATACTCCTGATAGTAATGAAAATGGAATTAAATATAGATCCACCAACATCCCGTGAGATTTTAAGACATAGATCTGCCAGCATCCTGAGATTTTATTTTTCTAATAAAAGTTTAAAATTTGTGTCACAGCATAGTGTCAAGTGTTCAGATGTGGGCAGCAGCCACAGCCAACCAATCTTAGCACAGACGGTGACAGCCAATCAGATATTAGTGCGTAGCAGCTGTTTTGCCTTCATAATAGATAATATTGATTGTAGAGGGAATATGTAGTATTTTAGTTTGAAACATGTTAAATTTCCTGTGAAAGGTGATGTTTATATTGTATGTGCTGACGTACTCTATGGTTGACAGGTTCTTGATGTACCCTTGTCCACTCAGTAAAATTACTGTAATAGTCACCTGAATAATTCATAACAACTAATGCCTGATTGGCTGGTCACATATAGTGACCGTAGCCAACATCTTAACACTCAACACTATGCCATGACACGGATTACAACTTAAGCCATTTTTTTAACCATATGAAAATTATATTGTTTACTGTCTAGGGTCCAATATTTGATTGGTTGTCTCCATCTGCACCACAATTGGTGAGCTCCAGCCATTGTCAACATCGCCACATTCCACACTACACCGTGACATGGCAAGCCAAGTTTTATCCACTAGACCTAGCTCAAGCATGATGTACCATGCAGTTGTACATCAAGTGCTTTTTCATGCCCTCGAATCTCCAAAGTGAAGACTGCAATAGTTCTCCATATAATACACTGAAGTCTCTTCAGAGTTATCAGGGACTCCTTAGCACAGAGTCTAATGTTCTACATCAAGTATAATGTTAATGAAATTAACTAATGCCTAGAAAGCTGCTTCAAGACCATTTCAAAGCATTTTTGGCCTTCCCAACAGTCTGGTGATCCTTTGATGATTTAAGATTATACAGCAGCACCAAATTGCTCTTGTAGTAAATAAACACTGGCTTAGTCATGAAGAATAAAAATTTAGTGTACACTCACTCAGCAAAGGTCATGGGATAGTGGGGCACAGATTGCACAGGTGTGTTGTTTTGCACACCACACACTCTTAAGTGCAAGCTGCAGTTGTATAGACCTTTTGAGGGTGGTTCTGCAAGCGATTTATATCACTTCCAACTTTGTCATAAAGCTATGCCTTTCGGACAGGCTATAACGGTTGGTGCCCAATAGATGGGATTTTCGATTTTAGCAGTAATGCAGGGATTCAACTTCACACATTCAGGTGTGTCCAAGTGCAACATGAACGGTTGAATAGGGTGTCACAATAGACGAACAGCCACTAAGTCACCCTCAATGACCATAATCAATGTCATCTGAAATGAATTGTCGATAGTGCACAAGGGCATAAGTGCAACAAATCACACACCAATTCAACGTAAGACATGTTACACAGGTCTCCCAGTGTACAGTCTATAGAAACATGGGTTAAATCTTACTTACCATCTCAGGGGCCTTGTGTGATTCTGTTGGCAACATCAACAACATGGTAGAAAATCTTTACCAATGTGTTAATATTCTTAGAAATCTGAACTACAAAAAATGACCTGATTAGTGTTTCGTACAGACCACGAAGTAAATAAATAATGCTTTTCCTGCTGTATGGTTGGAAGTTTGTCTGTACCCTCGTCTGCTCAATGAAGTTCATTGTACTCATAAAACAAAGTCTTTTTGACAAAACATTTGTGTTGTCATACAAATGACTAATGCTAACGTCACATGGTTACCAACATCATGATACGAGGCCTCTGTAATGGTAAGTAGAATTTAACCAAAACATGAATATGATGGGATATAGATGACACCACACTTGGGTGCCATTGTTAAGACAATGTCACGGAACACAACAGCATCTTGTACTTGTTTGCAGTCTCCAAGGATGGACACTGGAATAATGGCAGAATGTGACATGATTAGACATATGATTTCTACTGCACCATACTGACAGAAGACACTATGTGAGGGATCCTGCCTGCCAACATGTGGCCCAGTGTAGTGGTCTCTCTGTTCAAGTCTCGATACATTCCTGATATGGAACTAGTCCTCCTAGTTGTTCTGGAAGGGCCTTTGAAAGGTCTGCAGTACGTTAAGCAGCTTCAGGACCAGCTCCATAAATTTTTGGCCTTCCCAACAGCCTAGTGGTCCTTTGATGTTTCAAGATTACACTGCGGCACCAAATTACTCCCACACCACCCAGCAATGGTTTCAGAAACTTGCAGGGGAAGTTCGAAGATTGATATGGCCAATCCAGAGCCCAGATTTGAACCCCATCAAGCATATCTGTGCTGTCACATGCAGTGTTAAGAATTTCATCATCACCCAGAAAACTGAACTGTTACCTCGCCTCCCTTTTCTATCAATACATCACCTACAGAAAAAATCTGATTGACAACTGACTGATTTATTGCTCCGTCTTTCAGCATTTTACATGCAACTGATGTCATATGAAGCTATACATAGAAGCAATATGAATGGCTATACCCCAACAACACATCCAGAGCCTCTTAGATTAAAAGCTGACATGTGTAGCAGTAGTTATAGCCAGCAGTGGTGGCAAGGGCCAATCCCGATTTTATCATCTTACTTCATATACAGCTGTATTTTCAATCATGTGAACTCTATAAACAAATTGACAAGCAGTGTAGTGTAGTTTCAAAAGAATATGCTGAACTGAACTCTGGGAAAGTACGAGAAGTAAATTATTTTACTCTGCTCAATAAGTTCCAAGTGTTAGCAATATGACTTCATAGGATGTATCATATAATTACTGCACAGACAGTGCATTATTTTATTTGTCTTGTGCTTACTGTTATTTACTAAACTATTAATTATATATTGTTGATGAACTAATAATCAGTATCATTATCCAGTTATTTATTGTTATCCCTTATTTATGGAGTGTCTATCTTTAACTTATTGACACTCAACTCTAACTGCATAAAATGCTGAAATGTACAAATTTTCCCTACATTTTAATTTCTATTGATGGTGTCACATGATCGGATTTAGTTACTGTACATACATTGTATAAATTACTGATGTTCATCTATGCCTAGTCTTGGAAAGTGTAAAAGTCTGTAAAGCAGAACTGAATAACACTGTACCATAGTTCAATAAATGAGCAACAGACAACAAGGACTTAAAATACTCTGTAGTTTTCATGAAATAGTACAAACATGACCAAAAAATAACTAATCAACATTTCTACATATCAATACCAAAACTGAATTTCAAATTTATTATATTCCAGGTTACTGTTATTTCATATGCCATCTATTATTTATGTATTGTCTCTCCCATACCATGGGCAGTGGAAATAATAAGGGGAGAAGAGTGTACCACACTGGTTAATGGAACACCAGGCAAGTATACTAATTGAATTTTGATGGGCTCTCCCCCTCCCCATGTTTTGTAGATAATCACTTTTCATTTCCTGTTTGGGAAATGAATGCATAGTTCAAATTTTTAAAACATTTGTCAATTTTTTTTTGTTTTATTATTTTCTTGCAAGACCAATGACACAGTCACAAACAATTTTATTCTTTATTCACCATCAAATTGCTCATTCATTTACATCATATGCACTGAAGAAAAAAAGTTCTCTTCAAAAGTGAAAATCTAATAAATTTCACTCACAGATACATCATTAATTTGTTGCAATAACAATACCTGTCAAAATTCTTGTTACAGAGTAAACTAAATTTATTTTTCTTATCCGAATACACTAACTTGCATTAACGTTTTAACAGGTGGCGACAGTACCGATTAGGCATGCAAAGAAAAATCAATAGCATTTAAAGAGGATAGATCGCCCATTGACAGCTGTCTGCATGCAATATGTCTTAATGGGTTAAACTATATTCTCACATTAATTTCTCAGGTGATGCGAATTACTATTACTGCACTTTCTTTTACAGTTCTAAAAGTTGCAACAATTTATAAATAACAAATAATCATGAAACGCGGCTCATCAAATCCCCTAACAAAATAGAAAACTAAATATGAACGATACATACACACAGATCACTTAATAAATGTAAATCCACGCCGAAACGTCGATTTATTGTACAATTTCTGATATTGTATTTTTATTTTGTGGAAACACCGTCTTCATAAAGCCTGAACCGGCTACGCAATTGAATCAGTAACACAGCATTCTGTGTTCTGTTAATCACCAAATTTTAATGCACACATTTTTCGCGGTTCACATATGCGAAAGAAAAGAAACATTTTTAACACAACTGATGATACTCTTCTTTATCGTGACAATCATTATCAACAAGACTTCAGGCTAACAGTGCAAAGTGAAATTACAAAGAAGTATTTTTTCACTACAATAATCTCTGTAGTCTGTACATTCTAGAACTGTCAACCGCGATAAATGTCATCGCTCTTTTTGTGTATTAAAAATACATTGAACATATCATGTAAAAAATTGAAATAGGCACAGTTCAGAGCAAAAACGTTTGTAAGTCTTTGGTTATTGGTTTATTCCTAATGACACACCAAAAACAATTTCGACGGAACAAAAATTTTTTGCAGAACGAAACCGAAAATAAACGTTCGTGTTGCATTAAACACTAATATATCATTAATTCAGTAAATTTAAAGAATAATACAACACAAGAAAGCAGAAATTGTCAATAGTTACGAACATTTTGAAAGTGTAACTGAAGAGTTCAAAATTATAAACGAAGTTTTAAAAGAAATTGATCAGTCCAAAAATTATTTACTAATCAACGTATCCGAAATGTTATAATAGAAATGTCTCTTACTATAGGGTCACTTTAGTCATATTTGGAACCTGTGCTACACTGTAATACATGTTCATTATTCCACAATTGGCAGTACTGGTTTGTATTATCGATCACCTCAAAAAGCTAATACGCGGTTGTTTGAAACTTGCTCACGTTATTTTTCGTTTAGTTTAAGATGAGTTTCTGTGTACCATGGCTTTGAGGGAATTTTGGGTTGTAAAATAGAATAGTATCGATCTTCCGTTTGCTGTTATATATTCCACAAATATTGCCATTGTTCTATTGCAGCGCTTCCCAACCCTTCTGGAGAGTCTAATGCCAGATTTCACCAAGCGTCGTTTATGACTTTGACAATCGTTTAATCTTTGACGATCGTTTAATTTTGTTTTTCGCGTTTCATCGACATATGTTTACTGAAACAATCGTTAAACTCGCAGTCAAAATTGACGCGCCGATTGTGCGTCGTCAAACCATTTGCCGAGTCGTTTATACAAGACAGGTTTACTGGAGTTGAAATATTCAGGAGTTTTTGTGAAGGTAACATAGATACTAGAGTTGGGCAATACGATTCTTTTTCGGGAATCGATTCTTGCGATTCAATCTCAAAATTACGAATCGATTTCTACGATTCGTTCACGATTCTTTCTAGTCTGCAATGACACGATTCTTAAAGAAAGCCAAATCGTTCTACATCTTACTCATAGATGGCATGTCTCTAAATGCCAAGGAGGTTAGAATCTGACCCTGTGAGTCGATTTTACGATTCGTTCACGATTCTTTCTGGTCTTTTATGTTTGTGGTATTTAAAATAGTAATCAGGCAAAGTAATACGATGCAGCTCACAAAAATTCTCAAGATAACAGACTTTGAAGTTTAAATACAAATAGTGCATGTACACATAAATACCTATTACAGGATGAGTGATTGTAATTATTGACGTAGCTGATTTGGTAGCGTTGTAGGTTCTGAACAATCACAACATACGTCTCGTAGTTCGAATCCTGACGGAATCTTTATTTTTCCCTTCTGTTCGAATACTTCAACCATTTAATTATATGTTATATTGCGTGTATTAACACAATGTAATCATTATTTCTTTCACTGAATAATACACAAATGTTTATTCTTAATTTTATATTTTATAAAAGGTTAATAACGATGATTTCAATTTACAAAATTAATTAAAAATGTCGCAAAATACGTTTTTGGAGCGATAGGATAAAATCAGAAACCCTGTATTCGGATTTTTTCGCTGTTTTACATTGCCGACATGGTATCACACATGCCAAGGTGATAAGCAGGGCCGGCGCAAGGCACGTGCGAAACGTGCGGCCGCACGGGGCGGCACTTTCCGAGGGGCGGCAAAGCTGCCCCCCCTCCCTTTTTTATTTTTGTAGGACAAGCTTAACATTCATGCTCAAGAGGGGATTCCAAACCAAACCTCGGAAGGAGCGGCTTGGGGAACCGTGGAAAGGCGCTTCGACTACCTGCCGGCCGCCCCTGTTGAATAAGGGGAGGGGGAAGACGTAATTTCTTCCTCGCTACTGTGGCAGCAACGTCGTGTTTACGCCGTAAGAACACAGAGGGGGAAGCAGTCTGGCGTACACACCAGTATTCTTATGGAGCGTTGCCAGTCTTACGCGCCTGCGTCTACTTACAACTTATATTGCAGAAGACGAAATCTAATTTGGAAATTCAAATGCAATATTCGACACTGCGACTATGTGTTAAGTTTCAAGCAATTTTGCTAAGCCCTTCAATGACGGTTTCCGAGTGTTTTATTCTTCCCGCATTATGGATAAAAATGGTTGAACATTACTAGTCAAACATGTACAACCCCTTCAATGACTAGAGGTATTCTAAATGGGTAAATACACAGCGAGTAATTACAAGGGATAAAGACATTGGTTGTGGGCCTAGTATAAGTTGGGTTTTGACGTATTTTTCAAAAATTTTTGCTAACCGTTTCTGAGTGATAGTCAAACGTTTTGGTTTTTGAGCCATGAGACACCTGTCCTCGCCTGCAGGTACAACAATTAAACTCTGACCGGCACTTTTGTTTGACAATACTACTCTCACACTATCACTTTGCCAACATTTATTTACTGCGTACGGTTTTCCGTTGAATACATTATCTGTTCACAACAATTGAAAAATGTTTATTTACGTCAATTTTGTAAGTTCATGCTGCGCAGGATTAATCGAGCGGTCTAAGGCGCTGCAGTCATGGACTGTGCGGTTGGTCCCGGCGGCGGTTCGAGTTCTCCCTCCGGCATGGGCGTGTGTTTTTGTCCTTAGGATAATTTAGGTTGAGTAGTGTGTGTGAGCTTAGGGACTGATGACCTTAGCAGTTAAGTCCTACAAGATTTCACACACATTTGAACATTTTCGTAAATTCATAAGACTTGTTAAAATTAGCTATATTTCTTCTATCAGGTTTGACTATTTTTGACCTTGTGCCCACGACTGTTTTGTACAAATCTGAAGAGAATGTCACCAATCAGTCGCATTTTTTGTTTTTATTCTCCAGATGTACATACAGGGTGTTTCACCTAGTGTGTTTGCCTCTGTAACTTATAAAATAATAGGTGACGGGAAATTTTAATGCGGTAGGTCAACACAAGAAATGTTACACTTTTTTCTATCGTGTATTGGATTCGTTTAAATCAGCTGCATCCAAATCGATTTAAACTACATTCCTATCACTGTTAGTTTGGGAGCTACAGCCCTTCAAAGTTCCGGGGGCGGAGGCTGCGATAGCGTAGCTCACTGGCCGAGTGGCTATCCCCTGGGGCACGGCCCACTGTCTCATGACCACCAGCCAGTTAGCTACGCTGTCGTAGCCTCTGCCTCCGGAACTTTGAAGGGTTGTAGCTCCCAAACTAACAGTGATAGTAGTTTAAATTGATTTGGACGCAGCTGGTTTAAACGAATCCAATACACGATAGAAAAAAAAACTATTGTTCCATTTAAAAATTATATCTTTGTAGTGTAACTCTTTGGAAAATGATACAATAAACTATGCTCATAGCTTCGCAGAAAGTGTAACATTTCTTGTGTTGACCTACCGCATTAAAATTTCCCGTCACCTATTATTTTATAAGTTACAGAGGCAAACACACTTAGTCAAACACCCTGTATATTTCGGGTACAGTGTAGCTATTCTCAATGCTTTATATTTACATCTATACCGTCATGCTGAACGTAACTGTCAACCTGGCGGTTTACATGTAAGCACATATTAAAAGCTTTTGAGACTGGCCACTCAGTGTCCGAAACCTAGGTAGATCTGAAAAGTAAAAACAAAAATTGCATTTCCTATAGTTTTGTTTAAATGAAATTCCACAAACGTTTTTAAAAACATGGAATCGTGGGGTGCGGGGGGGGGGGGCGGCAATGTAGCAGCTCGCACGGGGCGGCACTTGGGCTTGCGCCGGCCCTGGTGATAAGCATAATAAAAACACGGAAAACAATAATTTTCATGGCATTTAGCACATTGTACACATGCTGCACATATACAGTCGTAATTGTTCTTCAATATATAAACAGGAAAGCGAACATGAAGATTTCTCTTTTTCACCTGATCATTTCACAGAAAATTGGAGAGAACAGAGTTACATGGAATGGCTTTGGCTGATTACTAGTTGAGGTCTGAACTTCACATAGACCTACCATAAATATAAAATATTACAAAAATTTGATAGCAATGTGTTTCCATGTCATCTTGAAGCAGGGGCGTATATAAATGGGGGGGGGGCTGCATCCCACTGATATAATAAATTAACAGAAAAAATAGTTATATGATTTAGTGTCAAGAATAAGACAGCTCCATCTCAGTAAAGTAAAAGGGGCTTCAGCGCGAATTATACTCTTAATATGAACAGCAAAACTAATACGAAATATCATGGGGTGTGTACTTAAAATTACTACCTAATTTATCACTAAATTAGTCTTACCGTCCCCCCTCTACCTATTTTGGCTGCCACTGCTGTTTACACGAGGAAACGACATACTTCTAAATAGTAGGAATTGATCGTATACAGCGACATTACGTCACTAACATTCTATGTGAATCAACACTTATAAAGACGATTACATACAAAGTCTGATTAAGTTAAAAGCTTTTGTGTACGAGTGTGAACGGGACAGTGCTACTAGACATTCTACAGTATCTCAAGTTAACATATTTTAACCTCAACTATAAACGAAAGATTTGCCCAACGGTCAAAGCATTGGTAACGAATCTCGTGAAAAATATACATCAAAATGTTTGCAGTTATTCGGAACCGAAAAGCTGGACATGTCCGGTAAAAGCCTCCGAGCACGTCATGATGTGATGGCAGGGTGTACAACTTTACTCATTTTCTAACAGTCGACATTATTCCTTAGGATTGGATCAAATGCATTATACATGATTTTAAAAGTGTTGCAGATCTTTGAAATCTATTGCAAACATACTGCAATCCGCTGAAAAAGAAAATGATTGCTTTAACTTTGAGTGAGAGAACATGTTCATTATTTTTCTTCCTTTGTTGGCTCTTCTGAAAAGAGCAACAAATGGGGACGTCAACAGATTTTTTGTCTTCCAGAAGTGTATTGTCTTCTGTGTATCTGTGCGTTTTACATTGTTAAGAGTTTGTGTGTAAAATGGATCGTGATAAGCGAAAGAAAAGTGTTATCTGGAAATATTTTCTAGAAATTAACCCTGGTCGTGCCAAGTGCGAAATATGTTCTAGTATTTATTCTTTCAAGGCTGGAACGACATCCAATTTAGCAAAACACATAAAAACAAAACATCCGACTGCTCTTCTCATACCAGAAGGTCCTCAACTTATTACTGAAGACGAAGTGGAGAGTGTTGCTGAAGAGAGAACACCGTTATTTTCAACGTCTGCCGTAGTGCCCTCAACATCTTATTCTGTACCCTCGACGTCAACCAAAGAACCGACGCAGCCACCAACCAAAAAACAGAGAACTGGACAAACCACAATTAGTGATTTCGTTACCAGACTCCTACCAGTGTCGAAGCAAAAAATTTTGGACGGGATTGTTCTGAAATTAATTGTAAAACAGTTTCACCCATTCAGAATAGTTGAACAGCCGGAATTTAGAGAACTGGTACATAATCTAAATCTAAATTATGTATTACCTTCGAGAAAGACTCTCGCTAACGCCCTGTTGGATTCAACATACAATAGTGTGAAAGACAAAGTGAAAGCAAACTTGTCTCGAGCTGTAGCGTGCTGTATTACTACAGACAGTTGTTTCGCGTTCAATGAAAAACATACGGCCGAAAATATCTCCCATGAAATAAGGCGGGTTTGTCAAGAGTGGGAAATTGACAACAAAATTGTTGCAATTGTGACGGACAATGCCGCTAATATGATTTCAGCTGCAAGATATTTACAGTGGCAGAGTATTCCATGTTTCTCACATACACTAAATCTGATAGTGCAAAATGCAATAGCTGAAATAAAAGAGCTCCAAATAAAAGTAAAAAACAGCAGTGGAATATTTCAAACGAAGTCCCCAGGCACTTTCGAAATTAAAGGAAGTGCAAAAACAAATGGGTCTTCCAGAGCAGACTCTCAAACAAGAGGTTCAAACGAGGTGGAACTCAACCCTGACAATGTTTGAAAGTGTAGTGAAGAGCTGGGAAGCTATTGTTGCAACTTTAGCAATAATTAATCCTGCGTTAACAATTTCAAAGGAAAACTTCGATGTACTCGAAGAAATGTGCAAAATTTTAAAGCCTTTTTTTCATATCACTGAGGATGTAAGCTCGGAGAAACAAGTAACAATATCAAAACTTATTCTATTTTCTCGGTGCTTGAAAAAACATTTTGAGAAATACGAAGTTGCCGACAAACCTATAGAAGTATTGTCCGTTATTGCGAAAATCATGGGCGAACTAGAAAGACGATTTAGAGATATTGAGGATAGAGCTATACTGGCCGAAGCTACTTTGCTTGATCCAAGATTTAAAAAAGCAAGCATTTCTGTCTGAAAAGTCCTACAACAGAGCAAAACAATCACTAATACAAAAATCTGCGGTTTTAAGAACATCCAACGATGATGATCCAAAACAAATTGAAGAACAGCAACAATCAGGAGACACAGAGGAAGATTCATTTTGGGAGGAGTTTGATTCAAGTGTTCAACGCTGTACGAATCAGTCTGTTACACCCATGGCTTCTACAATAATACAGTTCGACAAGTATATTGAAATTCAGCCTTTAGGAAGAAAGGCAGACCCTTTCCGATGGTGGCAAGAACACAAAATATACTTAAATTTATCCATGTTATTGGGATTTTTTTGAGGTCTGCGACTGTATTATAAGCTTTTTTGGAATGGTTAATGCTGCATCAGTCGTAACCAGTAACTGTAAAAATGCACCCGATGATGGCAGCATGCTGCCGAAACGCGTCGTGCCAATAAAAATATTTATAAATAACCAGTAACTGTAAAAATGCACCCGATGATGGCAGCATGCTGCCGAAACGCGTCGTTCCAATAAAAATATTTATAAATAGTGACTAATGCAGCATTAATCATTCCAAAAAAAAAAAAAAAAAAAAAAAAAAAAAAAAAAAAAAAAAAACCAAGACTGTACCAGCTCATGTTAAGACGCTTGTGTGTTGTGGGAAGTTCAGTTCCATGTGAGCGTGTTTTTTCAAGAGCTGGAAATACTCTCACAGACTTACGACGACGTCTAACATCGAGCAAATTAAGAAAGATAATGTTTTTGAACTATAATTTATAAACTGTGTGCGTGTGTGTAGAACCTTTTCACTAACTGATTCCGTATTCTAAATGTCTGAACTATATAAACAGAATTGCGACAATATGGTACTTGCTGTGAACTGTGTAAAGACAAGAAACTTTGATAAATTATGCAAGTAATCCGTATTCTAAATTTTTACATTGTGTAGGCCTACTCTTTCTTTTTGTAAAATCGTGTTTTTATGGGAGCAGATACTTATTGAAATATACTTTAAAAGAAAAAAGTTAACTAAATTTAAATTTTAATACCCATGGTTACTGCACATTCCGAGATACCGGAGATCACAGGAAAAAAAAGTAAAATTTTGTCTACCATCCCAGCGGTTTCGCGTGGTTATGTTGGCAACGTCAATAACAAGGTAGAAAACCTTTGCCACGACGTTAATATTATTAGAAATCCGCGTAGAATGACTTTAGTGTTTCATACCAGACTTACAGTAAATAAATAATGGTTGGCAGGATCTTGCATGTAATTGTCCTCGTAAAACAAAGATTTCATAACAAAACATTTGCGTTGTCGCGCAATTGGTTAATGCCATGTCACTGGCAACACTGATAATGCGAGGCCGCCAGGACGGTAAATAAAATTTAACCAAGAAAAACATATCTATGATGATAGCCTATTTGCGTTTTACGAAAAATGTAAGTAAAGAAAAGAAACAATTTTAATATAAAATATATTCCAAATCGTTAGAGTCGGTTCCGAGATTAATCAAGAAAAACATATCTAACCTAAAAAAATTGTGTGATAGTAACCCATTTGCGTTTTACGAAAAATACATGTATTGAAGGTGAACGCGAAAAAGCAAAAAACTTTAATACAAAATTTAATCCATATCGTTAGAGTCGCTTCCGAGATACGCGAAATATATATGTACAAGAATTGCTAATTTAAATATATCTTACATATCAATTGTATAAAGAACGTGTTTGTTGCATTGCATCTGGAACAAATGGAAAAGGTACCTATTTATTCATTATACGTTGATTATTTGATTTTAATGTGTGTAATCGCTGTATTTCATTTCTTCCATCAGTACTCAATAATAGTTGAACGCTCGCGATCTTCTTTTATTCAGACGCAAACGCCCTCTCGACTGCTCTCCGGCGTTCGTAATTATTCGGCAGGATTCGGTACGATTCGGCACTTGCCTTCGATTCATGAATCGTCACAAGACAGACGATTCTTTTGAAGGACGATTCGTCCGCAACGGGAGGCGATTCCTGCGATTCTTTATTGTATACCTATTACTTAAAATCACATAGTTTAAGGAAACGAGTCTATATAAATAAACTTTAAATATCAAAATCCGTCCCTGAATACTAAATTTTATTCGATAAGCAAGAAATTAGCGTTTTTACATAAAAAAAATTTTTTCTTTGTGTAAAATCGTTTTCTTTCAGGAAAGATAAACATGGAAATATAAAGAGAGGGAAAAAATCGAGATGGCGTTTAAAAAAAAAACGTTAAAAATCACGTTTTTATATAAAAGGAATATTTTTGTAAAACTGAGCTTTTTCAAAAAAAAAAAAAAAAAAAAAAAAAAAAAAAAAAAAAAAAAAAAAAAAAAATTGTAAATGTTGAGGAATTGCTCGTTTAAATATATTAGATGTAAACTGTATAAACGGCGTGAGTCTGTTGCACTACATCTGGAATGCATAAGAGGTACGTAATTTTTCATTACACTTTAATTTCTTGATGATAATCGTATTTCGCTACGTTTCGTTTGTCATCTTCGTGAATAATAGTTTATGGCTCACGATCTTCGTTCCTTTGTTCACATGCGTCCTCCTCCTCCTCCTTGACTACTTTCTGGCTTTCGTAATCATTCGACACGATTCGCCAGTTTCCTTCGAATCATGAATCGTTGGATTTTGGAATCGTCACTAGACAGGCGATTCTTTTGAACGACGATTCGTCCCCCTCTTGACTACTCTGGTGTTCGTAATCACTCGGCACGATTCGGCAGTCGCCTTCGAATCATGAATCGTTGGGACTTGGAATCGCTGCGACACGGACGATTCTTTTGAATCGCGATTCGTCCAGCACACGATTCGATTCTCTCGATTCTTTATTTGTATTCGTTCAAATGAACGACTCATTCACGAATCGCCACAACTCTAATAGATACTTTATTGCTGTTCACGTCTTCTGTTGTGTTGTACATAGATTTGCTAGAAAATCAAGGACCTGAACACGTAATTTCTGAGCGCAATGATCATTTCTACACAATGAATGATACAAAATTCATTACAAGGTACAAACTGTCCAAGAAAGTAGCATTAAAACTTCTGGAAATTGGAAATTGAAAATAGACTAGAATATCCAACTAACAGAAACAGACCATTAACCCCAATACAACAGCTGCTTTTAACTCTGCTATTCTATGGTACTGGATCTCTTTAAATGGTAATAGCAGACTTAAATGGGATTTCGAAATCAACCATCTGCCGATATATCAAGAAGGTTTCAGAAGCAATTGCATCGCTGAGACCTCTATATGTGAAATTCCCGCAAGGTGAGGAAACTCGTTCGGTTATTCAGGACTTCTACTTGATTAATAACTTTCCTGGAGTAATCGGAGCCATCGACTGTACTCATATACCGATTCTGTCTCCTGGTGGTCACAATGCTGAAGTGTTTCGCAATAGAAAGTCATATTTCTCCATTAATGTGGAGACAGTTTGTGATGCTAGCCTGCTAATTAGGAATATAGTAGCTCGCTGGCCAGAGTCAGTTCGTGACAGTTTTATTTTTGACAACTCAGAAATTATAATGTTATTTGAAACAGGAAGAATTCAAGAGGAATATTTACTTGGTGATATTTACTTCTAACGCCATTCTTAAATCCAAGAAATCAAGGAGATAACAGAGCGCACATTAGTACCAGAAACACTGTCGAACGGAAGTATGGAGTCTGGAAAAGGAGATTCCCAGCTCCGTTATTAGGATTAAGCACATCAGTAACAACATCGCCGATTATTATTGTGGCCACTTCTGTACCACAGAATATGGGTTTCGTATTCTGTGTCTGTACTACACAACATTGCTGTACAGACAAAGGAAGAAGACCCGCCAGAAGATCAAGAACTCCATCGCTACCTTGAAGATAAAAGACAAATTAATAGAAATTATTTAGAATTTGAAGAAATATACGTACCTGGTGCCCCAGTTCCAAGTGATGGACCTGCAGTTGCTAATCGGAACAGAATTGTCGAAAACCATTTCGTCTAACAGACATGTGTGTTAAAATGTGGTGGATAGTCAGGGCCGGCGCAAGGCACGTGCGAAACGTGCGCCCACCCCCTTTTTTTTTGGGGGGGGGGGGGGGGGAGGGACAAACTCAACGTTCATGCCCAAGAGGGGATTCGAAACGAAACCTTGGAGAGAGCGGCTCCGGGAACTGTGGCTTGGCGCCTCGACTACCTGCCGGCAGCTCCTGTTGAACGAGGGGTGGGAGTAGGATTAATTTCTTCCCCACCACTGTAGCAGCTCCGTCGTGTTTACGCCGGAGGAACATTAGGGGGGGGGGGGGGAGCAGTCTGGCGTACACGCCGGTATTCTTATGAGTGGAGCGCTGACAGCCTGTTACGCGCCGTAACAACTAATTTTCAGAAAACGAAATATAATTTGGAAATTGGAATGCAATGTTCGAGTCTGCGCTTACATGTTAAGCCTGAAGCAGTTTTGCTAAGCTCTTCAATGGCAGTTTCCGAGTGTTTTATTCTTCCTGCATTATAGAAAAGATGGTTGAATATTACTACAGTCAAACATGTCGAACACCTACAATCGCTAGAAATATTCTGAATGGGTAAATACGCTGCGAGTAATTACAAGGGATAAAGACATTGGTAGTAAGTGTGGCATAAGTTAGGTTTCGACGCATTTTTGAAAATTTTTGGTATCCGTTTCTGAGTGATAGTCCTACGTTTTGGTTTTTCAGCCTTGAAACACCTGTCTCCGCCTGTATGAACAACAAACTCTGACCGGCTCTTTTGTTTGACGATACTACTCGCACACTCGCACGCTCTCACTTTGCCAAAATTTATTTGCTGTATAATGCGTGTCAATCCATGTTTCATGGTCGCTGGTCGCTTTGATTGTGATGAAAACCAGCAAAAAGTATATCTTTCAGCAACAATGCCCTCTCGTCCGCCCAAAACAAAACGTTAATTTTGACACCTTCTAAAACGAAAATCCACAGACAAAACATTGCTTCTAAGGGTTACCTTGCTAGCTTTGAAGCTCATTATGTTTGACGAAATTTGTGCAGTTTTCGCAAAGTTCGCACTTCTTTCTATTGTTTGTAATGCCATAGCAATTGCCGAGTCGGCCGAGGGAGTCAAGATTGGTCAGAAGTACTTTCATTGCTTTTCGTAAGAACAGAATAATTGGTGCGTCCGAATTTCTTGCAACTTGGGATATAATAGGAAAGTGCTTTTTATAGAATGTAAAATTAGTACTGTGCATGCACGTTCTTCTTCTTTAAGATTGCAGACTAGGAATTTTTTTTTAATGATCTTTTACTTCAAAAACTCAGTGGCCGAGAACTAGGTAGATCTGGATTTAAAAAAATAAAAAAAAGTGTGGGTGGGGGGGGGGCGGCAATTTAGCAGCTCGCTCGGGGCGGCAGATGGGCTTGCGCCGGCCCTGTGAATAGTGAATGCTTATTGGAGTTTTTGTAATATAAAAAAAAACTAACACATCATACTCTGGCAATAGACTACAAGAAAGAACGTTTTTCGTATACGATACCTATGAACTTTATGCTGGAAAAACCGAGGATTGTGATGGGTTCAGTTCCATCTTATATTGCAGTAATTTATTTATTTAAGTATAGGCCTACTTGAAAATAAACACAGCAATATTAGTGCGTCCCTTATTGGTAATTAAGAACTAAAATATATTACTGTTCTGTTGGATGATATCGGAAATAATATTATTTACTTCAAGAAAAACAGTATTATTTTTAATTCATTATTAAAATATTCATCTAAATATATAAATAAACATCAATTCAAAGAAAATTAACTTATTTTCAGACTTGTACAAAAAAATTACTGTTTTTTATTGTAATACAAAAGTTTTGCCTGTAATACAGCTGTCTTCAGCTTTTCATTTTCTTGATTCAGTCTTCCTGTTTCTTTTCTCATTTGATGTAGCTCCATTTCTTCTTTGTGCTTCTTAAGAAGCAATTGTAATTCTTCCTGACAGAGATTTCTTCTTGCTTCTGATAGTTCAGTTATTTTTTCACGAGCTTTTGCTGCTTCTGTTTTTCGTACCTTTTTCATGGAAGGTCTGTTTCTTGCTGTCCATGGTAATGACGTTGGTTGTTCAGACGTGTTACTGGTGGTAGGCAGTTCTTCTTGTACGATTACTTGTGCTGGCACTTCTATTTCCGTCTGTACATAAAGTTCCGGTTCCTCCAAAATCAAAATTTCGCTGTCCTCAGTGTTGAAAACCACATATGATGTTTTGTGGTGGCTTTCAGAAGCAGGTGTTGCATATGCAGCATCACAGTCAAATCTGTTTGAAAGTGGGTCTACTTGTGTACTTATTATCTGGGCATGAATGTGACGGTGATCTTTGGTGAAGTTACAGTTAGTGTCGTTCTGTATTTTCTTATTTTGTGAAATAAGTTTTCAATTTGAAAATCTGACTTTAGTGAGTTGTAGTGTTTATTTTTAGTGTTTGGCTTCCTTCAGTGGTCAATACGGCGAAGGCGGACATTCTAATTTCCCGCCGAATTCCGTCGACTTGGCTACACAGGATCCATGGTATGCAGATGCAAGCCAATCGTTTCCACAATTAACCACATTGCAGACAATGAAAACTTAAACATGGACGTCGAGACCGCAAACAGTAAGTTGAAAAGCAAACGTTTATCTGATGAGACACTAACTAAAAAATATACGAGGCAGGCAAAAGCAAAGAAACTACTGAACAAAACTGACGAAGATACGTCACAGACATTGCAATGCAATAAGACAGAACACACTGTCGTACAAAATTCTGGAAATAATTCGTTAAGTAATGAAAAGCACCAAACACTTAACGACAACTTAAATGTAACACATTCCGTGGGAAATACTGTTAATATAGATCAAAATACAAACACACAATCGGTGTATGTGGAATCCAAGGATAATCGATACAAAGTCGATTCGTCAGGTCCTTTTTACATATACGTAGAGGGATCGATCGGTAATGTTGGCAACTTGCATCCAATGGCATTGGGAAAAATTATATTTCAAGCAAAACCAGAATGCCGGAGGCTCATAACAAATATCAAAACTGTCGGAAAAAATAGAATTAGAATTGATCTAACTTCCGGACAAGCTGCAAATAACCTAGTTCAATCTTCACTGTTCCACAGTAATCAGTTACTAGCCTACATTCCAGCTCACAGATTAACTCGACGTGGTGTAATTCGTAATGTTGATCTCAACATCACGGATGACGAACTATTTCAAGCTTTAGAATCGCCAATGAAAGTTCTCAACATCAGAAGGATGACCAAGCGCGTCGTAAATGGGAATTCCTTGTCATCTTTCTCATACAAAACATGTGTTGTGACCTTCGATTCCCAGTACTTGCCAGAATACGTAAGCATTACGGGATGAGGTGTCAAGTCCGACCATATGTATCAACGGTCAGACACTGCTACAACTGTCTGAGATTCGACCACATTAGCAGTCAATGTCGCTCTCAGAAGCGTTGTAAATACTGCGGAGATAATCAATCGGCAGATGAATGCTCCAGTACTCATCCTACTTGTGTTAATTGCAAAGGGAATCATAATTCAATGAATAAGAGATGTCCAGAGTATGAGAAGCAGAAACAAATAAAGAAAATATCTGCCGAGTTAAACATACCACACAAAGAAGCTAAGGATTTAGTTACTAACAAGTCTTATGCGGAAATTGCGTCCGCTCAGTGGACGCGAGATGACGAGAAATATTTCCCAGCTCTTCCTAAGACACAACATAGGTTCACAACATACAAACAGCCTCGGCAACAAACAAAATCCTCAGTAACTTCGACGGTACCACGATTCCCAGTCGTACACCGTGAAAGTGAACTACCATTAGGGCCAATGGCAGCAAATCCATATAGCCCACAGTATCACCATATTCCCAGCCAGAGGGAAGCAAATGTAGGCACTACCACTACGTCTGATACGTTCAGCAACACAGTAATTATTGAAAAACTTGTTAACCTTGTGGCCAGACTTATAAGACAAGTACAGGCAACAAACACCGACTTTGTGGATCCAGTAACTATACAACAGGAAATCGTTAGTATTTTATCTTAATTAAACCAAATAATAATGAAAATTTTCCAGTGGAATGCTCGTTCAGCAATCTCAAACAAGGATTCCTTAGAGCATGAACGATTTTTGAAAAATGTCGAGATCGCTTCAATTAGTGAAACATGGTTTAAACCTGACACACATATTAAGTTTAGAGGCTATCATGTACTTCGTGAAGACAGAAATGATGGAAAAGGTGGTGTGGCTCTGTTAATAAGATCATCAGTGGCTTTTTCCGCTCACTGTATTGATTTTACCAATATACATAATTTTCAATATACATAAAGTGCGCATTTCATCACAAGTTCTAACTATAATCTCATTATACTGTCCATCGAAAACAAAAATAAAAATGAAGGAATGGTATGCATTATTCGGTCAGTTAGATCCGCCGTTTTTAATTTATGGGGATTTCAACGCTCATAATTCTTCATGGGGTTGCGAAGTAATGATATCTATGGAGAAGCAATTCTAGAAGTAATGGACGAATTTAATTTATGCATATTAAATGATGGGTCTCCAACTTTGCTCACTATTAACTATTTGTACAGCATCGTTAGCAGGTTTATTCGAATGGAAAGCATACACATATCTGATAGGTTCAGATCACTTCCCAATTGAAATATCAGTAAATAGTTCACCAACAAAAATTACATACGAACCAAAATTAAGGTGGAATACAAGGAAAGCAGACTGGACTACTTACCAGAGGGTTCTAGAGGAAGAATGTATTTCATTCGAACTGACAGATGGATGCCACAGTACATATAGCAGATTCATAAACATGATTAATACAGCTGCGAAAGCCTCAATTCCTCAGAAGAAAGTAACAAGAAATCCAAAATTTAGACCGGCTCCATGGTGGAACTCCGAGTGCTCACTTGCAGTTGCCAAACGTAAATTAGCATTCACACATTACAAGCATAACAGCACGTGGGAAAATTTTTGCAACTTTAAGAAAGAGGATGCCACAGCCAAGCGATTTCTTAAAGCCCAAAAGAAATCTTCCTGGAAAAAATACTGCGAAAAGATTTCAAGAAATACACCTATCTGAGAAATATGGTCAATGATAAGACGGATAAACAATAAATCTTTTACACAAAAATCTATAAACAACTGGGTTGAAAATTTTGCAGATATTATTGCTCCTCCTTCAGCAGACGGAGAAACATTACTGTTTAAAAATAGCAATCATGGAGACTCACAGCCATCTTGTGAACTATTCACAAAACCATTTACAATTCAAGAACTGGAATTGGTCTTCAATTGTTCAACTCATTCAGCTCCTGGCATTGATCAAATCAACTACCCCATGTTATCTTACTTACCTACAACAGCGAAAAACATCCTGCTGCAGATCTACAATGCAATATAGCCAGAAAGTGAAGTTCCTCATGAATGGTCAACACAAATTATTGTTCCTGTATTAAAGCCCAGTAAAGACCGTTCTATAGCGGAATCCTATCGTCCAATTGCACTGTCATCGTGCTTAGCAAAGACTTTTGAACGCCTCCTCAAATTACGTCTTGAATGGTGGCTGGAACATAATAAAAATTTGCCCATGTCGCAGTATGGCTTTCGGAAAGGTAGAAGCACTATGGACTTCTAACATTAGATATTGAAAAAGTTTTTGCTGAAAATGGTTATCTAACTGCTTTATTCTTCGATATATCAGGAGCATATGACTGTTGACATTACCTTACTTTTGCAGAAGTTAGAACGCGTAGGTATTCCACACATGTGCCTTAGATTTCTCCAAAATTACTTACGCCAAAGAACAATCTATTTTAAAAAGCAAGACAACAGTCTATATGGATCTTTCTCAGTTTGGAAAGGAATTCCACAAGGAGCTATTCTAAGCCCTATATTATACGCGTTATATGTTGCAGATCTGGAAAATATATTCGATCCCACTATTCGTGTGCTACAATACGCAGATGATGTGTGCATATATACAGCTTCAACCAGCCTGGATCTTTGTTGCTTACGGATGAACAAGGCAGCTGATAAACTATCTGCATGGACCCTGAAGAATGGCTTAAACCTATCACATTCAAAATCTTCTGTAGTTTTCTTTACGCGGAAACGCCAATCATACCAGAAGAATACCATAAATCTAGGACCTTTTACATTTAACGTTAGAACAATAGCAAAGGTATTGGGGCTTCTTTTGGATAGCAAACTATCCTGGGCTGAACACATCAAGCACATTGTTACGAAGGCAGAAAAAGCCCTTAATGTTTTACGAGCAGTAAGCGGTGTATGGTGGGGTGCCCAACCGGAAATCCTCCTCGTCTTATATTACGCTCTAATACGCTCTGAAATGGATTATGGATGTTTTCTATATGGAAATGCGCCACAGTATGCACTTCAAAAACTAAAGGTATTGCAGTTTCGGGCCATCAGGCAATGTCTAGGAGCAATGAAGTCGTCACCATCAAATGCCCTTCTAATTAAAGCGAAATAAATGCCTTTGGATATCCGAAGAGAAGTACTTGCCAAAAGGTTTCTGCTTCAAAGATTTGTAGTGATCAACCACCCTGTCATAGTTAAAGCTAAGCAAATGTCAGTAAGAGGATACTCATCAGAAGAAAAGCGAACACCTTTGTTAGTAAAAGCCTTCCGACGTCTCAGTTTTACATTTCCTCTGACAGAGAAGGACCCAGTTTTACCAGTGTTCAGCAAGGAATATGAGACAACAGTCTACCAACCTGAAGTTTTTTATCTCCCAGACAGAAAGAGTGAAGAGGTTAAAGACAATAAAGATGTAACAAATTATCTGGAAAGCAAATGGCCGGATTTTTTGCATATATATATATATATATATATATATATATATATATAGACGGATCCAAAACACCTGAGGGAGCTGGTTGTGCATTTTATTGTCCCAGATTACACAAATCAAAAAATTTTATGCTACCACCATTGACTAGCATCTATACAGCTGAATTAATAGCAGTTAAAGAAGCAATTAAGTTTGGAACAGAAAGGGGGAATAAAACACTAATTTTGACAGATTCTAGAAGTTCCATAGAAACTGGAAAGCCAACAACAGCTATATTTATGAGTTGGTGGAAATAGTAATGAAAGCCAATAAAGAAAAGAAATGTGTTCATTTTATGTGGATAAAGGGTCATTCAGGCATTCGGCACAATGTAGCAGTTGATGCTTTAGCAAAAGAAAGCATCAAAGATGGGGACCCACTATTTATACAGCTACCATATTTCGATTTTATACAAGTCTCAAAAAAAGGGGCATACAATCAATGGCAACAGCAGTGGCAAGTTTCGCAGCAGAAAAAGGGCCTCTCATATGCTACAGTTCAGCGTACCATTCCGGTAAAACAGTGGTTCTGGCAGAAGAATCTTCCAAGGAGATACGTAACCAATGATTAGAATAAGGTTAGGACATGTATGCTTCCCTGCACATCTCTACAGGATTGGAGTGAAAGACTCCCCGAAGTGCAATATTCATCCAGAAAAAGATGGAGATCTTGATCATATCATCCTTGGATGCACCAAATATGCCCCACAGCAAAATAAGCTACGGCAGAAGCTCGCAAAAATGAAGATTCCCTTTCCTACAAACATAAGACTGTTAATGAATTAATGTTTTATTTAAATTTTTACGAGAAGCGGATATACAGCTTTGACATCAAGTGTGGAATTTATAAGTTTTAAGTTTGTAATTTTAAAAAATTGGTAAATTTGAATTTGTAATTTTCTATCCATGTTTAAAACAGATGTATACACAAAAAGTAATTGTACACTAAATTAAAAAATGTAATGGCTGTATTGTTTCATGCAAAAAGCCAATAAAAATAACATTAATCAAATACTTATTATCTGAAGTAACTGTGATGATGTTTCATCCAATAATGGGGTTGCAGCAACACAACCTCCTCTTTTAAACATGTTTACCTTGTCTTGGCTTCTTTTCTGTTTTGCCCTTCGTTTAAAATTGTCGTAAAATATTTTCAGTTGCTTCACTGTTCTCTTTTTAAAAATTCGTGTGAACTGAAACAGTTTACGAGCTCTTCCCATGCTTTGTCTTTTTCTCGCAATGTTGCACCGTCAGTTTTCTTATTTTCAGTTATGTCTTTCATTTTCGAAATAAGGCGCACAAACAAACTTTTCTCATCATCAGAAAATTTAGAACCTCTCTTCTTTATTTCATCGGCACGTTCCATTTTCTTAGCGTTCTTATTGCCCGGTTGCACCAAACTTAAGAATCACAACAACTTTGGCTATAATGAAAAACGCGCTGTTTACGTAGCGATATTCATTTGTTCAATCGAAAAATAGAGACCAACAATGAAAACAAACGATAAAACTCGATAGTATCGATTTAATATACGATACAAGACGCTGTTTCGATTGGAGAGTCTCTTAAAATAAACGCCTCATCAATTCATTGAGAATGGCGGTGATGAAACGCTGTAGCTTTTGACGGTACGCCAAAAATAAACGAGGCGTTGAATTTGACGTTTGACTAAATATTTAGACGAAGTATGGTGAAACCGGCCATAAGACAAGATAAAAATTATCCGTAGGTTCACAGTCTCACTCGTCAGTTTGCCTAGATCACCGAGTAAAAAACTGAAATAAATGTCCTACACATCCTGTATCACTAGTCACTACCTTAGTTTAGCGGACACATTGCATAGAGAGGCACTTGCAGTGAAAGGTTTGGATGAATATCTCAAATAAACTTTTGACAATGCAATACGAATTGTCAATTTTTTTAAACCCAAGGTCAATAAATTCCAGCCTGGTTAGTGTTTTGTGTGATGAAATGGGGAGTGAACACAAAAAGCTTCTAATTCTCTTCGAAGTTTGATGGCTGTTGAGAGGTATTGTCAAGATAGTTTGAACCGCGTGACGAACTAAGGATTTTTCTTTAGGATGAAGATTGAGCTGGAAAACGTTCAAGTGTCCACTTAGACAGTGTAACCAAAGAAACCTTGTCGACGCAGTTAGTTAATTTCACTTATTACCTCACTCCTGCACGACTCGTCAGTCAACCTTCCACATCCTACCCTCCCTTTGCAACCTCAGGGTCTGTCAAAAACTGAAAAAGTTCTAGTGGTATGCCGAAAATTTCAAAAAAATGCCAATAGGACACGGTGATAAAAAGTTTGGGTACCCCTGCTGACTAGACACTACAGCAGTGTGTAAGTATTTTCATGTTTCTTTCAGGGACTACTTTCCTAAAGCTTAGGGTGAAATCCAGTGGATTAAAAGTCCCTTTCAAGTGGATTACTTTAAAAAATCGAAAATTTATCAGTTGAAGAAGACTTGTTAACTGAACTATCAATTTGACCAGGCTTTAAAATAGTTTTTTTTAAGACAACGCCGTTGGTTCCATTCTGGATGAGGGTTCGGCAAAACTATCCAGCAATTGCCAAAATTGCTCTGAAATTCTCAATGGCCTTTTCGACTACCTATTTATGAGAACGAACGTTTCCGACTTTACTCTTTTTGAAAAAAAGTACAAGAGTAGACTGAATGTAGAGAGTGATTTGAGGCTAAAGGTAACCATTTTTAATCTAAATATTGGTTGCCTTGTAAGTGACAAACAATTTTTAACATTGCCTACTCGATTTTGAGTTTTTGTACACTTGTTATAATTAAGTGAATAGAATAAAATTCTTTCCTCTATAGTAGTATATTGTACTATGTGTATGTGCGTGTGCACACACCAAGTGTTGTATGTTGGTGATTTTTACTTTTATTTTGTTACTGGGCCTCCCAGAATGGGTGGGCCACAGAGCAAAAACGATTGGGAACTGCTGTTCTATTCCATGACTCTTAACGTCTTGAAGAAAGTCCATACTGGGTAATAGGAGATCCTGGACAGTACACATATTTGCTGCTTGTCTCGCTATTGAGTCTCCTTCATCTTTGTAACGAATTCCAGCATGAGAAGCCACCCACAACATTTGAATTATGTGGCCCCTCTGAATAGTACGGTTACACTCAGCAGCTTTATCCAGTACATATTGATTAGTAGTTCTTGGCCATCTCCGGTGTTGCAGACAAGTGAGGACTCTTTGAGTCAGAAAGAATTAAAATCTTGGGAAATTCTGTACGAGAAATAAATTTTAGTGATTCCAAAATTGCCACTGTCTCCGCTGTAAATATAGCCGTCAATTTGGGTAAAATGTTCAAATGTTTGTAAAGCTTATGGGACTTAACTGCGGGGTCGTCAGTCCCTTAACTTACAAACTACTTATGAACTACTTACGAACTAGGACGGCACAAATATCCATGCTCGAGGGGGGATTCGAACCCCCGACCGTAGTGGCCGTGCAGACCGTGACTTAAGCGCCTCAGTCGCCTCGGCCAAGTTGGGTAACCTGGAAGATTCCCAAAACTGTATCTGAGGGCGATGGAAAGTACACCCAGTAAATTCTTCTTGGGGAATTTTAGAACCATCAGTCATGGTGTAAAGCTAAAAAATATTATTCCATTGATTTTCAATAATATTATTGTATCAGTCACTAGCATTACTACACTTTTCATGTAGGTCGTGTTAAAATAATATATTGGTATTTCGTTGTTGATTGAGTCAAGATCATGTTCAAAAAGAGGTAATTTTGATGAACATCTTATAGAACGTATGAAAGGAAACCCTGTATTATACCTCAAGGAGGTTAGAATAAAGGAAGATGGCATTATCTATGCCGAGCACACACGTCAGTTGAAGCCTGTCCGCCATCTTGGTCAATTTTGGAATGCTATTTCTCCATTAAAACTATGCGTTAAGTCGACCATCTTACTGTTAATGCATTTAACTGATACTCACTGCAAAGTATGTACTTTCAAACAATATATTTTCTTGAATAAATAGTAATAAATACTCATCATGATATATTTGAAAACTTAATTTTTAACGACTAATTTGCACTCTTTTAACATGTTGTACATTATGGGAAAACAGTCGGACGTTTTATTCCTGTTTTAATTGACATAAAAGATTAGCGCTACAATATTAACACTTCTCCAAAACTTAGCAATATGGCAGAGGCAGGCTTCACTTTTTTAGCGTAAGGGCGTCTCCCTGTATTCTAACCTCCTTGTTATAGCTGGTAGCAATGGCTGGAGGAGTATTCCTTCTGTAGGTGGCGTCCCATAGGCTTTAGATACACTTCGCTATATCGAATTGTCCATGCAGACAATACCTTGATTATAAAACTTATCTCCCAACATCTGTTGTCTATAATACTTAGGGGTATCTCCCCCGTTGCCACCAAAAGGGCATTTATGGGTGTTGATCTCATTGCTCCAAGACAGATACGCATGCCTCTGTATTGTAGAGTATCTAATTTGGTGAGATGTATTTTAGATGCATTGTGGTACATAATACAGCCATAATCCAGTCGTGATCGTATAATCCCTCGGTACTTGGTGAGCAAAATACTCTGGCGATTACCCACTACACCTGGGTGAGAGAACGAAGTAAATATAGACCTTTTACGCACTTAGTAACAATAGACTGTATGTGAGGAGCCCAGCTTAACTGCGAGTCAGAGGTCATACCTAGAAAACGAGCATGAGATTTATTTTGGAATGTAAATTTTCCACATGTGGCATTTTCATCTATGTATGTAGCATTTGATTTTTAAAAAAGAAGGGAATTCTCACTCGCAATATCTACTCTATTAGCAGACAACCATTCATCTACATGGTCTTTGTTAATGAGCAATTCAATTTTGGCTTGGAGGTATGCTTCTACTGATGAATAAATATATATATCGTCTGCATATTGAAGTATTTTTGTGGGAAGATTAATTGGATGTTCAAGATCATGAGTATACAAAGTATATAACAGAGGGCTCAAAATTGCTCCCTGTGGCAATCCTTGAGATACAAGAAAACGTCCCAGCATGTTTTCTTTGTATCTAATATATATTCTTGTTTGAGGAATCAAAGTACTGATATCATAAATCATCTTCAACGGAATACCAAGAACTGCTAGCTTCTTCCAGAGAATTGGTATCCGAACATGATCATAAGCTCCCGTAACATCAAGAAAGGTGGCGAAGCATTTTATTTTTTTTATTTTTATTTTTTTTTTTTTTTCAATTGATAGTCTGATGAAATATCCATAGCAAGAGTAAACAGATTTTCCATAGTATCTTTACCTTTTCTATATCCATAATTGACTCTGAGGTATCAGATTATTATATTCAAGACACCATTCCAGTCGCCTTTCAATCATTCGTTCTAGAGTTTTTACAACACATGATGACAAAGCTATTGGACGATAGCTGGAGGCGATATTTGGATCTTTTTCACTTTTTAAGATTGCAAGTATAACTTTTGTTGTCCATGTATCAATGAGATCCTGTTGCATCCAATATTGATTAAATATTAACAGAAGTAATTCTTTAGCTTTCATAGGGAGATTAGCAAGCATTGAATAAGTAATGAAATAAATTCCAGGGCTGCTGTCATTTGATGAATTCAGAACATCAATGAGTTCTTCTTTAGAGAAAGGACGAAGCAGGAGGAGGGAGAAACTGGTATGGAACAGTAGGAGGTGCAATCATATTGATAAATTCGTCTGTCCATGCAGTAGAAATAGGTAGAACAAACGGAATATGACTATTTCTAAAAGCTTTTGTTTTATGCCAAATATCTCTCATGCTGCATGATTTATTTAATGAGGAGTAGAATTTAATCCAACTGCCTTTAATTTTTTTTCTTTTTTTTTTCCCCCAAGTACTTCTTAACCTGTGCAGTTATTTTCTTCATTTCTAGTAATTAGAATTCAGGCGATATTTTTTTCACAGCAAGTCTACGTTTTGCAACTGCTTTAGAAATGTTCAAATCAAATGTTTGTTAAGCTTATGGGACTTAACTACGGGGTCATCAGTCCCTAATCTTACAAACTACTTACGAACTACCTTATAATAAGGACGGCACAAATATTCATGCCCGAGGGAGGAATTCGAAGCCCCGACCGTAGTGGCCGTGCAGACCGCGACTGGAGCGCCTCAGTCCCCGCGGCCACCGCAGCCGGCCTGCTTTAGAACATTCAGCACCACGGAGAACGCTGTTTCACAGTTGAGAATTCTCTCTCACACACACACTTTTTTTTTTCTTTCTCTTGAATGCAAACATCTGCAGCATGTTCCATAGCACAGATTATAGTTTGGTATTCTTTTGTTCGATTACTTCATGACGCATTTTATCTAGATTTTGCCAAACGGTTTCTCTATATTTATCCCAGTTCGACTCCAAAGTTCTCCACTTACTATAAATATGAGTAGTAGATGTGTTGGGAATCGATTTTAATATTGATGTGAAATTCGATCGGGAGATGATTGGATCCAATGGAGTCAGACTTAACATACCAATTACCAATTTCCAAAAAACAAGTGAGATATCTATAGCAGAAGGTCTATGACCAGGAAAAGGGACCATTGTGGGTGTTCCCTCGTTAAGTATCACAAGGTTAAATTCATAAATAGCATTCATTAACTCTTTGCCAGTCCTGTCTCTAATGTCACCTCCCCATGCCACGTGATGGGCATTCAGATCTCTACTTATTATGAAAGGGGAAGTCAATTGGCGTAAAATGTGTCTCAAGTCTTCTTCCACTATATTTATTTTCGGATGTTTATATGCCTAGACAATTGTAAAACTTTTTAAAGAAGACTGAATTCTCATAGCAATAACTTCGATATTGTTGCCTCTTACATTGGGTATAAAATATGTGGTAATATATTCCTAACCAAAATGGCCACGCCTCTTTTCCCAGCAAAACGGTCCTTTCTTAATATATTATAATTCAGAAAGTATACTTTCTGTTGAGGCTAGAACCAAGTTTCATTTAACAAGACAATATCAGGCTGACTGATGAATAGTTCTCTTAATAACGTTTCTCTTAAGTACTTTTGTAGGATTCATAGTTGCAATAAAAAGATACGGGTTGTACCTGTAAAAACCGGATTCCCTAATGATATTAATGTTTAGATAAAATTGAAGAAACCATACTGTACACATGTGCATGATCCAAAGCGTCTTCCTGTGAAGAGGTGAGCTGTATGATTAGTTTGATTATTCCAGAAACAAGTTGTTCAATTATATCCTTATTTTTGTCCTTCCCTCCAGACGGGGATGTCTGAAGTAGTTCAGGATTTTGTGATGAAGGAGCATAAGGGCTCTCTTTAATAGGACACAATGGGAGATTAACATTTGCAAATAAGGATTGTGGAGTCGGCAGATATTTCAATTGTTTGGGTCTGTTATGACGAACAACTGTCGTAAATCTATGTGAGGGGTGTGTACAACAGGGAATTCTTTTTCCCACTCCACTGCCTTATTTCCAGAGCTTCCTGTCACTGCCGCATAGCGTCGACGGTTGACATATTCTTCTGCTTCTTTGAAGGATACGTTTAGTGTAGCAGAGGTTTTTTTAAATTTGAGTAAGATACATTGGACATGTTTTACTTCTAGAAGAGTGATTTCCTTTCCAGTGAATACAGCATGGTATCTGGCTCGTGCACTGTGCATCCTCATGATTTCCTCCACAATTACTGCATCTAGCTTCTGATTCACAATGTGAACCCAGATGCCCATAGCAGAGGCGATGCATAAGGCCTAACAGTACATTTCATACCATATATTGATACATATTCAGGTAAGAACTGATACACAAAAGTTGTTTGTCTTGGGATACTGCTAGTATCTGTTGTACTTACACGTTTAAACATCTTACGAACTTGAGTGACAGTAATGGGGGATTGGATAGCTTATCTCAACTTATGTTCAAAAAGTTCGATGTCTACGTTCCTTATTACACCATGTCGATGTGTCCTGTGTTTACGAATATATGTCACAATCTGTTTGACCTTTAAGGGGTTCTTTTTTACGAATCTATTCGCCGCCTCCCCTGACGGTTTTAAGCTTCCATTGAGAGGGAAAGTGTTTGACACTTCTTGTATAGAAAAGTTATGAGACAGACCCGAGAAAAGAGCTGTCGTATTTGTTACCCCATTTGTAGCATTAGGTTGTTGTTGTTGAGTAACAGTTGCGCGTCTCTTCTCCTTTTGATTTTCAGCCTGATACATTGCACGTTTTAGAGCACAGCTCGTAGTCTGATCCAATTCCATACTCATATTTAAGAGAGCTTCTGCCCCCTGTAATTCACGAGAGTTTAACTCGTCGTCCAGGGGGACACACCCTCCCTCCCCCAATTGGCCACTGTCCATATTTCACAAATCACTACCTAAATATATTATGAAAAATGATACAGAAGCTTTAAATTTAATAAACACACACAAAAAAGTCTTAATAACACTTTTTTTAATCACAATAAAAGTTTGCGATATCTACAATTGCACTCTTATTTACGTCGTTGTCAACCAAAAATCCCATACAGTTAACATGAAAGTCAGCGAATGAGATGCTGTGTGTTTCGTGACGCCTCCACATACTAAAAAGAAACTTCTTGTTTAGGGTATACCTAACCTTCTTAAGGCTACATTACATATCACCTTTTTTAAGTGAAAGTTAGGTTAGGTGTAGCTGAAACAAGAAGTTTTTTTTTTTTTTTTTTTTTTTTTTTTTTTTTTTTTTTTTTTTAAGTATGTGAGGATGCGCAGCACCCTAATCTCCGATTAAGAAACACGCAGCATCTCATTGGCTGACAGCTAGTGAGTTCTCATTGGTCGGAGACAATTTCTGCGTGTCAAAGTACGAGATCGTTTGCTCGCCATTGGAAGTTCGAGTCCGCCATCGGGCATGGGTATGTGTGTATGTCCTTAAGTTAGTTTAAGTAGTTGGTAAGGCTAGGGACTGATAACCAGAGTAGTAAAGTCCCATAGACTTACAGACATTTGAACATTTCCAAATCCATTTAATGATTTCGTCTAATGTATGCATACTCAGCAAAAACGTTAAAGATTTTGGAAAATATTGTTTCCTTTTGGAAGGAAGTGAACTGGTATAATGTTTTAGTATGAAAATACCAATCTAGTTCACAAATAAGTTTTTACTGTTTACTTTGTAATAAGGTGATTGATTCCAATCTTATGCTAAGATCATACACCGACCGCTTTGCCTCAGTATCAACGTGAGACAAATTGGTCTGAGGATGATGTTAGCATAAGATCGAAAGCGGTCACTCTATTACAAATTAAAGTATAAAAACTTTTTGTTAACTAGACTGATATCTTCATAGAAAAACGTTAAACATTTGTCTTTACTGTTGTTGTTGTGGTTTAAGACATTGTATATAACTCTCCACCCTATCCTATCCAGAGCAAGACTCTTCACCTCTGTATAAGAACGAAACCCTACATCTTTTTGAACCTGCTTACTGTATATGTCCACCCTCAAGAACCACAGATATTGCCAAGGTAGGGTGGTTTAGGTGGATCAACGATACAGATAGCTGTACTGTAGTTACAACCACAATGGAGGGGTATTTGTGAGAGGCCAGACAAACGTGTGGTTCCTGAAGAGGGGCAGCAGCTTTTTCAGTAGTTACAGGGGCAACAGTCTGGATGATTGACTGAGCTGGTCTTCTAACTTAGATCTAACATGGCTTTGCCATGCAGTTACTGTGAATGGCTGAAAGCAAGGCGAAACTACAGTCGTTAATTTTCCCGAGGACATGTAGCTTTACTGTATGAATATATAATGATGACATCCTCTCGGGTAAAATATTCCGGAGGTAAAATAGTACTCCATTCAGATTTCCAGGTGGAAACAAAGCAGGCATTCTATGGATAGAATCGTGGAATGTTTTACCCCTTATTCGAGTAGGTAAGTTAGAAAATTTGAGAAGAGAAATGGAAAGGTTTAAGTTAGATATGATGGGGATTAATGAAGTTCGGTGGCAGGATGAACAGGATTTCTGGTCAGGTGAGTACAGGATAAATACAAATTAAGTTGGTGGAAATGCAGAAGTAGGTCTAACAATGAATAAGAAAATAAGAATCAGATTAAGTTACTACGAACATCATATTTCATTACGAACATGCATTATCGTAGCAAAGATAGACACGAAGCCAACACTGACAATAGTAGTACAAGGTTATATGCTAACTGGCTTTGCTGATGATGAAGAGATCGAAGAAAAGTAAAAGAAGATAAAAGAAAAAATTCAGACTGTCAAACGAGAAGAAAACGTAATTGTGATGGGGGAATAGAACTCGGTAGAGGAAAGGAAAGGAAATGTAGTGGGTGAATATGTAGTGGGGAAAAGGAATGAAAGAGGAGATCGCCTGGTAGAATAATCGCAAACACTTGGTACACTGGGAGATACCACATTGACTTTAAAATGGTAAGGCAAAGGTTTAGAAACCAGGTTTTAAACTGCAAGACATATAAATGGGCAGATATAGAGTCTGACCATAACTTATTCGTTATGAACTTTAGATTAAAACTTAAGAGGCTGCAAAAACGTCGAATATTAAGGAGATTGAATGTATAGTAACTAAATCTGATCATGTGACACAATATATAAAAAAATGTAGGGAAAAACATACATTTAAGCATTTTATACAATTAATGCTGTCAAACAAAATAGAGTTGAGTGTCAATAAATACAAGAAAGAGACACTCCATAAATAAGGGAATAACAATAAATAATTAGATAATGATACACTAATTATTAGTTCATTAATCGTTTGGTAAAAGACAGAAAGCAGAAGACAGAAATAAAATAATGCTCTGTTTGTGCTGTAATTATATGATACATCCTGTTGTTAAGTCATATGAGAAATGCAGGTTTGGGGATTAACACGTTACTTGTAATGCCATTACTAGTAACAGTTACTTTTCAAAGGTAACGGTCGATAACGGCGTTATTGTCTGCATAAAGTAATTTTAAATATAACTAAGTTACTTTTATCGGTTATCGATTTAATGGAAGTATAGTTACTTTTTTTATGCAAGTAGCGTAACTATTTTTTGCAAGAATCTCATGACTGCAGAATACCAGGCCTTGATGTTAGTGAAGAGAATAAAGAAACAATATTTGTTTCTAATTTAAATCTTTTCAGCAACATACTTTGGAAATGTATGAATGATACATTTCAGTACCGTTGTAACATTTAATAGTGCTCGTTCATTCGTAACATTTTCATTTTATAATTGTGTACACAAACGATGCACACATAACAATCACCTGACGCGTCACACATAAACAGCATGCAGTCTCCGCCTTTCGACATGGAGAAGCTGCTGTCTCCGCCTGGGCCGCACAGTTTGCTGTGCAGGTGCCGCAGACACATCACCTGTGCTCATATCTCATGAACTACGTATCGTATTGTGATACAATTCGGGAGGTACATTCAACTATATGTGGGTATACTTTCTGTAAACTTTCCTGTGGCTACAATATATAGTTTACAAATTGTAAATTGTAACTTCATACCGAGAGCCGTAGTTTTACTCCATAAACAGCGAAAAAGTAGTAAGAGAGAAAATTTTTTCCTTTCATCGTTTTACTATGGTTGCCAGCGAGAAAAAGTTTAATAAAGGTTTGAAATTATGTTTAAAGTTTGTTGGAAGTCGCTAAGTACTGTCATTCTCAAACAGTGTATTTCGAAAGTCTCGCCGCATTATATGGCATTTTTTGCGATTCATATTGGTTTTGGCGTAATATTTTTTGAACCATGTGCCGTATGTGATTCTTAACTATGCATCAATTGTTACCTCACGGTAAGGAATGTGTGTACCAAATTTGGTTGAAATCGGTCCAATGATTTAGGAGAAAATGAGCAGCATTATCTCAAAATGCAGCAGTTTTTCGCGCATCTCATTGTTTATGACGTGATATCTCGTGAACTATATTTGATATGTGATTCTTACAGTTACGGCGACCGTCCTCATGGATGCTTACATGTACAAAATGTCATAAAGATTGGAACAAAACTGTAGATTTGTATGCAACACAAACATATGGAACTCTGCTTTACATATTAGAAGATTGTCTTGTAACATACAGGCTTTTACTGAATAATTTAATTTACTATTAAAAATAGAAAAATAGCTAGGAAACACCAGAAGAACTGTCATTTGGCAGTCTACTCAAGAAAGTTAACGTTTCTTCACTAAAATTCCAATACAATCGGTGAGGGTGAAAGGCATGAAACGTATATAGAATGCAATAACCACAGTATTTAACGTACCAAATCAGTCACCACAACTGTAGCTGGAGGAAAAAGTCACAGACGTGGCAAGAAAACGAAAAAAGCAAGCAAACTGATTTCAACAACGGAGAACTCAATTCCACAATTGTTTCTACAGCTTAACCACAACGGCAAGAATCTAAAAATGTTCAAATGTTTGTTAAGCTTAGCTACGGGGTTATCAGTCCCTAAACTTACAAACTACTTATCAACTAGCTTATCATAAGGACGGCACAAATATCCATGCCCGATGGGGGATTCGAACCCCCGACCGTAGGGGCCGTGCAGACCGTGACTGAAGCGCCTCAGTCCCCTCGGCCACCGCGGCCGGCGGCAAGAATCTCCAAGACATTATCTTCGTAAGCTAAAGTAATCACAGTCAAAAGAATATGCGCGTATAAGAAAGACTCGTGAAGCCTAAAAAGGTGCAAATCATTAGACTCCATACCAAATTGATACATGTCCAAAAGCTCCTTGTCATAGTAAGAATAGACGTTAATAGAAATCTGTGTTTCTCTTATGTTTATATTCTACTTACTTTCGGCGGAATAAACTGCAAATATACACATATTCATAAGTATTGGTTCATGACGAAGTTACTTGTTATACCACTGAATCAGTTAATTTCGGTTGTTTTTACATTAATGTCCGTATTATGTATGTCTCTTGATAATTATACTTACGCTTGTAACAAAAAATTATACTATTTCGTTAATTACGTACAGAAGTAATTATAAACAAACACTACTTCGCCGGCTTGCCCACCGCTTGGAGCGCTAGTGTCGTTGCAACTGTCAGTTTGGTAACAACTTTCACAGCAGTGAGTGTCGCGACTGTGTACGTTAGACTGTGGTTACACATTATTGTCTTGCAGGTGGCGAAGTCAAAGCCATTTGGCTAAAATTAAGGAACTGGCACCGAGATGCTCTCAGTAGACAAAGGAAGTGTTACAAAAGTGGAGCTTCAGCTAACCAAATAAAGCAATGGAAATTGCAAAAAGAAGTGGATTTCTTGTTGCCTTACATGACAAACAGAAATCGCGACGACAATATTTAGGAAAGTGACGACTGACAATGCAGACACTGTTGCGATGGAAAATATGGCCCACACTAAAGTGGTGTTGATTATGATGTCTACGAAGGTGAAGAGATAGGAAATATTGATAATAGTGAGGAAATTGTATCTCAAACTGAAGGTGCTGCAGGATTGGACATTTCTCCAATAAACAGGACACAACGAAGGAACTTGATGTTTCCACACTGATACAGCAGTTCATTGTGCAGTGTGGATGAAAGAGCCATCGAACGCAAAAAGATTGAAGACACAAAATCTGCCAATGACCCACTTTACCATTTCTTCATGTAAATGTACTAAAAAATACGCCACAAGTAAAGCAACATTTCATCCGAGATAAAATATTTCAAGTGGTTTCGCAAACTGAGGCATCTGTGTTAGGAATTCACAATCATACAATTGAAAAACTGCAACCACCTCGAAATTACGAAGCTATAAGTGCTATACATCCCTCGTACTCGTCGAAAGCCAGCAGTACGTCTCTACAGTTCTGCAGAATGCAGTGGACATGCATTTAACTACAGCTGCTGGATCTTTCGATCAACTCATGAATACTAAACACGATTTTTGTAATTAGTTCTTCTGAACTCACTCATGCAACTAACGAATAAGAGCGACAATTTGCGTAATTAATTTCTCACAGTAAGCTTTGTATCTGTTTTAACGTCTTTAGTTTGTAATAAATTTAAATAAAACTTACTTAAGAATACAGCGAGTTTTTCTTCAGTTCCAAGTGGTTTTTGGGCATTACATCCTTCGGAAAATATAGATTTCCTCGCCAAACCGTGAACCTCGCGGAATTGACTCCGGTCTAAACGAAAGTAGTTCGCGAACTATTTATCAGAGAACTCTGATGTCAAAGCGATTTCGCCATGCTTCTATAGTTCATGTAACTGCTTGAAGCGTTATATAATAACACTAGCAAACCCGGCAACGCTTCGCAGTAGCTTCTCCCAATGTCTATCCCTTCCTTCCCCTTCCTTTGTCCATCTCCTCCTCCCCCTACCTTCACACCACTCCCTCTTACCCCACACCATATCCATCTCCTCCCCTTCCTCTCTGCGTCTATATCATCTCCCCTATTTAAATCCATTTCATTCCCCTATACTCTGTCTCCTCCTGCCTAGCTCTCTGATCTTATTTATTGTTATTGCAATCAGGAACTTGAGTAGGGATAGAAGTCAAAATGGGCAGGTAAATCAATTGTAAACGGGTTATTAGAGAGACGTTTCGAGCTGCTGTATCTGTGAGGTTAGTAGCTTGAATGGCCGCACGTTTAATGGTTGCATTGTACGAACAATTATCATTATAAGTGTACTATTTGGCCACGATAACGTGACGATTTTGTTGGTGCTGCCACAAGCGGAGAAAATCGACACCAGTTGAAAGTTATTCTTTTATTTACACGCGCTGCCAACCTTACAATGGTCATTGACGCGAAGAATTAATGTACACATTGTTAGGGTAACGGTTCCAGCACTGCAGCTAGCAGCCGATGCTGCATTCCGTTTGTGCAAGACAAACTCCCAGCAGCCACCGCGCGAATCGTCAAGTTATAGTGGCCAAATAGTAGGCATAAAAACAACTTTCCTGTTTTATGTTAAAAATGACTGGGAAGAAAAAAACAAAACCGCACATGTTTACAGCACAGCTTAGCATATTTTTCTCGCAGCAAGCAGTATAGAAATGTTTCTTATAACGCATGTATGTCTTCTTAAGAGATTTTGAACTAGATTCAAAGTAATTGTAGCATGATCATACTTTAATGATAGAAATTGCATCCATATGAAACAAAACAATTAATTGAAATAAAATAAGTGGGATGGCAATACAACGTTTCGAAAGTTGTCTTATTAGGAATCTAATAGAAACACGATTAACAATATTGCTACATACCGGTAAAATTTTACAATCCGCGACACATGCGTGGTATAGCTATGTTGACAACAGCTGTTGGATCGTGGGAATGAAGTCGATCAATCGTGGCAAAGCTTGAGATAGCCAATGAAATTTTAGATAGCGACAGTTTGTTCCGAAGCCAACAGCGTAATCGACTGCTGGATTGTACCTGTACCCGAAAGTTCAATTATAATTGCCACGCGTGGCTGTCTGTTTTGTCGACGACCCAAATTATTTCGTGCGTAAACTGCAACTGAGGGAGTCGAACTCAACTGTACCCTTTGTTTCAGAGTCATAACGGATCGCGCTTGAGAATTTCTTTTCGATTTACCCCCAAGCACGGTGTACGATCTTCGCCGGTCTCATTGACTACGATCACTTAGTAAGATTGTGTTGCACGATCCCCGGCCGATATTACGCCGACGCAATGGAGGCATTGTTGTAAAAAATAAACCACGATCTGTACTTAATTTGTTTGTAACACTCAAAAATACCACGAAATAACGTCAGTTCTATCTTTGCAATGCTCCAAAGATATGATCACCACCAATAACAACGTTTCATGTGAAACCTGTCTGACAGTTTTAACCTGCATAACGCCATCTCCCTTTATTCTGACCTCTTTGGCGTATTTTTTGGTCCTGTTACAGCGTATTTGGTCGCTAGGCGAGTAGCGAGTAAATAATCTGATTGTTGGAGAATCGAGAAAATAATCCAAGCTGCAAGCGTACTTTCAGTTTTTCCCAAATTCTGATATAATACGCGGTCAAACGGGACAAAAAGTATCCTATGTCCGTCTCCTGCTTATAAGCAATTTTGAGCCAAATCGTTTCAGACGTTCTTTAGTTATAAATAGTGTAACTAACACGACTTTCTTTTATATATATAGAAGATTAGAATGTCCATTTCCTCATCAGAATCAGACTCTGAACTAAGTTCCAAGAGTTCAGACATAGCTATACAAGGAAACACTGCGCACTAGCTCAACAAACGACTGTGTGACAATGGCTAAAAACTCGCACAATATGCGCAGATAGGGTTACCAGACGTCCTCTTTTACCCGGACATGTCCTCTTTTTTGGACCCTAAAAATGGTCCGGCCGGGTTTTTAACAAAATGGGGAAATGTCCTCTTTTTGCGTTGTACAACTGCTTCATCTTGAAAGTGCGTAAATACAACTCTGAACTGTCACAATCACTAACTCTAGAGAATTTAACCTTTCTTGAAACAATGTTTTTAATTTTCTCGTGTCTGTGCCGTCGCTACTCTGAGGTAAAACTACTTCGGAAGTATTGAAATAATTTGCGTGGCAATTGTCGCGGAATACGAGCTGTCTGCAACAATGCAATACACATAGTACAATATGAAACTCTTCCCCCCTTTCTCTGGTCGAAGTGTTGTGTGACACCAGCCCGTGGAGCTGGGACTCGGTAGTTCTGTGTGTTGTCTGTCAAGGACACTTATGACTTTAACATCAACGGCCAGTGCAATGTTAGTTATACGTAAGTTGAAACCTTGCTCAAAACTTCATACAAATAAAGTCAGATGCCACAGTCACCATTCGTCTGTTTAGGACGAAAGAGACGTAACTACATAAACAGTGTTTTGAAAAAATCGAGTTAAAGCTTTTGTCCAAAAAACTGATCAGCTTTAAATAATTGATTACGAGCCTTTGTACGGCAAATAAAAAGTTTATTTTATTCACTGCTTTCTTCACCTAGGTCTTACATATTCCATTCACTCACTAGAATCTAGATGTGAATCTTGTATATAATCATGTCGGTCTGATCCGAAATGGGAGCATAGCTATATCAAGGAACGCTTAAATAATTTTTACAGTAACTTTATTCATCACGATTTTACATTCAACAGTACTATGGTTTCTGAAAATGATGCATCGTAAAAAATATCAGGTAAAAACGGGCGGGGGTGGGGGTGGGGGGTTATAAGCAAGGTATCTTATAAGTATGGAAAGAATGTTCAGCACTTAAGACGATAATTACAAGTGGTGAAGTGATGAAATATTATGGCTTCACTGCTATGTAGTCATGTAATTCGTTCTACGGGTTTCGTAATTCGTTCTACGGGTCTCAACATTTTATCTTTCTTAATTTGTAAGAAGATGAACAAATTTCGTAAGATGCGTAAGATGTATTACAAACAAGACTCTGATCTTTTTTCTTTATCGTGTCCGGACTATTTAAAGGTTATCGGCCCAGTACTGGGCTACGTCTATTCCATTAGTATTCGCGAGCCACAAATCTTCGAGGGTACACCGGTGTGGACATTTTTCACATGTAAGAAGGTGTTCCATATCTTGACTTTCTCCACAGTCACAGTTTATATCGGTTTGGTCGATTATACCCCACTTAAGCATATTTACTTTTACTGGGGCGACCCCCGTTCTGAGCCTATTCAAGGTTCTCCAGGTTTTAAAATTTAGGTTTTGACCGGTCCACTGAACTGGGGGGAGAGGGAAATTTTCAGGCGGTTCGTCCTGGACGGTTACAAGGAAACTTCTCCTAGACTTCAGTCGTGTCTCTGGTGGTCGAGCTCTGTAGAGGACATGCCGCTCATCTGCGAGTTGTTTTACTTTCTCTACATGTTCTAAAGCGTTTCTGCGAGCTGTGGGATCTGCAAAACCAGCTGCCTTGTACAAGAGTCTGACCGTCGTTGGTTTCATGTACCCTGTCACTATCCTGCAGGTCTCATTGAGGGCCACATCTACTTGTTTCGTGTGAGCGCATCTATTCCATACAGGGCACGCATACTCAGCCGTTGAGAAACAGAGCGCCTGTGCCGTTGTTCGTAGCACACCAGGACATGCAACCCATTTGCTACCCGTTAGCTTTCTAAGTATATTATTTCTCGTCGTTATTTTCTGTCTTGTTTCGATGCAGTGCTGTTTATAAGTTAGAGACCGATCCAGAATCACGCCAAGATATTTAGGGTGGTCTGTGTGTTCTAAGGTGTTCCCGTTCCACGTAATTTGGAGTTTCCGTTTGGCTTCTTTCGTGCGAAGGTGGAAAGCGCAAACTTGAGTTTTGGAAGGGTTGGGTCTTAAGGAATTTTTATTATAGTAGGCAGTCATCGATTTTAAGGCATTTTCAAGTTTTTCCTCTACTTCTTCAAATCTTTTTCCTTGAACGCATATTGCAAGGTCATCGGTGTAGATGAACTCTGATAATACAGTAGAGACATCACTAGTACTTGAGTTGTCAATGCGAGAGATAGAGAGAGAGAGAGAGAGAGAAGTTTCTTTTATGACTCTAGAAATGTCCTCTTTTCTGAAGACGGACATCTAGTAACCCTATGCGCAGACGCTGTGTCGCAGAGTGTTTCCTTCGCTGCGCTGCCCTTTCCTGCGTCAGCTGTGTCCCAATGTGTGCCTGGCCTTACACGTGTTGCTTATACACACCAGCACAGTATAATCGGACATCATCTCTTGTGCGTGTTGTGCCACTTGTGCTAGATGTAAAGGAAACCAATATGCGTGAACTGCGGTATAGTCACGTTACGTATAGTCAAAAACTGGAGCCGCGGTTGTCGCTATGTTCCGTGTTCACACTGCCGGCCGGACAGAGCCGAGCCGAGCCGGAAGATTAAACACATTGTTTTAAATTCACACTGCCGCAGTATTGCCAGGTCTCCGGAGATGTCCGGAATTTTTTGTCTTCCAGGAAAAATAGGAAAAAAATGTTGAAATCTCCGGATTTTTTAATGTAGGATTTTTATTTTATTTTAGAAAAACCAGTTTTTCTAGGTGAAAATTATAACATTTATCTCACTACTAATGCTTCCCTAAATATAACATGTAGCTCATAAAAACGAAAAAACGAACACATCTGGTCTGGAGAAACGTTTCGGTACCGATATGTTCAGTGTATTCTTCCCACGGACAACCCCCGAAGACGTTAAATTTTACTTACGGTAGCGGTGTATTTTGCTAATGTTGGCAATGAAACGTTTGCTTTACGAGGATAATTAATTTAATAACCGTCAAGTGTACATGCCTTAACCTCTTAACCATAGAGCAGCAACAGCTTTAATTATTTCATGGATAACACAAAAGGTTGATATCACTCTACATGATTGGATTTGCAAAGAGAATTTCGCGATCGTTACGAATGCCAAATGCCGTTGATACACATCATGAACATCGGAAGAGTAGTAAGCGATAAACTTTTGTCCTTTCATCATTTCGTTGGGGTTGTCAGCGAGAAAAAGTCTCGTGATTATTTGAAATCATGTTTAAAGTTTATTGCAAGTCGCTAAGTTCACTCGTTCTCAAATAGTTGACGAATAAAATCACGCGATCACGCGTCGCAAGATAGGGCAGTTTTCATTGTTTATGATGTGATATCGTATTAACCATGTATCGTGGCTGGTCTTTGTCACCATAGCAAATGCAACAATCGCTGCCGGTAGTGCAGTGCAGTGTTGCCAGGTGTTGAAAAAAGAATCCGGAGGTCGTAATGGAAAAATCCTGAGATTTGTTCACAATTTCCGGAGACACTTTCTAATCTCTCTCTCTCTCTCTTTATATATATATAAAGAGAGAGAGAGAGAGAGAGACCTAAATCTCTCTCTCTCTCTTTATATATATATAAAGAGAGAGAGAGAGAGAGAGAGAGAGAGATTAGAAAGTGTCTCCGGAAATTGTGAACAAATCTCAGGATTTTTCCATTACGACCTCCGGATTCTTTTTTTCAACACCTGGCAACACTGCACTACCGGCCGGGCCGAGAGGACTCCGCTTCAGCCGGCTCACGCCGGGCCGGCGACATTCGAAATGTTTAATATTTCCGGCGCGAGCCGATTGGGCTACGGTGTTGCTTCTGCAGCACGAGTATCTCACGTCTCCAGCCTGTTTCCAATACAAATCTCTCTGCTTAATAGCTTCTTTTTTTAAATAACACTTGTGAACATACGTTTTGTTGATTTTTTTTCTTTTATTACTAATAATTCTGTAAAATGAATAAAAAATAAATAAAAAATTAGCTGTTCTCATGAGGAAAAACTCTACTAAACGTCAGTCGAAATTCATGAGACGAATCCATTACCACCTGTTTCTTATGTGCTTAAAACTCGACGAATCACTACATTGTCGGAACAGTAGTATTAAAACTAGATGACCCATACGAATACTTCGCACCGTTAGTGGAGAGAAAAAAGGGAAGAAAAGGTGAATGTTCACGCATATCTTTCTTCAAAATCAATCAATGCAAGTGTTTAAAAGCGCAAATAAAATAGCTTGATCCGCTGAGTGTTGTTAGGTCAAAAAAAACTGCGCACCTTAATTAGAACCGAAGATATCGTAAAACAAACCGTTTAAATTATTCAATGCAAGAAAAGATGGATACCTCATTTGAATAAAAATAAAGGATGGAGGCTCTTAAGTTAATTCTGAAACTTAATGACAAATCTGCGAATGAATACCTTTCGTTTAAAGTCGGATAGAACGGCCTGACCGACTGACTTTAGTTTACAGCAAGGACATCCCCATAAGAAATATACCGAAGGAAATCGAGTTTGAGTATAGAAAAAGAAAGGCGAGAGTTGTGTAAATTCTGATACTTGATGGCAAATCTGTAGATGAATATCTTTCGTTTAAAACAAAAATGAAGAAAATCGGGCAGGTATTTAGGTCTGGCCAAGTGACTTTAGTTTTCGTAGATTCTTTTAATATATACAATAACAAAATCAATTAACTGTTAGCTGGCTCGAAGTAGACATCAATGAACCAGTTTTGGTAACTTCCGTATTTCCTTCGCTCTTCTGCTGACAGTGGGTGGGGGGATTCCTTGTTGCTGGGGACAAGCCCACCAAGAAAAAAAAAAGGAAGGAAAAACGTGAGACACGCTTCTATCGTTTACTGACCTGTTCTGAAGTGTCTTGAGGCTAAACTAAATAAGTGTATTTTTCTTTCAGTTAAAGTATAAAACTCGAAATGAAAGTACTATAATCCAGACAAAGAAAATTGTCATCAGATGATTCAGTAAAATGTTCATTGAAACTCAATTCCCCTTCGACAAGTTCCTTAAAAAAATCGGAAAATAAATATCTGATAGCTGTGTAGAGTTCTTTGAACGTGGAGGTGGGCTGAAATCTAGTACAGCAAACTTCATATAAAACCGGTACACACCACGTACACCCATAGGCACCAGTCGCAGCATTTCATGTAGGGAGGTAACTACATGTTTTTAATGTCACTGTTTCGTATTGTTTTTTACTTAATTCATTCTTAATTTAATCTCAGACGTGAGGGTACGGCTTTTATGTGCGACACGCTGTATACAACTATTTTCACGTTGTGGTACAACATTTTTCAAAAACTATAAAAGCGAAAATAGGAATATACTTTGTATTAGGAGTAGATGCATCCATAAATATAATTGTATTTTTTTAACTTATTTTATCTTCTCCAACTAGAAAGCCATTAAGTATAATGTTAGAATATTTTATTTCAAATGTGCAAATGTTTGTATAGCTTATGGGAGTTAACTTCAGGGTCATCAGTCCCTAAACTTACAAACTACTTATGAACTAACTAAGACTAAGGACGGCACAAATATCCATGCCCGAGGGGGGATTCGAACGCCCGACCGTAGTGGCCGTGCAGACCGTGACTGGAGCGCCTCAGTCCCCTCGGCCACTGGGCCGGAAATATTTTATTTCAGTCCATCAACAGTAAAGTCACAGTTTACATTATTTTTTTTCCTCTCTACTACTTCCAAAGACGAAATACTTATTCCACTAATTGACTAGTGTGGAAAAAAAATCCAGTGTATGACTCTCAAGTATGACTTGAAGTAAAACTGTACCAGATCTTTGTCCAAATGTTCAAATGTTTGTTAAGCTTATGGGACTTAACTACGGTGTCATCAGTCCCTAAACTTACAAAATACTTATGAAATACTTACGAACTAGGACGGCACAAATATCCATGCCCGAGGGGGGATTCGAACCCCCGACCGTAGTGGCCGTGCTGACCGTGACTGGAGCGCCTCAGTCACCTCGGCCACCGCGGCCGGCGATATTTGTCCATTGTAATCGGTCGCCACCCAAGAAAAATTACTTCATACTTGTTTTCTGGTTATGGATCATTAACACACCACGAGGGACCTACACACGTGACCAGAATATCAAATTTTTCGGCACTGCAGTGCTTCACGCTACGCGCAACAGCCGCAGAGTTCGTAGGCTTGCGATCGCGGCATGACGCCGCTCAGATAACTCGCAATAACTTGTGAAAGGAGGTAGATATCGGTGCGACTACTATTTCAAAAACTTTTCCATATTTTTAGCTCCAATTCATTAATATTTCCGGCGCCGGGGCGAGCCGATTGGGCTATGGTGTTGCTTCTGCAGCACAAGTGTCTCACGTCTCCAGCCTGTTTTCAAGTCTCTTTGCATGATAGCGTTTTTTTTTTTTTCATTTAAATTATAATTGTGAAAATAAGATGTTTATTTTTTCCTTTTATTACTATTAATTCGATAAAATTAATACAAATTCATAATTTTTTAGTTGTTCTCATAAGAAAAAAACTTTCCTAAATGTCAGTCGAAATTCATGGGATGAATCCATTACCACCTGTTTCTTATGTGCTTAAAATTAGATAAGTCACTACAGTGTGACAACAAAAGAAATGTAATAACAAAATTAGTGAACTGTTAGCTAGCTCAGTCGGCAGTGAAGAAGTTTTGGTCACCACCGTGTTTCCTTCGATCTTCAGCTGCCTGCGGGTGAGGATAGCTTGTTGCTGGGGACAAGCCCACCAGGAAGCAAAAAAACAAAACACAGCAAGATATAAGGTGGCACACGCTTCTCATCCTTTACTGACGTGACTTGTAGTGTCTGAGTCTAAACTATATCAGCGCGTTTTTCTTTCAGTTAACATTTAAAAAAAATCGAAGTACCATTGATACAAACATTATTGTCAGCGAATGATTCACCAAAATGTTCGTAGAATCGCAGTCCCTCAGACACCTTCTTAACAAAATAAATAAATAACAAAATTCTGAGACATGTGTTTGAAAAAGTGGAGATGGGTTGAAATACAGTACAGCGTGTCCCACATAAAACAGGTAAACCTCAAGTATGCCACCACTTGCAACATCATTTATGAGGAGGTAAGTACATATTTTTAATGTTAATATCATCTATTATTTCTTACTTAGTCCGTGCTTAATTTAAATCTCGGGCGTGATTGATATTGCTTTTATGTGGGATACGCCGTATATAATTATTTTTACCTTGCGATAAATTTTCCGAGAGCTACAAAAGCGAAAAAAAAAAAAGATTATACAGGTGTAGAAATACCTATAAATTTCAGTATAATTTTGGCCTTCTTCCTTTTATCATTTCCAACAAGAAACCTTATAAGTATAGAGTAAAAAAAAAAAAAAAAAAATTCAGTCTATTTACCAAAGTAACAGTTAACTTTAATCTATTCTTCACTTCGAATTCCATTCACGAAACATATATTCCATTTATTGTGTAATGTGAACAAGAAATCAGTCGTAGGCCTTTCATAAAGTATAACCTCATGTAAAATAATAGCAGGACATTGTCAATTATAATCGGTTGCCATCCAAGAAAAAATAATTTATAACTTGTTTTCTGGTTACGGATCATTAAAACATCACGGGAAGCGACAAACGTGGCTAGTAATTCATTTTTTTCGGCGCTGCAGTGCTTCGCGCTACGTCCAACACCCGCCGAGATCGAAGGCCTGCGACCGCGGAAAAACGCCGCTCAGATAACTCGAAATTACTTGCGATATGTGGTAGATATCAGTGCGGATACCATTTCAAAAACTTTTCTGTACTTTTAGCTCAGTTTCACTCGCTATAATGTATGGTCTAAAATGCACAGAACAGTAAGCTGTCCGCTATCGAACTTTTTCAATACACGATTTGTAAATCAAGTGAGCATACTTGATAAAAAGCATCATTTGGAAACGACTGTTAGGAATTTCGAAATGCCGGCCGCGGTGGCCGAGGGGACTGAGGCGCTCCAGTCACGGTCAGCACGGCGACTACGGTCGGGCGTTCGAATCCCCCCTCGGGCATGGATATTTGTGCCATCTTTAGTCTTAGCTAGTTCATAAGTAGTTTGTAAGTTTAGTGACTGATGACCCCGTAGTTAAGTCCCATAAGTTGTACAAACATTTGAACATTTTGAATTTCGAAAAGGTGAATGTTTTATACGAAAGCTAAGATGTCCTACCATGTGTCCAAAAATCAGATTTTTTAATCGAATACTTTAAGCAAAATCGAGTGAGTAGCGTTACAAAACTAAAAACTCACGCGGAATGGAAAGTAGACTTTTTATTTTTTCACAGGCAAGGCAAAGCTTTTAAGGAAAAAATAACTTCATAAAACGATGTGGCGCGGTCTTATATACCGCCAAAAGTTTTACAACTTGAAAATCGGAAAAGTTGATTTCCCCCTGTTTTCCGCTCGGCTCGGCCCGGCGGGTAGTGTGAACACCCATGTTGTCGGCGTGCGCCGACTCGGCGTCAGCCGGCTCGGCACATCCCGGCTCGGCTCGGCTCGGCCGGCAGTGTGAACGCACCCTTTAGGCCCGGCGCACACTTGACGCAGCAGAGGCAGAGGAGAGGCAGAGGCGAGGCCTCCGTCCGTCTGTAACGCATGCTTTCAAATGGGGCAGCGCACACTTAACGCAGCCGAGGCGGAGGGCAGGCGTTTCCTCGGTCACGCCTCTGTCCGGTTGTCCGAGGCGCACAGTTTTCCTGCGCCTCTGTTCCACCTCTGTCGCAAAGTGAAATTTCAAGTCATCCGATATGCTTCGAAAAAAATTGTTTTATGTAGACGAATATACGCTTCACACTTCTCTGTATTTAGTTTCTTTGTAACACTTTTACTTTCTGCGTAAAAAAATTAAAAATACTATTTTCCTGTTTGTGCGTGTTTTGCGCGAACGGAGCTTCCACAATCGATTTTGCAGAAACTACTCACTAGAAAAAAATTATTTTTCTGTATCATATAGGAAAAAGCCACCGCATGACGTTGGGGAGGTTTCTTTTCGTTATTGTACATAGTTATTGTTATAATAAAAAATAAAGTACAACGCCGCGCATATTTTTAAGAGTTTGCAGTGGAAAAAGTAGTCGCTGGCTAGTTTGCGTTTGGTGCGTTTTACACCATACATTACTGCGAACGAAATGTAGCTAACATAACGAAATTGTTTTTAACGGTGGAAGGAGAGCCATACCTCTTTCGATTCTCGAGAAAATACGTGAGATACACGATTGACGCGACGCGGTCGGCAGCTTCGCGGCACACGCGCGGCTGTTGCCGCCTGCTGTGCCGAGTGCGGAGCTGCCTCGTGTCTCCCTTCTTCGTATGCTGCCGATACACACCCAAGCTGGAAACGAACAACTTACTGAAATAGAAAGACACCGAGATTCATAAACAGAAGATGCTGATTGTGTATTTTTACGGTCTATAGTCCCTGGTTTCAGTAAACTTGTGGCAAGCATGAAAGCACTATATAAGCTAAAATTCCCGTTACTACTGAATAATAAGTTCGGCGAAACCAGAATGGACGTGCAACGATTTTTTTTTTACTATCAGGGACCTTCTTCAATTTCTTGAAACAAAATGTCCACCCCCTTCGTGGAGCTTCAGCTCACTGCTAAACCATAGATGATGCTAGGAACATCTCTCGTCAGTATTTCTCAACCTGAATTCTATACTGCTTTCAGAAGTTCAACATTTGCAAAAGTATTAGCATTAGCTTCACTAATTACTAACAAATATAATGGCTGCTGAAGGTAATTATCATTAGAAATGATGACAGAGACAAAATAGGAATGCAATGTAATAAAATACTGCATGTACATGCACAGCTGCCGTCATAGAAGAAGAAAAAAGCAAACGTCAGTATCTTAGTACTCAGGAGCATGGAAGAGCTACGAATAAAGACCTAAGTAAGGAATCACTTTGCGTGCAAATGCAGTTAAACAAGGAAACTATGATTTGCAAAATTTTCCTTATCGATTATCTTTCAGTCTAAGACATATGATAAGCATACCAGGTGTCACTGAGAAGAAAAGTGTTTCTGATCGTATATACTGCACCACAATCATGATTAAATATGACGTATAAAGGTTCTTTCAATTATTGAATTTGCAGTGACACTTGTTTCACTGAATTATAAAAGAAATGAAACAAAAATAAATCTGACTTAAATTAGGGATATGTTTTAGGATTTTAATTAATCTTTAGCGGGTATGACGTGTCACACTATTTTTCTTCTCTGTTAAGTCCTTCTTACTCAGCATGTGAGTCCTCCTTACGCAGCATGTGACTCTCTTTGAACTGTCGCCTGTTGCTCAACAGACCTTACAGTGCTCTTATACTCTATGAGAATACACACACACACACAACACACACACACAAGCACACACAAATTAAATTAACTGAGTTTTGAAGGAGATTCAGGAATTAAATCTGATTGCATGGAGAGGTTTGCAGTGGACATGCAGCACGTGCTGTTGCAGGCTGCGCTGCCTCCTCTGTCTGCGCTGCGTCAAGTGTGCGCTGACCTGCGCCTCGCCTCTGCCTCTGCTCTGCCTCTGCTGCAAGTGTGGGCCGTGTTTATAGCCCGCGGTTGCACCGCGGCGGTAGAATCTCGTCGGTTTGGTAGTGCGCGGTTTCTCATAAGGCCGGGTCCACACATTGGAACCAACGTTGCCGCCAACGCTATTCGTCCAATGTGTGGATCGGTGAAATAGCGTTGGAACCAACGTTGGTACGGATCTGTTGCTTGTCGGTTTTTCGACCAAACATCAAAGGACGTTGGGCCAATATGGATAAGTCGTCCACACATTGGCGCCAACGTTTCATTCTTTTTCATCTGCACGTCTGGAAACTTTTCTTTATTCGTTCAATGTTCGTCGCCGATTACTTTTAACGTTTCAAAATCTCTTTGTAAATATAAGATCTGTATCAGAAAGTGATTCATTTGTGAAAGCAGCCATAAAAATTGTAATGTCATGTCAAAACAGACGCGATTATTGTAGTTAAAAGGTTTTCAGAATTTTAACACGCTCAATTACTGAATGAAGTTTTTAAAATAAACTTTACCTAACATTTCCTGTCAAGTCTCGCATATTGCTTTGCAAACACCAGGCACTACCAGTGATATCAATTACATGGCTATTTTAAAAAGGACGTGTAGACTTCTAAAACTGTCTCCCTTCTGCAGCAAGAAATCGAAGCGTCAATATCAAAAGAACTTTAGCAGGTATAGCATCCCTGCAATATGTATCTTTCTATTTTATTTAAAGTAGCAGGCCTAAGTTTTAATAATGTGTATCTATTACTTGTAACATATTTTAAAACTCACTGATTTTATAATTAATGTTCGGTGGGAAGTGATACAACACACCCTGTCATCTTTTACATACATTTACTTTTTTGGTTTGCAATGACAAAATGTAATTATTCATATTCCAAACACTTAATGCATCGGCCGCGATTTGTGGGTTAGATATGTTTACGTTGGCTCTCGACGAATTCAACTGAATATTGGATCCAATGTGTGGGCGCTGTCGCAAAAATATTGGCCAATGTTGGCGCCATCGTTGGTACCAATGTGTGGATGCGGAGTAAAGGCCAATTCACATTGTCCGTCACGTCAACGTCACGTCACGGCACCGTCACGTCAAGTTGTATTCACACTGTCCGTCCGTGTCCGTCACGTCAATTCGTCCATCTCAATACGCGATGTTGAAAGTGAGGTTATGAGTGGCGATCTCGTATGTAGAAAGTCATAGTTTAATTCTAGAAAGGGGGAACAACAACGCTAAATGTTATTAATGGCCAAAGAAAACTTTACAGTGTATGTTTTTGGGCAACTTACTGGGAACTGAAACAACATTTCAAAACATCGACATCTATTTTCAAGCGAAAAAATAAACATATGAAGACATCAAACCATACTTGTAAGAGCATAAATATCGCCTGCACACTTTAACCATTACGATTTGCATGCTGACATTGTTAATACGTCGTAAACAACTGAATTTTTGTCTTTCATTATAACTGACATTTTCATTTAAAGTGTTATTTAATGAAAAATGCGTATTCAAATTACAATCTTATTCAAATAAACAGTTTGCTTCAGTCGTTTCTGTTACATTGTTACGTAACATAAACCAGTTTTTGGTTTCAGATATCCGACCTCGATTATAGGAGGACACTCAATTGACAAAAATATTTAAGTCGTCATGAAACATTTGAGATTTACCCCTAAAACTAAGTACAACAACAGCACAAAGATGAATAAGACACATTTGCATATAAACAGTGCAATCGTCGACTGCAACATGTAATTCGCGTGACGAAATTAGGTTAACTTCCGATGTTAGCAGACGGCCTTTCCGTCAAAACATTCTTCTCGAGAAAGCTTAACGGACGTTGACGTGACGGTCCGGTGACGGCCAGTGTGAATGCCGCCATTAGAAATACATCGCGGAATGTTTGACAGACGGTAACGTGACGTGACGTGACGGACAGTGTGAATTGTCCTTAAGGCAGCGTGGGAGCAGTTTATAAACCCCCGCGGTTGTGCGGTGCCGCGGCGGCGTCTCTTCACACCGCGCGCCATACGGCAGTGCCGACAACTGATGTAGCACAGCTGCTCCGGTAGTGAGAGTGGCTGTTCGTGCTTGAGTGCACACTGCTACTGCTACTGCTACCACCCGAAGAGTAGTTATTCTCTAATAATTTTAGAGGTATGTTGACCATGCTATTAAAATTCTCTTATTGAAAATTACCTTAAACATTTTACATCACAATTTTCAGTCAATATTACAATATTGTAAATGTTTTGTATTTAAGTCCTTCAGAAACTAGCATTGAATGTAAAAGCGATGGTTCAATTTGGACAATGAAATCTACAAAGAACTAGTTGGCGTTTTTCACGCTAACTTAGGATAACAGATAATTTGCTCATGGCAGGGAGCGATCTTATATTTCAGTAAACCAGGAATTGCTAAGATCGCGGTGTTTTTATGTCTTTATTTACAATAGACAACCGGTTTCGATGTTCATTGACATCATCTTCTGGTCTCTACACAAAGTTACAACATTATTGCATATTGTAGCGAGTTGGGTACTATTGGTGGGTCGTCAACTCGCTACAATACGCAATAATGTTGTAACTTTGTGCAGAGACCAGAAGGTGATGTCAATGAACATCGAAACCGGTCGTCTATTGTAAATAAAGACATAAAAAATCGCGATGTTGGCATTTCCTGATTTATTAGGATATCAGCTTTCTTGTTAATAAGATATATGCTTACATTTTCGATGTTATTGTTCATTCACAGTTCCGTGAGCATTGCAGATTTACATGTAAATCCTATAACAATTTATTCAGAATATTAAGGGAAAAACAGTTTAGACCCTTTAAAATACCTCAGCGGGCGCAATTTTTTCCAGCCCCCTAGCCTGAATAATTCTTACTGTCTTACCTGAGAGTTAAAGATAGAATCTCCTCTGTAGAAACGCATAGACGCTGAAATAATTCTTGGTTCACAGATATACAACTGTGAACTTTCAGCGACAGCTCACAAAGGATTTGGTTGACATTCGATGAAAATTAAAGAATTTATCATTATCCTCCCCCGATTTTCCGTATACATTTCGGAACACACCATCAATGTGTCTAGAGCTGTTGATAGGGTGCACGTTCCATCTCCACGTTTTACTTTTCTTCGCTTTTCCAACAAGGTAAACGTATTACAGCACTGCAGGGTTCGCGGAAGGCGAGCTCTCAGTAACTGACAGAACAGGTGGCACCACTGTTTACCTGCTACCAGCATAGACCATAGATAGTAGCTACCAGGCAGGAACAGGGCCCCGCGGCTGCCCCGCGTGCTGTTTAAGTTGGAGCGGAGGCACCGCTGTCTATAAACGCAGCCTTAAAGCAGTGGACCAGAGATGCCAACTTAGCCATTTTATGGCTAGATCTGGCCATTCTGATGTGGCGTCTAGCCACTGTTTTTGAAAAAAAGCTAGCCATTTTGGCGATATTATATAGCCATTTCTAGCCATATTTATTATTCGATAATTTTTACAACAAAAATGCAAAACTCTGAAGTTTTTATTATGAATAGAAATGTATTTATTATTTTTAAAGTTCCTCCAAAGTACGACAAATGAAACACCACTGTATCGAAACAGTGATACATGGAAGTTTCGAGACAATGAAACAGCTCCCATATCGATTCATTGTTTTGAAACATACAAACAATGGCCAACACTGTGTAGTTGCACTTGCTTGCAAGTTACAACAGTGTAGTGTGAAGTGTCTTTTTTAACTTGTGTTAACATTGAGTGTTGGAAGAATACCGTGTGCTGTACCAGTGTTTTGTGACTGTGGTAGTTAATTATCTTTACGTGAATGATGTGTCAGTTTAAAAAAAAAAAAAAAAAAAAAAAAAAACCGCTGGATCATGAGCTTCAGAATAGGCTACTTTGAAGTACTCCGCCAAATATCGCTGCTAAGTGTGAAAGAAACATTGAAAACAGTTAAACAGCCTATTACTGGTTTCGTATTAGCAATGGGTTTTGAGAAAAATGCCGACAAAATTGAAAACCAGTGGCGAAACATTAATTACATAAAATGGACGAATCAAACATCGACTTCTACATTCTGGCAAGAGGTTAGTCAGTACAGTGATGCAGGAGGAGAAAACACTTTTGCGGAATTAGTCTCACTCGCATTTTCAGTTTTAAATTTACCATACTCCAATTCGAAAGACGAGAGAAATTTTAGAAACAGACTTAAAACGAATACACTCTCTACTATTCTGAGTGTAAGTTATGGATTGAGACGCGAACATAAAGTGTTGTTTTTCATACGAAATCCCAGAAGAAATACTGAAGCTTGTTGGTACGAATGCTACTTATATTAGGGAGACCAGTGAAATCTGCAGCAGCAGTAGCAAAGAAAATGAGGATGAGGACGATGATATTTATTTTTGCTAGGTGAGTGTTTTTCACATTTTAATTTTTATGCATAAAACATATAAATTATAATTTAGCCATTTCTGGCCATTTTTGTTGGACTGTTTTGCCATTTTCTCTGACTGATAGTTGGCAACACTGCAGTGGACAGAGGAATAGGCGGCTGGCTCTTAATGCGCTGTTGCCAGTTTGTGAGTGACAAGTGCCTCTATTACTCGCTTTCATGATTTCTGCATTCTGCCAGTAATTCAGCGCCATTGGCCGTCATTTCGCAAAGATTGGCAGCCACGGCAACGCCGGCTTCAAACGACAACACGCTAATGGTGGCAGGGTCCATGTCTTAGCGGACAATCAATAGACCTTGTTACGTTTATATTCTGAGTTGGAAATAATTTTTGGATTTCACTTCGTGCGTTTGAGGTTTGTCGGTCACGATTCGAAAAGTTAAAAGACGAAAATCCTTCATTCAACTAAAATATTAGATATATATAACGTAGATTGTCCCAAGTAATTGGGGAACGTGGATGTTCGAAACACCGGAAAATAAATAAATAAAAAAATAAAATAAAAAGCGACGCTCTACTGTAACATTTTTCGAACGTCGGTCACGAAGTCCGCGGGGCCCCTTGATCTCGGGGGCCCTGGGGCACTGCCCCGCCTAGCCCTGTGATAGCTACGCCACTGATATAAGATGAACATTAACAAGAGCAAAACTAGGATAATGGAGTGCAGTGTAAGAAAATCAGGTGATGCTGAAGGAATTAGATTGGGAAACGAAGCAATAAAGGAGGTAGATGAGTTTTGTTACTTGGGCAGCAAAATAACAAATGATGGTCGCAGTACAGAGGATATAAAATGCAGAATGGCAATGGGTAGAAAAGCGTTTTTGAAAAAGAGAAATTTTTTAAATATCGAATATTGATTTAAGCTTAAGGAAGTCCTTTCTGAAGGCATTTGTGTGGAGTGTTGCCTTGTATGGGAGTGAGACATGGACGATAAACAGTGCGGACAGAAAGAGGATAGAGGCTTTTGAAATATGGTGCTACAGAAGAATGCTGAAGATTAGGTGGGTGGATCGTGTTCAAAAAATGTTTGTAAAGCTTATGGGACTTAACTATGGGGTTATCAGTCCCTAAACTTACAAACTACTTATGAACTACTTACGAACTAGGACGGCACAAATATCCATGCCCGAGGGGGGATTTGAACCCCCGACCGTAGTGGCCGTGCAGACCGTGACTGAAGCGCCTCAGTCTCCTCGGCCACCGCGGCCGGCGGTGGATCGTGTAACTAATGAGGAGGTACTGAACAGAATTGGGGAGAAAAGAAATTTCTGGCATACCTTGACTAAAAGAAGGGATCGATTGGTAGGACACATACTTAGACACCAAGGAATTGTGAATTTAGCATTAGAGGGAAGTGTGTGGGGTAAAAATCGCAGAGGAAGACCAAGAGATGGATACAGTAAGCAGATTCAGACATATGTAGGTTGCCGTTCTTATGCGGAGATGAAGAGGCTTGCTCAGGATAGGGTATTGTGGAGAGCTGCATCACACCAGTCTCCGGACTGAAGAGCACAACAACATATATATATATATATATATATATATATATATATATATATATATATATATATATATATATATATATATGAAGTAGTTATATACGTGAATCAGTGGAAAAATACACAAAAGAGTCAAATGGAAAACTAGAAATTACAACACCAACGAGAATGCTTACTGATCTATATGATAAATTCTAAGTGCACTGACATTACCTATGAGATAGTAGAAATCTAGATTTACAGTAAAACCAAATTACTATTCAGCCGTTTGGTGTATATACTTTTTATCTAAAGCTATTGTATAGGTGCTAAGCTTACCAGTTTCCTTTGGAGTTAAATCTGATATAAATGGGTTTCGGTTGCGAATCAATATAAATAGTAAAAAATATTTGTTCAAAGTGTGATACTTTTTTAGAAATAAAATTATTACTTACGAAATAACCACTGCACCATAAACTGGTCGAAGAGTGTTAAATTCCTTAGATGTTCAATCACAATTCTCTTTACTTGTGTCAGTCTCATGACATTTTTCTTAATCCTCTCTTTCGCTGTTCTCATCATCAGAAGTTGTTGTACACTTTTTAATTTAGTCAAATTGTTAATACCGTTCGGAGAAACAAGCGCTGCGCGGAAAATAACACACCTCGTCGCTACTGACGCTCGACTGGCTTTCGAAGTAGGCAACTATGGGCGCACAGCGTTGCCATTTTCGAATGTTAGAGAGAGCGAGCTACGTGACAATAGACCTAAGTGCGGCATCATTGAGACGTGTATAGCACTCGCGCAGTGCCGTGACACCGCAACGCTACACGCGCCTTCCACACGTGCTTAGGGATGCAGAATCGATGTTCAGACATTGATGTTCCTGCGGTAAAATATCGATGTTAAAGAAACATCGGTCTGTTTTTCCGATGTTTCCATACGTTTAAGAAACTTTAGGAAAAACACACTGAAATGAAGCTGTGTTGCCAGAAAGTATCAGCCTTATTTATGTTTTTTCACTAGGCTGCGAATACACAGCTAAATGGCAGATTAGAATGAAAAAGAAGTTGGGAATAAGGTTTCGGTACCTATTGCGCTGATTTTACTTGGGATTTACATCGATTTGTTCATTACATGCGAAATAACTTCTGTTTTGTTGACGTATTGCATTTTTCTTGGCTGTCGACGTGGAGAAAATTAAACATTATTATTATTATTATTATTTTAACTTATGGGACTTAACTACGGGGTCATCAGTCCCTAAACTTACAAACTACTTACGAACTAGGACGGCACAAATATCCATGCCCGAGGGGGGATTCGAACCCCCGACCGTCGACTTTTGTTTGACGTTGTAACTGACGTTTTGACAGTACGGTATCAGTCTGACTGGGTAGCACTGTCAAAGATTCGATTGCACTGATGTTGGAGGGTGTAATGCCAGCAGCCCGTGCTGGACAAACATCAGATTAATCATCACATTGTTTCATATTTCACTTGCCTACTATTTCAAAAGTATGAAAACAGCGACGAGCGACGACAGCAGGAGCACCACACTTGAGCTAATCTGTTTTCAAAACATCGATGTATCGTTTGCATCCCTACAAATCGCTGCGCCGGACCAGCGCACACTGGGACGCGTGCGAGAGCGACAGTCAGGCGGAGTGGCGCGCCGTACCAGACGCTGGTTACTCGCCAGTCTGACAGTGTGTCATTCGCAGGTAAAGCAGTTGTTGTTGTTACAGCAGAACTCCGAATCTGATTCGGATACCAACGCTGAGGGCGAAGATTTTCTCGCGTCACTAAGAAATAAAAAGTTAAAAACTCCGAACAAATATATTTTGAGTCAAAGGAAATGGTGTGGTCAGTTTGAAATTACCAAGAAGATGAGTGATGCTGATTTCACAAATTATTTCAGAATGAACAGACGACAGTGTTCAGAACTGCATGGGATAACACAGGAAGCCATCGATGCAAATGGATGTAATGCACAAAAGCCGATTGCTACCGAGGAAAAACTGGCAGTTTTTTTGAGGTAAGCGATAAATACATAATACTTTTCTCCATGTAAGGGATCATTAATTCGTGCAACCCATTGAACTATGGTGTTTTCCCATCCTGACGCAAAATGGAGGGGTGTTGTATAAATGTAACCCCCATGTCCAGACATAATTCACTTTTATTGCTAGTGGTTACTCAATGTGATATCTAAGGATCAAACTATATATTTCAATGTATCCAGAGAATATGTCTATAAATTTAAAAAAAAAAAAAAAAAAAAAAAGCCGCGGAGTATTAGCCGTGGTCACTGGGGCGCCGTGCAGCAGTGCGCGCGGCCGTTCGCTGTCGGGGGTTCGAGTCCCCCTTCGGGCATGGGTGTTTGTGTTGTCCTTAGGTTATTTTACCTTAGTCTAAGTACTTTTTATCCTAAGGACTAATGACCACGCAGTTGAGTCCGATATATTTACATGCATTTGAATTTAAAAAAAGATATGTATCCACATTGAATTCTCTCACCTGTACATGGAACCACATTTTAAAGTATTATCGATTTTGTTGGAGTAACACTTAGCCTGTGTACTAATTAGATCGAAAATAATTTTATAATCATATTACTGAAAAATATTGCATTAACTATTTACTTCTTTTAATTTGTCATCCTGCCAAAGCAGATTTGTTTTTAGGGCTATAAGTAGCCCTAGTTAGTAAATTACATCATCTTGATGAAGGCCACAGTACCTTGTGCTGTTGCGAATGTACTTATAACAATAAACGTTTCTGATAGCTGGAGTTGGATTATATTCAAACTTTGAGCATATTTCTCTTCTTAAATTTTTTATTGCAATGTGCATGTCTACATACAAGTTACGTTAATGATAGCAGGATGTGCATCATGAAAACAGTTAAGAAAAATAAGCTAAGAATACACAAATTACCTTAGGTGTATAAACATAACAAACGTTAACATTATTCCGAAAGTGGTCAATAATCTTCAAATATGAGATATTTAAGAAAATATGAATAAAATGTAATTAAATGCCGCAATATTTGCTAATAATAAAACAAAATTATTATAATATTCGACACGCTTATATTTGAGTAAAATTGTACAGTCCATCAAAAGATCAGAGTGTGTTATTAACATGTTACGTATTTTATCACACACCTACAGTGATTTTACTCAGAATCGCAGTTATCGGTGCTAACTGCACAATTTTGACAGTCATTTGTGGTGTTCGAGTGATCTGCAGACAGGAAACAATGACAAGAACAAGCTACAGGGGTCAATTTGTTCATAGCTCTGCCACAACTCACACATCGTCCTCTCTTCCTTGCTGATGGAAGCACTTTTAGTTCTTCGTCTTATAGCTTGTACCTCCTCAAAAACACTTCACATCGAATGGCAGTGACACGATATTGGCTCCAATCATTAGGTACGGTTTCATCATCTGACGAGCCAAATTCTTCAAAAATGTTCTTATACTGATTGGTTCATTTTGATGATTTGATTTGTAAATTATGATAATGTTTGAGCTACTACCGGGGTTTCACTTCATCTACATCTACATGGGATACTCTGCAAATCACATTTAAGTGCCTGGCAGAGGGTTCATCGAACCACAATTATACTATTTATCTCCCATTCCATTCTCGAATAGCGCGCGGGAAGAAAGAACACCTGAATCTCTCTGTTCGAGCTCTGATTTCTCTTATTTTATTCTGATGATCATTTCTACCTATGTAAGTGGGAGTCAACAATATATTTTCGCATTCGGAGGAGAATGTTGGCGATTGGAGTTTCGCAAGTAGCCCACGCCGCAGCGATAAGCGCCGTTGTTGTAATGATTCCCATCCCAGATCCTGTATCATTTCCGTAACGCTGTCTCCCCTGTACCGTGACAATAAGAAACGAGCTGCCCTTCTTTGGACTCTTTCGATGTCCTCCGTCAAACCCACCTGATAAGAATCCCACACTGGGCTGCAATACTCCAAAAATGGACGGACAAGCGTAGTGTATGCAGTTTCTTTAGTAGTTCTGTTGCATCTTTTAAGGGTTCTGCCAATAAAACGCAGTCTCTGGTTCGCCTTTCCCACGATATTGTCTACGTGTTCTTTCCAGTTTAAGTCTGAAGTAATAGTAATTCCTAGGCATTTTGTGGAGTTTACGGCCTTCACATTTGATTGATCTATGTTGTAAACAAAGTTTAACGGATTTCTTTTCGTACTCATGTGGACGACTTCACACTTCTCATTATTTAGAGTCAATTGCCAATTTTTACACCATACTTCGGACTATAAGAAGAGTAAAGAAAGTGGGAGAAAAAGTAGGTGCCGGTAGCTGATTTTTTTTCCTTACTCCAGGAAAGAAGCAGAATAAAAAGTTCTTATATTTGTGGAGAGACTGAAACGCAACTTGCACATGACAAGCAGCGTCCCACAATGAAGTCACTTCTTCCGGAATAAGAGAAAATACGTCTATAAAGTGTAGTACCTTCCACATCTGAAATCCATACTTTCTCACCGTTTTGAGCCGGTTTTCAAAGGATTGGATCTTATGTGTGATTCATTGCCAAGGATAGTAGTTACGGTAGAGATTATGAGACCCTTTGCGTTCCCCACTAGGATTTCTTTTGTACTTCCTCAATTACGTTACATGGAAAGACATCACTTTCATTTTTTATGAACTGTTCATTCTCGCGTGTTTAAATATTGGAAACTACTGTACTCTAAAATATTGAGTTTGCCCATTACAAAAAGTCTCCTAGTTCCAATAACTGGCTCTAACATCGAATGCCACTGCTCTGTACACTGGTGAGTTGGGTCGTTCGCAAACGAACGAGTCCAAAGGAACGGTTCACAAGAGTGAATGGAAGGACTGAGGAACTGGTTAAAAGGAACGTTCACTTCGGCGGTCCCGGTCGCGTGGCCGTTCCCGTCCCAGCTCCAGGGTGGCCGCACGGCCACTTCCTTTCCGGTCGAACGTTGCAGTTCTCAGTATCGAGCTGTCGATTTTTATTTATTTATTGACCGCGGTGAACAGCGTGATCATTGTTATGGAAGAAACAGCGATTTATACCGGTACTCCATCGACTGTAGGGAATTAACTTTTGTAAAATGTGTAAAACGGAGTTGGTGAGTACAGAGCCAATGCTACTTGTTTGCAATTCCGACTGTTATGAAAACCATGGACATTGACAACTGGATAAAAAAGAAATGGTGAACGAGCGGAGAGGAACGATTTCAAAAAAGAAACGATCATCCGTCAAATAGGTTCCAAAAATGAACGGGTTTCCCTATCTCTAGTATACAGCACTGTGTCATTGCTGGACTTCCCCCTCCCTCGGACCGCAGATGCTGTATTGTTGTGGGCAACTTCGATGCCGCCGCTACTGGGGCTGACTGCACTGAAGTCTCGTGACGTAAGCGACTACCCGCTGCTTGGCCACAGTCTAAATACAGTCGCGACACTCTCTGCTGTGAAAGCTGTTACCGTCTGACATTTGGAGCGACACTAGCGCTCCAAGCGGTCGTAAAGCCGGCTGCTCCTTAACGCCGTATACGACACATTAATAATGACCGCTTGTAATTACTTTTCTGTGTGGTTTGCTAAATATTGTATATATTCTTGCATTCCAAGCTTTATTTAAGTATCTTGTCACATGACTGAGTGTAAAAGAAACGTAAACCGAGCAAAAACTCGTTGTGATCGGACACAAACTGCAATTGTGCAATACGTTACGAAATATTTCTTTAGAATTTGCTTGCAGCTTACCTTGCCGATAGTGATAGATAAACATAGTATTTTGTGCAAACAACCCTATAATAGAACTTCTAAGGGCCAGTTGAATATCAACAAATGTAAATTTAGTAACAACTCGTGAATAAACTGACGCTAACTGCAACATATTTATGACGAAATTCTTCAGTCATTGCACCTTACTTTGCTGGTAAACACAGTATTTCCCACATGAGAAGCATGTAATTGGCCTTCCCTGTGTTAGGTGCGAAACAATGTTTTTCCCCTGCTTTTTAGTTATGAGAACACCCACTGGCTATGAAACTTTCATCTAATATAATTTTGCTACGAGGTTATTTTAATTATATGTTGTTTTAAGATAATATTACGTCGATTACACTACAGTCTAAATGTCATATTATATGAAGGGTCCTAAGTCATTATCACAGTCTGTCATTATATGGTTCGTTGATGAGGGAGGAGTGGGAGGGGGCGGGGCGACAATCGTCTGTAAAATAAGACGCCTCTGTGGTTTCCATGAGATAAAACAGAAAACATTTAACCTTTCAAACATTAAAACGGTAACAATGAACACTTATTTTCCATACATTTCTTATATATTGGCCTCAATAATGAATTACTTTCGAATACCCAGACAAAAATGTTTCTAGCTGTGATGTCGCAGCAACCACAGTCGTAATACTTGTTTCAGGACACAGTTTAATTTCTTCCGCCTTTATATTATCACGTCTTTGCGGTAGTTTCCTCTTCATTTTCAGTTTCGGTGGTTTGTTTGGAACATCGAACAATGTAGGCACAGCATTCCACACCAACTTCTTCCGTTCATCATTCATGAACTGGTTTGCATCGAAGTGTAGCGAGCAGAACTTCACATTATCATGTAAATACGCGGCAACTTTATCCAAAGGATCTTGTCTGCTATTTATAAGCCATTTCTTGATCGTAAAAAGAAATAATCTTCAATATGTGTCTGTTGCTTACAAGATAATTGTAAATAAGCATTACCGAATCTTGATGTCACATACCTCTCAGGCTCTGTAGGAAACCTAAAGAATGATAAATGAGACGTATTCTTGTTGTTATTGTTGCTGCAATTTATTGTACTACACACGCTTCCCTTCGTAAAAACCATTTCGTACACCAAAACACACAACAAACACAAGTCTCGTATAAGATACAGAGCAACGTGGCTTTACGTCCGCAAGAAGCGCTGCAGTCGCCTAGTATAACAAAAATCAGCGGTAGAGTCGCGACTGTATATATTAGACTGTGGCTTGGCCGGTCAACAGCAGCCCCGTGTGGCGTCGTATGAAGGCCGCTGTTGGATACGATGTTCCACCAAGTTATGTCTGAAACAGACTGCCACAAGGTCTACTACAACAGTGTCGCCCGTGTGTTCTGTAGCTAAGGCCCGCAATAATAACTACGATTTTGCATGAGTACACCAAACCAATTCACTAGCCATACCATATATGTGAAAGTTTTCGAGACAATTTTTGGGTCTTTATAATGAATAAGTGCGACAAAAAATTCACTTTAAAAAAAGTCATTGCCTAGGAGAACAGAACGAGTTTCTCGTGGCCCCCATCAGGCCGTGGGCCCTGGGCCTGTGCCCTTTGTGCCCCTATGGTAAAGACGGTAGTGCCAGCAGTGAAGAAAGCAGCAAAACTATACCGTAGAGTTGGCTACGGTTTCATGGTTTCTAAACCAGGTTTCGATACACACAGCAGTTTCAGTGTTTCAAAACCGGCATCTTTCACGGTCTTGAAACCATGCGGTTTCATTCTGTTCTGTTTCGGATCACATTCGCGGTCGATTGTCGATACACTGAAACCTTTCTTCCTGTCGGTTTCACGGTATCGTGTCGGTTTCACGGTACCGTGTCGTTTCACGATTTCGTGTCGGTTTCACAATACCAGTGTTTCAAACCACTAATGCAGAAAGGCGGAACAGACTAATGGTATCGAAATGTGTTTCATTTTACTGAAGCTCCACACAGATACGCATATAACTTACTAGTATATAAACCATTTAGAGAGTGTCAAATAGTAGTCGTGAGTCTCCAGCTTATGATTACTGATATCAAGATTCGTTTGCAAGAGACTGCTGTATTCCAAAATGACATAATGTCTGCTTTATAAATGTAAAAGAACAATAAAACAACGTTCACTATTTGCATTGAAATAACCAGTTAAATTCTAGGTTTATATACCATATTAAAAACACATGAGTGAAACTACATTCTTTAAAATAAGATACAACATGAAGCCTGAAATTACATTTTTATACTGACAAGGGTAGATCGCATATTTAATCTCGTGTTAAAGAGTTGGTTTCTTATGAGCGAAAACGAAGTTACCTACTGTCGTTATAATTTTTCGACACTCATGTTAAAAGAATTGCGGCGGTGGTGTAACGTACAAGTGGTGAACTTGCCTCTTACTTTATTATTTTTGTAATTCCATAGCATTACTTGTGATTATTTAGTGTGCCCTTTATTCGCTATAATTTATTTAGTATGTATAGAAAGTAGCATTTATGATCCATCACTGTAATATGCGTACCGTATTGCAGTTTGTGAGTAACGGGGTAAACTTTTACCTACCATACGGGCGGCCTCGTGTGACTATGTTGCCAACATCAACAACATGGGAGATAATCTTTATCAACATGTTCCGTACAGACCAAGAAAAAAATATATACTCTACGGTAGACAGGTTCTTGTATGTACCCTTGTCCACACAGTGAAAAATATTGCCCTCCTAGAACGAAGATTTCATGACAAAACATACATTGCTTCACGGTTTCATGGTTTCGAAACAGTGTTTCGAAACCACAGATGGTACGGTTTCATTCGCTTCGAAACCGTCAGAGGTTTCAGTTTTCCCATCTCTACTATACCGATATAAATAACTCCGTGTGCAGGTTGTCGAAGGGAACAGATGGCAGACGGCTTCCCCCTCCCCCTCCCGGCATCGCCTTTCCCACGGTGCGAGCGTCGCTCTGCCGCAGGAAACTGTGGCTCTACTCAGCCACAACGCCACGCAGTGCGGGTCGCGTCAGCTACGTACTGCGTGCCAATCTGCGCGGCCCCATTAGAACACGTTGGTCACAAAAACGCGTGCTGCACCGCTTCACTGCGAGAGTGCTATACGCGTCTCAATTTGCGCTAGAGATGGGAAAACTGAAACATCTGACGGTTTCGAAACGAATGAAACCGTACCATTTCTGGTTTCGAAACACTGTTTCGAAACCATGAAACCGTAAGCAATGTATGTTTTGTCATGAAATCTTCGTTCTAGGAGGGCACAAGGGACAAGGGTACATACAAGAACCTGTCAACTATATAGTATATATTTATTTCTTGGTCTGTACGGAACATGTTGATAAAGATTTTCTCCCGTGTTGTCGATGTTGCCAACATAGTCTCACGAGGCCGCCGGTATGGTAGGTAAAACTTTACCCCGTTAGGAACTCACAAACTGCAATACGGTACGCATATTACAGTGATGGATCATAAATGCTACTTCCTATAAATGCTGAATACATTATAGGGAATAAAGGGCACACAAGTAATGCTATGGAATTACAAAAATAATAAAGTAAGGGGCAAGTTCACCACTTGTACGTCTTGACCGTTACACCACCGCCGCAATTCTTTTAACATGAGTGTCGAAAAATTATAACGACAGTGGGTAACTTCGTTTCCGCTCATAAGAAACCAACTCTTTAACACGAGATTAAATATGCGATCTACCCTTGTCAGTATAAAAATGTAATTTCAGGCTTCATGTTGTATCTTATTTTAAAGATTGTAGTTTCACTCGTGTGTCTTTAATATGGTAGACAAACCTAGAATTTAACTGGTTTTTCAATGCAAATAGTGAACATTGTTTTATTGTTCTTTTACATTTATAAAGCAGAAATTATGTCATTTCGGAATACAGCAGTCTCTTGCAAACGAATCTTGATTCCAGTAATCATAAGCTGCAGACTCACGAGTGTGAACTACTTTTTGACAGTCTCTAAATGGTTTATATACCAGTAAGTTATATATGTATCTGTGTGGAGCTTTAGTAAAAAGAAACACCACATGTCGATGCCATTAGTCTGTTCCGCCTTTCTGCATTAGTGGTTTGAAACACTGGTATTGTGAAACCGACATGAAATCGTGAAACCGACACGAATCCATGAAACCGACACGATACCGTGAAACCGACAGGAAGAAACGGTTTCAGTGTATCAACAATCGACCGCGAATGTGATCCGAAACAGAACAGAATGAAACCGCATAGTTTCGAAACCGAGACAGATGCCGGTTTTGAAACACTAAAACTGTTGTGTGTATCGAAACTTGGTTTCGAAACCACGAAACCGTCAACTCTAATTTGCGCCTAGCCTCAGAGCGTTAACAGCCACCCGCCTATACCTCTGTCCACCCTTAGCCTCCAAATAATACAAAGCCTACTCACTAGGAGTAAACTCTTGTCGCCGCTCTCGTTGAAACAGCAGCCGCTAGAGGCGCCACATAACAACCACACACGCGCGAAACTTGACTGAAGTGCGTTCTGCTACAGTTCGTTGTAATGCACATTGTGCATCCCAAAAGAGTGTAACTTACTGTTATTACGTGAAAATCTACAACTGTTTAAGTGTTTGTGGAAAATTGTATATTGTTGTGTGCTATTTGCAATCAGGCCTCCCGAAATAAAGCTCCTGGAGTTAGTTTTCACTAATTTCCGAGTAATGAATCCACGAGACAACTATGGATAAAAACAATAAGCAGACATGGTATGTGAATTTTAAAGTGATCAGTGCTGGTATAATTTATTTTATTGTTGCCTAAATATTTCATTTTTATCTCTTATGTAGGTGATACAAAGGATAAGTTATAGCAGCCCAGTGAGCATTCTATGGTATACAGTAACCATTTTCTTACCTCAGACTATAAATCCGCCCTGAAGGAAAAGAAATTGAATCCTGATGCAGTTCCCAGTGTTTTCGAAATGTAACTGCCAAGCAAACGAATTAATATAAAAGAACCGAGAAATATCTTGAGGAGGAACCAACAGAATTGCCCTCTGTTTCAATGACGACTGCTGCCGCTGCGTATGTCGGCGGATATTTGGTACGTGTCGTCGAAGAAAATATACATTGTGAGGATTGTGTCAACAAGATCAGCAGTGTACAGTATCCGTCACCAATGATGGCCTTAATAAAAGGAAAAGACAGAGGTGGTCTTCGATACCCCAAACCTACATTCGTCATGTTCCTGGCAAGACTAGAAAGTGTGACTAACGAGGCACTGGAATCAGTCATATACAACCTAAAAGTACTGTTTACATTTTTACACATGTTACTGTCTCATACTAGTCGCAACCCGCGTTGCAGTGCGGTAAGAATTCGCATGCAGAGCTACTGAGCAGATTAATACTGCAAAAATTTCTTCGGCCCTACTTAACTAATTTTACGAACAATATGACAGACCAGGTACGTAGGGAATATTTTGCGAAAAGAAATGAAAATTTAGAAAAGAAGCTCTCTAGGAAAAGCCGCAAAACAATTCCAATCAATTAGGCCTAATAATCAGTGTACATAATAAAGAAACAATCCCTGTTATCATTGTTAAATAAAGACAGTGACATGAACTTCAATAGGTTTCAGAAATTACTGCAATTAGGCGACTGGTTCTCGACATCAGTGACCAAAACCGTTGTGCTATATGGACATATTTTTTAAGCCTTATTTCCAATTCGGTTCCATAAGAACCTACACGGAATGAGGTTGGCTTGTGGCGCCAACAGCGGAATAAGTTTGAACTACAGCGGCGACACTGCTCAACAGAGGTAAGCTCCTAGTGAGTAGGCTTTGTATTATTTGGAGGCTAAGGTCCACCGCTCTAGTTACCCCGCGTCCACACATTGGTACCAACGCTGGCGCCAACATTGGCGAATATTTTTGAGACAGCGTCCACACATTGGAGCCAATATTTAGTTGAATTCGTCGAGAGCCAACAAAAACATATCTGATACACAAATCGTGGCCAATGCATTAACGCTTTTGAGTGTGAATAATTACATTTTGTCATTGTAAATCAAATTGGGAAACATACGTAAAAGATGATGGGGTGTTGTATCAATTCCTACCAAACATTAATTATGGTACGAAATCATTAATTTTTTTTAAATATGCTACAAGTAAATGATACACATTATAAAAACTTAGACCTGCTACTTTAAATGATTGAAAAAAATGTTTTGGAGGGATGCTATTCTTTTGGTATTACGCTTCGATTTCTTGCTAAAGGAGACAATATTAGAAGCCTACACTTTCCTTTTTAAATAGCCATGTAATTGATATCACTAGTAGTGCTTGAAGTTTGCAAAACGATATTTAAAACTTGACATGAAATATTAAGTACTGTACTGTTAATTTTAAAAATTAAATTCAGTAATGGAGTGTGTCGAAAGTCTTGAAAGTTTTTAATTTCACAGTTAGCGCCTAAGTTTTGCTGTGGCATTTCGTTTTTTGAGGTTTCTTTCACAAATGAATCACTTTCTGATACAGTTCTAATATTTACAAAGAGATTTCGAAACTTTAAAACGACGACGAAGAACGAAGGAAGAAAGTAACAGTTTCGAGATGAGCAGACGACAAAGACAGAATGAAACGTTGGCGCCAATGTGTGGACGACGTACCCATATTGGCCCTGGTCGAAATACCGACAAGCAACGGAGGCGTACGAATGTTGGCGCCAACGTTGGTTGCAACGCTATTTCACTGATCCACACATTGGACGAACTGTGGGCGCCAACGTTGGGTCCAATGTGTGGATCCGGCCCTAGGTGCGACAAACAGGAAATTCAAATCGCCAGCTGTTCGGGACTGAGGCGAGAATTCCTACTTCATTTCTTTCAGAAGATGGCTATCGATTTGTTGCGAATGCTGTCCTGTTTGTCTCGTAGTGCTTATAAATCGTGGGTGTATGCGCCTGCACTGATCAGTTGCTGTGCTAAAAGTAACGCAGAGTAGCATAGGCGTCACCACCACTAAATTATTGGAGGGGGAAGGGGGGCTCAAAGGCTAGGATATATCCATATGGAGGAATAAACGGAAGGCCACAGTACTGAGGCGGGGGACATGTCTCCCCCCCCCCCCCGAGCATCGGGTGACGCCTTTCACAGTAGTAACAATGACCTGTATCACGCAGGCTGCCTCTGCGCCCTTGACAGAATCTCCGCCCACGAAAAGGTGGAAATTATGCATGTATCAGGCTGTCGATAAGAAAAGACAAACTAAAAATTATATCCAGAATGAAACCTTTACCACAGTCTAACATATACAGTCACGACACTGCCACAGATTTTTGTTATACGCTGCGATAGCAGCGCTCCAAGCGACCGGAAAGCTACGTTTTTGAATACGATAGTTGATGAGTGCGAATAGTATCGTTTAGTTGATTTCAGAATACTTTTTACTTTAGGGAAAGTATGTAGTGCCTTATAAATAGGTAATAATTTAAAAGTTGCTCCCAATTTGTCTTTATTAGGTTTGATAAAATCGCTAATAAGGTACGAAACGGTACATTACAGGACAGTTAATTTACCATTATCCTGTAACATACAGGCTTTAAATGAGTAATTTCAATTTCAATGAAGAATAAAAATGCCTAAGAAACCCAAGGAGACATGCCTTTTAGTAGAGAGACGTCAATATCTACGCAGGCATTACAATTCCAGTAAAATCGGTGAGGGTGTAACGTAAATAGAATGCAAAAAATACGGTATTTAACATACCAAATAAACCATCACAGCTGTAGCTGCAGGGAAAACGTCACAGACATGGCAGTATAACGATAAAAGCAACCAAACTGTTTTCCAACAAAGAAGAACCAAATTCCACAATTGTTGTTACATCTGAACCACAAACAGCAAGAATCATCAAAACATTGGTTTTTTAAAGCTAAAGTAATTACACTTAAAAGAATATGCTCGTATAAGAAAGACGAGTGAGTTCTAAAAATATGAGAATCATTAGACTCCATACCAAATTGATACACGTCAAAAACTGGCTGTCATAGTAAGAACAGAACATAACAGAAATTTATTATACCATTATGTTTATATGCAACTTACTTCCAGCGTAATAAGCTGCAAATATACATATATTCGTAAGTATTTGTTTATGACAGAGTTGTTCTTTATACCAATGAATCATTTAAATTAGGCTGTTTTTATATTAATTTCCGTAATATGTTTGTCTCTCGATATTTTAATAATGGTTGTAACGTAAAAATTATAGTAAGTGTGTCGTTAATTACGTACAAAAGCAATTATAAACAAACATCACAACTTCGGCAGCTTGCCCACCGCTAGGAGCGCTAGTGTCGCAGCAACTGTCATTTGGTAACAACTTTTACAGCAGTGACTGTCGCAACTGTATATGTTAGACTGTGCTTTTACTCTGCAGCGGAGTGTGCGCTGATATGAAACTTCCTGGCAGATTAAAATTGTGTGCCGGAACCGGGACTCGAACCTGGGACTTTTGCCTTTCGAGGGGCAAGCGCTCTACCACTTTTTTTAAATTAAACATTTGAAGTACATTAATTATTACAATGGTTTCATAACTTCTATGCTAACAGCTGACACACAAGAACCATGCACTCTTCCTCATCTGTTTCCTCCTTGGTAACAAGGATTACTTGGCTTCAGTTTGTCGCAAAAGCTGTCCAGATTTGGTTTTCTCCATGGCCCACACTTCCAGAGCACCTTCGATAATCATTGCAACGGCTTAACCCTTCTTTTTTCATACATTTCCGTATATTTCAATTTCCCTTGACAGATCTTAATATTTATTTTCTTCGTCTCATATTAATACGAGGCGCGTCCAGACAGTAAGTTCCTTTTGGTTGTATAAAACGAAGGGGTACAGATACAGAAAAAATATTGATTGTACAAAAATCTACAACTGTTAAACTACTTTTCTACATAGCTTCCGAAAAATTGTAGGCAGTTGTCATAGTATGGCACAAGGTTTTGTGTGTCTTTCTCATAGAATGTTGCCGCCTGTGTATTCAACCATGTGGTAACATGTTCTTTCAGCTCGTTATCATCGTTGAAGTGTTGTCCACCAAGGACAGATTTTAGGTGTAAGAAGAGGATTACTGTCAAAAGATTTTTTTTTTTTTTTTCACGATAATGCCTGACCTCACACACCGAATGTGACCAAACAATTCTTACGGAAATTTCAATGGGACCTGTTTGATCATCCTTCATACAGCTCGGACCTCTCTCCTAGCGAGTTTCATCTCTTCTTACATCTAAAATCTGTCCTTCATGGTCAACACTTCAACGATGATAAAGAGCTGTTAACACATAGTTGAATACACAGGCGGTAACCTTCTGTGAAGGATGCATGCAAAAACTTGTGGCACGCTATGACAAGTGCCTAAAAAATTTCGGAAGTTATGTGGAAAAGTAGTTTAAGAGTTGTAGAATTTTGTGCAATAAAAATTTCTTCTGTATCTGTGTACAATTTCATTTTATTACCAAACGGAACTTACTTTCTGGACGCGCCTCGTATTATTATATGGAACACGTTCATCAACGTAGTGATGTCCGCCTAATTACAGCTTACAACGCTGTTTCAGGGTTCTGCTGAGGCCTTCACGGCTACCGTAGCGGCCACGGGGCACACGAAGTCCCCACCGTACTTCACCCTCAGCAGCAATCCCCTACTTTGGCATTTAAGCCATAATCAAGCTAGCCGACTTCAATTTAGATCTTTGTTATTGTATGTTCGATGAGCAAAACTTTTAACATGTCGCCAAATTTCTTTCTATGATCTTCCCATCTGTGTAGTTTATAGAATTCGCCCTTTATAAATTCTTCGTATTCCTGTATACAGTCATTATCTTTCTTTGTTATTACGTAATGTACGTAAATGCCTAATAGCCATAGTATAGCGCTATTTTTTGTTCTGGAAAATATACTTTGTCTGGGTAAAATATGTTGTTTAAGGTAATTTCTCTTCCATCGCTTCGCTTGAGGAATGCAATCTGCTTCTTCACTGCAATCCATATGTCCTGATAGCCTTTACAAACGAATCGATGGTTTAATGTATCAATATCATTACATTCTTGACAGATGTTGGTGACGCATCGACCGATTGAGTGTAATTTCTGATTTGTTGATACTAAATTATTAATAAAGCGGTACCAAGTCGTTTTATTATCAGTAGAAAGAACTCTATTACTGATGTTACGCCATATATATTTCCAATTTTTGCCGGGGTACTTTATTTCCATTCTATTTCGATAGCATGGTGGGTATAGTGCATCCTTGATGTATTTACTATTTCTTCTGTTTTTCTCTTTCACAGAGCACTGAAGGTAGCCTAACTCAAGATAAAATTCTCTAATGTGTTTCAGTATGTAATTTATCTTCTTAATATTTATGGGTGGCATCATGCTTTCAGGCGTAAGAATTTTGAAAAGCTTCGACGTAATACTGTTCTGATGATCATCAATTAGTTGGATCGTCCTTTTAATATATAAAGCCATATTTTTGCAACGTATATCAGTAAGACCGAATCCACCTTCGGCAGGTTATAGAGTAGCTACATTTGCAGCAACTCTGAATATTTGACCGTGCCATAGGTACCGACAAACATGACTGATTATAGTTCTTGCAATTGGCTTAGGAATTGGTAGAACTTGCGCCACATGTACTGCCTTGGACAGAATTACGGAGTTGACTATTTTGACCTTCTACAGAAGGTTCAGATCCCTGGTTTGATTAAGCATTACGGCTCCTTTAATTTGATTCGATATTTTTCTCCAATTGTAAGTGTTCGTTTTAAGTGGACAGTTGTATGTCACACCTAATGCTGTATGGTGATCTACCGACTTCGCCCATCCTAAATGGACATTTGTGAAACCATTTAAATTTAAAAATGAACTTTTCATTTCATTTATTTTTGCACCACAATAAAGTTGTACAATGTCTGTTAGCCGCTGAATATCTTTTCCACTTCGTATGACAACTCTGACATCATCTGCATAAGCGTTTGACACCCTGCTGATCCCTGATATTTTGATTCCCTCTAATTTATTATTAAGAGTTCTCAGAAACGGTTCTAGAGCAACTATAAAAAGTAACATTGATAATGTACTGCCTTGTGGGACGCCATTTTTAACGTTAATAACTTGAGTACGATTGTTTGAATTCCTTTCACAACGTTGGCTAAAACTTGCACACAATTTTCATTTAACCTCATTTCTAGCAGGAGCGTAAATAAATACTGGTGATTCGTCCTGTCAAACACTATTGAAAAGTCTATAAAAATCAATCCTGCTTTTGCTGTTATTGTGGAAAAGATAGCTATTATAATGCGGTATTCGCTAATTGTTTTGAAAATATTTCGACCAGGGAGACACGTCTGATGACTTCCAATTATCTGCTTAAAAATTGGTCGCAATCTACCTTTCAGTGCCCGAGCAACAATTTTGTAATCGGAATTCATAAGGCATATCGGTCTCATTTTGGAAAGATCTTTACATTTTGTATTTCTTCCTTTAGGAAGCAGCACAGTGACACTGTCTTTAAATTCTAAAGGCATTTTCTCTCCTTGCAATATATAATTTACTAACTCAGTGAATTTATCTCTAATTAGATGCCAATGAGTATTGTAGAACTCAATAGGAAGTCCATCAGAACCTGGCGACTTTTTGGTCAGTGTACTTTGTATAATCTCTAGTAAGTCCTCAGAAGTGATTTCCGCAACTAGACTCATATTTTTCTCTTCCGTTATGATGTTCTGTACACCACTATTTTGTAATAATTCCCTAAATAAACGTGGTTCAACCTGACTTTCGCTGTGTTTAAGTTCATAAAGCCTATGAGCCTCCTTTAGAATATCCGATTGTACTGTCAGAACTCCTTTGTCTTCTGTTAGCATACTCTCTATAAAATGTTTCTTTCTATTATTGCCGGCCGCGGTGGCCGAGGAGACTGAAGCGCTCCAGTCACTGTCTGCACGGCCACTACGGTCGGGGGTTCGAATCCCCCCTCGGTCATATATATTTGTGCCGTTCTAGTTCGTAAGTAGTTCATAAGTAGTTTGTAAGTTTAGGGACTGATGACCCCGTATTTAAGTCCCATAAGCTGTACAAACACTTTTTTTCTATTCTTTTGGTGATTTATTAAATGGAAGAGTGATGCATTTTCGTCCACCACCATGGACTTGATTTTCAATCCCTCCAGTTGTTGTATTTTCAGACTTATCAGTTGAGCTTTGATCTTTTTGATATTTATTATGTTATCCTGTGACATTGGTTGTTCACAGAGCTCACGCAAACATGTATAGTGAAATTCGAGAGTATCTTTCAACCACCTAGATCTGTCCTTCCCATAAACTATCAATGTTGATCTTAATTTTCTCTTAGCGCACATTGTCCACCATGCTAGTGATGTTCTATATTTATGACGCATCTTTAAAGAATTCTGCCAAGTGCAAGTAATCCTTTCAACTAAGTCGTTATCGTGCAACATATTTACATTTAATTTCCAAATTGGACGTCCCCATTACGTTTTTGCTTCGGAAGCCTGACACATTTCACAGCTAGATGGTCCGAAAAAATAGCAGGTATGGTTTCTATTCCGCTGATTTTGCTTCCTAAAATGTCACTCACGTATATTCTGTCGATACGGCTCTTTGACGTAGCAGTAAAAAATGTAAATTTCACTTTATTAGGAAATTTTTTTTCCCACGCGTCTTGCCAACTCATATCGGTAACGAGACTATTTAGCTCTTTCGAAAAATTTAAATTTGGCCACTGATCCTTTATGTGTGCGATATAATTCCAGCCCCCACCAATTAACAAAGCCCTCCGCGGGGCTATCTTTAAGCAAATACACTACATCGGTAAAAAAAAAAAAAAAAAAAAAAAAAAAAAAAAAAAAAAAAAAAAAAAAAAAAAAAAAAAAGACTGTGCTCTTGCTTCTCTAAAATTATTGCCAGAGGGAGCATATGCATTTATGACAGTAGTATCAAAAATTGTACAGCTAATATCTCGTCCCGAATCTAAATAATTAACGTTATTAGTCGATATCCCTTCCTTCACAAGAATAGCAGTACCACATTCATTTTCTTTCGCAACATTTAGAATCACGTTAAATCCAGGAATCTGCAGATTTTGAAGTTTAAGTTCCTGAAGCAAGGCTATGACTGTTTCTGAATGATACAAAAACTCTTTTAAAGCCGAAACCTTCGTTTCATTTTGTATCTTGTTAATGTTAAGAGTGGTGACGTTATACGTTTGTTCCACTATCAATAACAAAAGTGAACGAATCGGCAGATGGTAGACCGGCACTCATTGTTGACTACACGATTCAGTAGTTGGTATCGGCGTGGTCTTCATGAGCCGTTGCCTCTTTGTCGATTTCTTCCATTTCCTGATCTGTAGGGTTACCAGACGTCCTCTTTTACCCGGGCACGTCCTCTTTTTTGGACCCTAAAAATGGCCCGGCCGGGTTTTTAACAAAATGAGGAAATGTCCTCTTTTTTGCGTTGTGCAACTGCTTCAACTTGAAAGTGCGTAAATATAACTCTCTGAACTGTCACAATCACTAACTCTAGAGAATTCAACCTTTTTTTTAAACAGTGTGATTTTTTTTTAAATTGTGCTGCTCTGAGGTCAAGCTACTTCGAAACAACAATGCAAGACACAGTGCAATACACATAGTATAATATGAAACTCTCCCCTCCTTTCTCTGGTCGTAGTGTTGTGTGGCACCCAGAAATAAGACGTTCAGTCTGTCGTGCTGTGACTCGGCAGTTCTATGTGTGTCTGTCAACCACACTTAATGACTTTAAGATCAAAAGCTAGTGCAATGTTCGTTATACATAAGTTAAAACCTTGTTCAAAACTTCATACAAATAAGGTCAGATGCCATAGTCACCATTGCCGTTTTACCATTCGCCTCTTTAGGACCAAAGAGATGTAACTTCATATACAGTGTTTAAAAAATCGATTTAAAGCTTTCGTTCTAAAAAACTGAGTAGTTTTTAATAATTATTTGCGAGACTTTGTACGGTAAAGAAAGTTTTTATTTTACTCATTGTTTTTTTCACCTAGGCCTTACATATTCCATTCACTGACTAGAACCTAGATGCTAATCATGTATATAGTCACGTCGATCCGATCAGAAATGGGAACATAACTATATCAAGGAACGCTTAGATAATTTTTACAGTTACTTTATTCGTGACGATTTTACAGTCAACAGTACTATGGTTTCCGTAAATGGTGCATCGTAAAAAGTTTCAGGTGAAAACAGGGGTGATCGGCAAAGTATGGAAAAAAATGTTCAGCACTTAAGACGATAATTATAAGTGGTGAAGTGATGAAATATCAGGGTTTCATTGCTAAGTAGTCCTGTAATTCGTTCTAAGGGTCTCAAAATTTCATGCTTCTTAATTTGTAAGAAGATGAAAATAAATCGTAAGATGTATTTCAAACAAGACTCTGATAATACAGTAGAGACATCACTACTATTTGAGTTGACAATACGAGCGTGAGAGAGAGGTTCTTTTATGAATCTAGAAATGTCCTCTTTTCTGCAGACGGACATCTGGTAACCCTACTGATCTGTCTGTTCTACAGTGTCATCTGCCCAGTCGCCTCTAGGTGTCACATTTTCCTGCTCAGACGCATCCGGTACTTCCGGGAAGGTTGTACTCTGAGACTTAATGGTAATGCTTCCTACTTCCTCTGTGACTGTCTGACCGGTTTTCCTCGTCGTCATTTCCGTGTCTTGCTCCATTTCTTGGTCTTCTTTTTTCCGTTCACTACTAACTATTTCGCGTAACGTCTCTCCTATTGGAGGAGCTCGACTCTCTGCAGCTTCATGCGCAAGTCTCCGTTTTTTATTCTTGCGCGACTTCTTTGGAGATCTCATTGGCGACTCGGTCGGCGATGTGACAGGAGACATCATTGGGGTCACATTTTTATCTTTCAGGGAACTGGTAGCATCGAGTGTGGCCACCAGCACAGTATTCTGTACTGATTTTACTGTTCTTTCTACTACTTGCCTTTGTTTCTTCCCGATATGTTCCTTTCCTTGCTTCTTTTTCTGCTTTCCTTCGGTTGTTGAGAAAGTGTCATGTAATGCCGGCCTTACTCTTTGCTCATCTCGAGCATCGGAATTTATCGACTGAACGTCATTTTCACAGGACAGTTCCGCGTGAGACTGAACGCTAACATCGCCCTGTTCAAAGGGCAACTGCGTAATCACGAATTCTACAGACGGAGGTTCGGTACCGACCATTTCATTTGACGTATAAGCTTCATTTGTCTGTTGATTTGTGTTATTCAGGGCATGCTCGATATGTGTTCAAGTCACATTTTGTTGCTGATTCATCACCCTCTCCTATCAGTTCCTGGTCAGACAGATCACGAATAGTCGCTACGTCTGCATATGTCAATTTCAGAGTTGTTACCCGACTTCGAGTTGTAACTTCACGTCACGCGGTTCCTACTTCACTCGGCATGGACGTGATCGGGGAAGTTGCACAGTGCAAATAACAAAGAGCGCGGTACCCGCATATAGTGGCAAAAGACTGAATGTGCTTTTGTAATTCCATTTTCACTTGTCGAACACCATTCAGGACCGGAAACACGTGTGGTTCCGACCACTTCTCGCCAACATTCGTTATAATCCTACCATAACCTTTCAAAAGAGCATTTATCTCCTAGGCAGGCCTCTCAAAAGGAAGTTCAAAAATTCAGACTGTACGTATTGCAAAACCAGCATAAGACACAATGATATCACTAATAGATCCATCTGAATGATTGAATTTAATCTTATTTCCGCATTTTTCGACAACTGAACAGCATAAATCGGCAGATTTCATTTTAACAAACGCCGAGTTAGTCACAAACGACAAATAAACCCCCATGATGTCATCTTCACTTACTCCAATTTTTTCACTAAGCCACAATTTAACCTCCATTGCTCTAGGTCGTACAAAATTTCGATCAAAAATAAATCTAACAGTATCTTTCCTAGGGTAATTCGTACAATTCATCTTTTCAATTCAAGCTACAATACAAGGCAAGTGAATAAAGCGCAAGCAGCGAGCTGCTCAGGCTAACCTGATACGCAGCGCCACAACCCACACTGTGACGTGATATTTCACGTTCAAACACAATTAACGAAGCACTAACAATTAAAATTCCAGTTTCTGTTAATGTTTATCAGGAACTAAAAATGCAATTTTTTTTTCGTTGCTAAGCAAAGATGATACTAAAAATTATACCCAGAATGAAAACTTTTACTCTGCGCTGATATGAAACTTCCTGGCAGATTAAAATTGTGTGCCGGAACCGGGACTCGAACCTGGGACCTTTGCCTTTCGCGGGCAAGCTCTCTACCACTAAGCTATCCTGACACGACTCACGATGCCGCCCTACAACTTCAATTCTGCCAGTACCTCGCCTCCTACTTTCCAAACTTCACACAAGCTCTCCTGCGAAACTTGCAACACTAGCATTCCCGAAAGAAAGGATATGGTGGAGACATGGCTTAGCTACAGCCTAAGGGATGTTTCGAGAATGAAACTTTCACTCCACAGCGGAGTGTGCGCTGATATGAAACTTCCTCGCAGATTAAAATTGTGTGCCGCAACCGGGACTCGAACCTGGGACCTTTGCCTTTCGCGGGCAAGCGCTCTTCCACTTTTATTTATTTATTTATGTATTTTATAAGCTTACAAACTACTTATGAACTAGCTAATACTAAGGACGACACAAATATCCATGACCGAGGGGGGACTCGAACCCCTGACCGTAGTAGCCGTGCAGGCTGTGACTTAAGCGCCGCAGAGCGCTCGGCCACCGCGGCCGGCGGTACAAAATTACCACTGAGCTATTCCGATACGACTCATGATGCCACCCCACAACTTCAATTCTGCCAGTACCTCACCTACTTTCCAAACTTCACAGAAGTTCTCCTGTAAAAACTTGCAAGACTAGCACTCCCGGAAGAAAGGATATGGTGGAGACATGGCTTAGCCACAGCCTAGAGCCGTCCTCACATGGGATGTGTTATCGTAACGTGGCACACATCAGACATGCTGTCTACCTAGCTACAGCACGCTCTGAATCGACCCGCTACATCCCACGGAACACAACGTGCTGCTCATTTTGATTTGCGACCTCAGCGCTCTCCAGCGCCCGATTTGGGCTGGCGCGTAGATAATTGCTTTTGCAAAGATGGACGTGCGTAAATTTACACGATATGTGTTAGCGAACGCCGGAAAAAAAGCTGAATACTGTAGCAAGTTTCGCAGAACTTGTGTGAAGTTTGGAAAGTAGGAGGCGAGGTACTGGCAGAATTGAAGATGTGGGGCGGCATCGTGAGTCGTGTGGGGATAGCTCAGCGCGCCCGGTCAGAGTGCTGAACGTCCTCTGTAATAAAAAAGCTGAGATAAATGATCAACGAACGACCAAGTATGAACAATGAAAACGTCTGCAATATTTTCATGAAAAAAGAAAAAAAAATGGTAGAGCGCTTGCCCATGAAAGGCAGAGGTCCCGGTTCCGGCACACAATTTTAATCTGCCAGGAAGTTTCTTTAAAAATTATATTTTTAGCCTCTAAAATTTTCTAGCTGTATTTTGACAGCATTGATCAAAAATCTGTTCAATGATCACTCCGCAGTTGTAAAGACAAGTGCTGGCACGTCTGATTCCTTCAGAGTTTCAAAAGGTGTGGGACAGGGTTGTGTTCTATCCCCATAACTCCGTTTTGCTGACGACACTGTACTTTTAGCCAACAGCGAAGATGAACTTGCTGAGCTACTAACTAGAATAAAAGGCATTAGTGTAGCATATGGACTAGACATCAACCTCAGTAAGTCCAAAGATCGAGAACAACAGATCCAGCTCACAGGTCAATTAAGGGATCTGGAAGTCGTGCAGTCCTTCACCTATCTTGGGTCAACCATCTGCAGCACAGGTAAATGTGAAGAGGGGATAAGAAGACGGATCACGCTAGGACGTAGGCTATGAAGAAGCTCACGAAGATCTGTCAGAGCAGAGCAATAACAAATAGCACAATGATCCGGCTAGTTGAAACACTCGTGTTTTTCGTCTTCTTTTATGACTGTGAATCATGGACACTCAAGGCCAGAGATAAACAACGCATTGAGGCGTTTGAGCTTTGGTGCTGGCGTAAGATGCTACGTATAAAATGGACCGAAAGAAGAACAAATGTGTCCATTATTGATTTACTGAATATCTCCAGACGCCTTTCTTCTCGAGTCGACGATAAAATTCTCCATTTCTTTGGCCATATTGTGAGAAGAGACGGAGAAAACCTAGAAAAAATAACCTTACAAGGAAAGATCGAGGGCACAAGACCAAGAGGAAGAGCAGCGAGCAGATGGATAGACCAAATCAAGAAGATCTCCGGTGTACCTCTTCAGCAGGCACTGAGAGAAGCTGACAACCGTCCGGGATGGAGACGCTTGGTTCATGGGGTCTCGACGCTCAGCAATGAGCACAACGACTTATGATGATGATGTAATTATTTCTTAATAATCTCATGTATGTGTAGACTGAGACTTTTAAAAGTGTTGTACTGGAAACTCAGCATTGGCAAAGCGTGCATTTCTGCCACCAGGTGCCGGTCCCCATTTTGCTGCCCCCCCCCCCGCCCCCACCATATTTTCTGAAGTGAACAACAACAAAATTGAAACTTTGGCCATAAGTACTAATTTCAGTGTTTTTCAAACTAAAGTTGGGACGCTGCAATTTATTTTCCCTACATAATTTTTGTTTCTTCCATTTTTTATGTGATGCTCAACAAATGCTATTGGAAGATTATTTATGCGACTATTTGTCTGAGGTGTCTGTAACAGCAAACAAAACCTTCATAAATTTAAGAAAGTTTCAACTAAAAAGAAGTCTTGCACTGAGAAGTAAACACATCGTAACATAAAATTTATTATGATAAAAAACAGTCTTGGTTGCACAAAATTGATGTTTCATTTATTTATACATGACGCGTTTCGCCTCTTCCATGGTTGTGGCAGGGAGCGCCTCTGACGTGAGTAAACAAAGCTTCGCGGGGCTAATTTAGGTTTTACCATTGATAGCCAAACCATCACCAATGGAATCACACAAAAACAAATTTAAAGAATTTAAGATACTAACTGTACCAAGTCTGTATAAATATGAGACAATACTTTTCCTAATGGTAAACTGTACAGCTCCACTAAACAGTGATATTCATAACCACAATACAAGAACTAAAGAACAATACCATTTCTTCAGCAAAAGACAGGATGCAGATTCTTCAACAAACTGCCTCTTAGCATCAGGTGCATAAAGGAACTTAGTGCCTTCAAAGGAAAATTACAGGAACATCTCATCTCTAGATGCTGGTATAAGGTGAAGGAGTATTTGACAGAAAATTTGTAATTTAACGGTGAACTGATGTAGTGCTGGAAACAGAGAAGTGGACTGTCTCTTTTCACTAAATTTCTAATAATTAAACACCACATATTATATTTATAAATGATAAATTTGTAAAATTTTCTTTCTTTCTTATGTTATGCGCCTCGGTTGCACAGTGGTAGAGTGCCAGACTACAAATCCAAAGGTCGCGGGTTCGATCCCCGCCAGGTCCTAAGATTTTTATCCGTCACTTTCCACTTCTTTCACCTCTGGCAATATTGCTCATGTGGGAAAAAAAAAAAAAAAATAAAAAAAAATAAAGAGTAGCACCGCGGTTCGGAACCTACGTTAAACTGTAGGTCCCCCTATAACTGGCTGGGTAAGTCAGTTCGGAGAAAGGCAGCGGCATACCACCTCCAAACAGGACCATGCCTAGTAAAGCACTGTGGTGTTGAAACAGATCTTCGGATTGTTGACTGCTTTACCTTTTTTTTTATAAAATTAACAACATGACTTGCCTAATATCATTGCACATACGATCTACAGACAAATAAATTCTTCTTCTTATTATTATTATTATTATTTCGTTGCCCCCCCCCCCACCCCCCTCATTCTTGAGCAACAGTTACATCTCTTGAGAAGGTTCTATTTTATTGAATGTTATAATTTGACGCTCTGCAACATAAGTAAGTAAGATAAGTAATTTCATTTGTTAAACTATGCTCTTTAATGGTATGTAACAGTTCAGTCTTCATTCCTCCCACGCCAAAACGTGAATGTGCTCATGTGGTCTGCAGTTTTAAAATTCTGCACCTTCCCTATTTCTAATATTTGCTTAGGAAAGATTTAAAATATTTTTAGTTCTGTTTTTAAACAAGTTTTTTAAATTAATTTTGATGATGCCCAGAAGAGACGAAACGCGTCATGTATAAATAAATGAAACATCAATTTTGTGCAACCAAGACTGGTTTTTATCAAAATATCTATTACGGTAACTGTGCCAGCGCCACAAAAATATGGAGTGCAGTGATTTTAGTAAAATTTATAAACCTGCAGAGCTTTCGTAGCAATAAGAATTCTGAATAAAGTCGGGTGAATACTTACACATATATTAGGTAGATAAAAGTTTCTTGTCTGTAGAAGTTCAGTGCCCATTACATGAGTCTGCGCGTGGACACACACACTCCATTTTGTAGGCTTACCAGCTTCGAATCTTTTAGCCCATTTTCAAATCAATTAAATGAAGTTCTACAGCCCACCCGTTGGACACATCATTTTTCTGGGTTGACAGTAGATCTTTTTCAGGTATCCATCACTACGCTTACATGGAACACATCTTTCGGAAGAAGAAAACCGATTTTCGTAAACCGTTTTTCGCTGTCGTGTTTACATGGCATAGCCTGAATCGGATTTCCTAGCCCACTTAATATGGCGGCTGAAAAAACAGCTGATTCAGTTCCTGATTTAGTCAGCACAGTTGCTATTTTTCTTTATCTAAATACACAGATTCATGTTCAATTTAATATTTTTACTTCTATTTCACATTAGAAAAGATCACTCTTTCAATATGTTCCGAAAATTCTTAACAAGAAAACACAATCTGATAAGCCAAGAACGCTTCAAAATCGGTTGCGTTTACGAAAATCGACTGTGGAACTGGAAAACCTCTTTAGAGAAACGGATTTCCAGAATCGATTTTGGAATGTTTACATTACCAACCAAAAGCGGAATTGGGAAATCGGTTTACGAAATCCGGTTTTGGGAGCCCATGTAAACAGGGTGCATGTGTTACTTTGTAGAGCAAATGGTTTTGTTAGGTTTTCATTGACAGAAATATTTGTTTGTAGCTAGGACATAGAGACGATTAGATGTGACGAAATATCCAATATCCTTCCCTACAGAATTAGGGCGAACCTTGAAGTATTTTTAGAGCCACCAATGAAAATTGAATTAACAGTGCCTTTGCCAATAGTGATGTAGGAAAGATTACGTAACGAAGTAGAGTGCGTCTAACTTCACCTCAAGCGCAGTCAGGAGGACAACGGATGGTCTCGCGGATGTGGCGAAACCATGGGAAGGATTTTCATAACTTCACTACATCCTAAACCTCGATGTTGCCGAATTACAGTTGTTGAAATAATTTAAATCGAAAGTTTACTCGCAATATCGAATTTTCAGCTCCTGTATTACATATAGATTTACTACCCAGTAGAGAGATACGAAAATTTGTGTCTCGCTGCGACTCGAACCGGTATTACCCGCTTTCCGTGATCGACCTTCTAACTTCCGGTTATACGACGACGTTTCCAGGACCGACCGAAATATGTTTGTACCACAATGACCATATATGCGACAGTCACGTTCTGGATTTTTCGTCTCTAATGCTCTAGGTATCTGTCAAATAGAAAGCAACGAAATCAAATCAACTTGCGCTATTGATATAAAATTAAAGAATACTTGGTTTATAAGTTTGTAATAACATTGATTATTTGTAAAATCAATTTGCTTTATAGGTACAATTTGTTACGGCCGCCAGGACACGTCACCGATGCCTGCAATCGGTCACGCTTTGTCCACGTCACACATGAGCGATTTAGAAAGCAACTGTAACTATTATTCCGAACATCTATGTGTCACGAAATTACGATATGAACTGCTACGTTTAGGAGTGATTGCACTAATTTCCATATGTTGACTAATACGTGCAAAATATGAAAAGAAATTTGTTTTGGATTGCTTTTATTTAGAAATTAGGCTATCTTACAAAATATATTACATTTTTCCCATCTGTATTTGCGAAATAAAATTCTGGAAAACTTTCAATTGTTTTTTTTTTTTTTTTTTTTTTTTTTTGTAACCAAACTGAGTAAATAACTGATATGACCTCGGTGAAGACTCCATGAAGATATTTTCCTTTTTACAGATTATTTTGGCCTAGGCATGAAGACTGAAGCGAATTTATTTCAACTGGATTGACTAATTTAGAAGTAGTAAGTATTTTTCATAGCACAATTAAAAGTTAGGGGAACTCGGGCCCGAATGTCGGACTGCGCAGTCCGAGGTAGAAATTCGTCGTACTGCGCATGACGTCACCGCCGAAGCACATGGCGGCACATAATAGCGGTAGTCCCGCAGTAGCTTCTTGTTTACTGTGTACTAGCTTATATGCCCGTGCTTCGCAACGGTTGTTGAAGAGGGACCTGTGTATATCATTGTTTATTAGGGTTCAGAACCTAGGTCAGCAAAAACAGATTCCTTGTTGGAGCGCTCTGTCAATAAACTCAGTTCTCCTTGCCAAGATGTCAAATGTAAGTAGAAATCATTGTAATAAACGATGAATGTTCATAAGGTTTTTCATACCAAAGTGAAATTAATTTAAGTACAAACTCCGGAACGATGTTAATTCAATCTTTTCGGTTGGAAGGAAGGAAGGAAGGAAGTTTTTGGTTTAACGTCCCGTCGACAGCTTAGTCATTAGAGACGGAGCTAACGATAGGAATTTTGTATAAGGATGGGGAAGGGAATCGGCCGTGTCCTTTGAAAGGAACCATCCCGGCATTTGCCTGGAATGATTTACAGAAATCACGGAAGACCTAAATCTGGATGGCCGGAGGTGGATTTGAACCACCATTCTCAGAATGCGAGTCCAGTGTGTTACCACTGCGCCATAGGGATGGGAAAAACAGACCGGTTAAAACCGATACCGGTATTTTAGTTTTGAATAACCGGTTTTTTCGGTATTTATTTGGTGTCGGTTGTACCCGGTTTCTTTTAGTTATTGCCAAGAACCGGATAAAAAAACCGTTACGACTACTTCCTGTAGTAGTGGTTCAAAATGTATTTTTTGTAAATAATTTAAAAAAATTAAAAATAGTAGACCCTAACATTTAGGGCTATTCCTAAAAAATTTCCACTGCTGTGAAATATTAGGTCATCGCAGAAACTAAGAAAAGCGATCAGTGATAATTTAAAAATAATCCCGGCAGTCAGAAACGCGCATCAAACGCGTGGCATAAGAACTCTGTGCAGCTGTTGTGGCATCGATGCACCTGTTGCCGTGTGGCGTGGCCTATTAGACGACGCACGTGTATCGGCATGGTACGAGACTTACCTCCGTCTGGTCATGCGGCAGTTCTTTGCTGTCGTCGCCAGACATCGGTTGTGTCTTAAATGGCACCATTCTGAGTGTGGAAGTACTTCACGAAATACAGGAGCAGTGAGATCCAATGCTCCATTTGCTTCACAAAGCTGGAAACGGGTGGAGGTACTACAAACATGCTGTGTCATTTAAGGAGAAAACATCCAAAATGTTCCTTGGAAGAGAAGGTATATTCGATTCATATACCTATTTTGTAAGTGATGTACTCTAAGCTTGGAATATTAACTTTTAATGTATTATCATATTGTTGTGCTAACAAGTTTTATTAATGTGATTCCATGAAAGAGAGGGGCTTTTTTAATAACCATTATGGGTTTAGGTAACATTGATCATGTGGTGCGTCGCGAGGTAGCCGTGCGGTCTGAGGCGCCATGTCACGGACTGCGCAGCTGATTCAGTCGGTTCGAGTCCTCCCTCCTCCCTCGGTCATGGATGTATATGTTGTCCTTAGCGTAAGTTAGTTTAACTTAGATTAAGTAGTTTGTAAGTCTTGGGACCTAAGCATTTACGTCTCATAAGAACTCACACCCATTTGAACATTCTTTGATCATGTGGTACAGAGATTTCCTAGTTCAATTTGCGTGCCGGCCGCGGTGGCCGAGGAGACTGAGGCGCCCCAGTCACGGTCTGCACGGCCACTACGGTCGGGGGTTCGAATCCCCCCTCGGGCATGGATATTTGTGCCGTCCTAGTTCGTAAGTAGTTCATAAGTAGTTTGTAAGTTTAGGGACTGATGACCCCGTAGTTAAGTCCCATAAACAATACAAACATTTTCAATTTGCGTAAATTTACACTGACAACAATCATACTGTTAGTCGGAACTGTGACTTTATTTTTCGAAATACTTCTGCAGCACTGAAGTTCATTTACTGACTGTAACTTATATATATATATATATATATATATATATATAGTGTATATAATGAGATATTATTATGCGCCGAATCACAAGTCCAACTTACGGAGTGATTGGTTCAATATTCGCAACTGCCGGATGGAAATACTAGACCAGTAAATCTGTATGCTTCGTATATCGTCTTCTACGGATTCCTGGCTAGGCTTACACACACTCAAGAAGGCAGAGTATTGGGAGGGGACCTTGAAAAATTTGGAAAGACTAGCGATTTGTCGTATAACGTAAATTTACATGAATTTTAACTAAATTTCGTAAGTTTCGGTTTCGGCCGAAACTAGAAGAACCTACGATTACGGTTTCTGTTTCGGCCGCAAAATATGTTCCGTTAGAACTCTACTGGAAATAATAGCAGTAAAAACCGAAAACAGTTTATTTAAAAAACCGGTTAACTTGAGCAATTTTTACGGTGCAGTTAAACTGGAGATGAAAAGAACCGGTATAACCGAAAACCGGTTGTTTCAGCGATAACCGCCATCCCTACTGCGCCACCTCGCTCGGTAATATTAGCTTGTGTTCACAAAGTTAAAACTGCGGTGTGTAATTGTCTGTTTGGAGTAAACTGCTGAAAACACTTATATCGGTGAGATGTATAATAACAGCGCCATGTTTTGGTTCTTTGGTGTAGTACTAAACTGTTTATCTCTCACAGTAAGTGCATGGTGAATTATTAAATGTTCAAATGTTTGTAGAACTTATGGGACTTAACTACGGGGTCATCAGTCCCGAAACTTACAAACTACTTATCAACTAACTATGACTAAGGACGGCACAAATATTCATGCCCGAGGGGGGATTCGAACCCCCGACCGTAGTGGCCGTGCAGATCATGACTGAAGCGTCTCAGTTCCCTCGGCCACCGCGGCCGGCGGTGAATTATTAGTTTACTGCAGTGTTGCACTGGTGACAACGTAGTTATTCTGTATGCAGTGCTCACTATTATCGAAAACTCAAAAAATGCTGAAAGTCTGGTAATTAAATCAACAGAGCAGTTCATGTCTGTTTAAATACGACCTCATGGTGGTGTCAATGTGCGACAAAGTAAGTCTGGGTGATCGTTGAAGGAATGGCGTCAGCTGATCGTCTGTATACAACTTTCCAGGGAATTCACTGTGTCAGCAGCATGGGCCACTCTTTCAACTAATAAATGTCCCCACGTATTAAAGCACGGTCGGCTGCGGTGGCCGAGCGGTCTTTGGCGCGCCAGTCACAGTCTGCACGGCCGCTTCGGTCGGGGGTTCGAATCCCCCCTCGGTCATGGATGTTTATGTCGTCTTTAGTATAAGGTCGTTCATAAGTAGTTTGTAAGTTTAGGGACTTCTGACCCCGCAGTCAAGTCCCTTAAGCTTAACAAACATTTGAACATTTGAATTAAGGCACGAAGTTGAAATCGACCTTGTGTAAGAGAACTATATATTCAGAAGCCGGATTATAACTGTAAGTACAGTTGTCCCTGCAAAAGAAGATGTCTTTATCTTAATGTAGTCCATACCCAAAGTAAGTAATTACAAAATTTAATCAGAATATTGTACCGAACAATTATGAAAGCAGAGATGTTTCTGATTAGATTGTGGCTAATGTGTGTATAGTATCTCTGGTGGCAGGCACAGAGCAGAAATATCTCTGGATTGAGCATTCAGATGCGCAAACATTTTGTGTACTCAACAATAAGAGGGAAATGTCTTGTGATATCGGGAAAAATCTGCTAATCGCTGACTTTATGTTGGTTCTTTTTGAGTTCGGTTAAGACGGATGACTATGTGTAAAAGGGCCTTTTAGCGGCGCTTCCTCAACTTTCTTGTTGCTTCTGTGACACATTTATTTAGATGTTATTTCATGTTATGTGGTTTCTCTGCAAAAAGGAGGTGGGGCTTCTTTGCAGCCATTGCGGTACAAACCAATCGCAAGAGCAAATAAAATGTGTGGGAAGAGTGGATTTGTCTCAATATCACGTGGCAGTTCCATCTTAATGTTGAGGAGATGCACAGAACGCAATGTTCACTCCATAGATATTTCTACTCTATGTACCATTTAGTGGTTATATCCGTCTAAAGATGCACTTCTTTTCTTTCCATAATACTGCAAAGCATATGTGATACAGCTAGGAAAAAAAAATTTCTTGTCCTACCTGGTTAAATTTTACTTGCAGTGGCAGCGTTCTAGTTTGCTATCGTTGGCAACAAACTATTCGCTATAGGAGGATGATTAATTTACTGATCAGAACAGCGTAATTATTTATTTCATCGTGAACTTAATTATTCACCCATTCTACGTGACTGGTGTTTGAAAAAGCATTCAACGGCTGTTGCCAACATCAGCACACAAGGCCGCCGCCGTAAATAAAAATGTACCCCTTCTTGTAGTGTATTACACCAAAGTTATGGAAATGAAAAAAACGCAGGAACGCCATAATTAATTATTTGGTGTACTGAGTAACTAACGTCGCCTCACTTTATCCTTTCGTGTACTATGGTGTTTTCGAGTATTCCTCAAGAGAACGCACTCAAAATGTAATGAGGATACACCGAAATCAGAAAGGGAACTACATGAATTCGATTTTCCTTGCAAAGAATTCTTAGTAAATTAAAACATCGATGGACGTGAAAGAACGTCTTATGTTTTACATTCAAATGATACACGCGGAAAGAAGCACTATTTTTCTTTCCATGCCATTGCAAGGCATGCGGGATGCAGCTAGTACACTTTTTTTTTTTTTTTTTTTTTTTTTTTTTTTTTGTCGTACCTTGGTTAAATTTTACTTGCAGTGGAAGCGGTTTAGTATGTTTACGTTGGCAACGAAATTTTTGCAGTAGGGGGATCATTAATTTATTGATCGAAACAACAATTATTTATTTCATTATCAACATAAAGAATTATTCCCCTCGTACGTGACTAATTTTTCAAGAAGGATTCTAACGCAGCATCGCCATCTATTAATTATTTGGTATGCTATGTAGCAGCGCCTCTATAGGATCTTTGCTATACTAAGCTGCAATTCAAGCACAGCATACACCAGAAACTACAAATTACGATATCTCTTCTTTTCCTGATCTGATTTTGATGAAACGAACCTTATATGTTGCCCCAAGGTATTCTCAGTTGACCTATTAAACCCCACGAAAGTTCATATAGTATTCTTGGAGATTTGCTGAACTACAACATACTTATAAGCATAGTTTACACAAAAAACTTCAAATTACGATATCTTTCCTTCGTCTGATCCGATTTTGATGAAATGTAGCCTATGTTACTCTCCAAACTATTCCCAATTTACCTGTGGAAACCCATGAAAGTTCGTGTAGTACTTTTGGAGATTATCTTAAACAAATAAACATACACGACGGCTTTTAAACAAATGGTTAAATTATGATTTCTTCATTTTCTCTGATTCGATTTTAATTATTGAAGCCTTTATGAAACCGCACGATATGCTCAAGTTACGTGTGAAAACCCCTTGAAAATTCGTTAATTAGTTTTGGAGATAAACGTGTTGAAAGAGACAGACAGACAGACATGACGGTTGTAGATAAAAAATTTCAAATTACGATATTCTTTTTTTCCGTGATCCGATTTTTATGAAACGAAGTCTATATGTTACCCCGAGTTACGCTCAAGTTACCTATGAAAACCCCATGCAAGTTGGTGTAGTAGTTTCCGAGGTAGAGGTTTTTAATAGTTGAACAAAAAGACATGGCGATTACAGAAAACACACAAATTTACGATATCTTTTGTTTCCGTGATCTGATTTTGATAAAATTATGCCTATATGTTGACCCAAACTTTTCCCATGTTTCCTGTGAAAACCGCAAGAAGATTCGTCCAGTAGTTTTGAAGATTTAAGGGAACAGCGACAGGCCTACATTTACAGATTTATTATTAGTATAGATTAGCGAGAAAGTTTTGCTTCGTTTATTCGTGTGTTTCACGACAGAAAATTCGATGCCTCTAATTCAGTTTAATATGTTAATGATTCGTTTGATAGTTTAAATTCTCGCAGAATCGTTGAAAAAACCATTAGCAAGTGCCTTTGGACCAAACGAGCTGCTCCAAAAAATAATTCTCAGCAAAATGTATTTGTGCTGTGAAACAATGCAGATTGGAAACCGAAGGCAGCTGTTACCATTTCAGAAAGGACTCTTAATGTCAATTAATCCTATATTTGGCATCCATTCTGACCTTATGTCACTAGGTATTGAGCGTATATTAACAGCACGACTCCATGACTGTCTTGAACATTTGTTTTCACAGATTAGAGGTGTTGGCCATTTCTATCAGCATCCTCCCCACAAAGAAGTAAAACATCGGCGGCCTTTGTTGCTTCTGGGAAAGAATGCCAAAGACATTCCACTTTCTAATACTTCGCCTGTGAGACAGGAAGAAGACTCACAACAATTTCTATCACAAGGAGGTTTGTTAGTGGTGTCTGACAAGGGGATGCGACAGATTTCAGTTTTAGCTGCTGTCAACGAGATTAACGTGACATACTTTCAAAAAAAAAAAAAAAAACAACTAAGAGATTAGCCGACGTAATTTCGCAGAAACATCCTCACGTGGCGCCGGAGGTCATGAAAATATTCTTACGGACCCGAATTTTTATTCGAGTGCGCTCCCTCAACATGAAGATGAAGAGAGAAAGCAGCGTCATCAATGAGGCATTCTTCGGCTGTCGGAATGATTTAACGAGGTATGTAACTACAGTAAGCAAAGCGTAAACAGTTATCTTTAGAGTGTTTAGTGGTGTTCTACGTGACGGCGCAGCGCCGCCTCGCTGGCAGTACTGCTTCGCCACTGACGTCATTTCAACGGCCAATAGCAGGAGGTTTCGCTTAGGGCCCAACCTTTTATAGAATAACCTTGGGGGAACTTAACAATGTTTGGATGCAACATAATAATCACACCTTTTAATTTCCTGACAATTATGTGTCTTTAAAGTCTCCTTTATAGAGAGTAAGACTTGATATCCCAGCTCTGCAGCGACCTGCCCCCCCCCCCCCCCCCCCCAAATATGTGCCGCCCGGGGCCATGGCACCGGCATCCCCCCAAGCTACGCCACTGAAGCTCAGGTAATACACTCATAGCTCCAACGTTTATTATGAAATCGTGAAAAAAATCGGTTGTTCCACAAATAAGGTCAAGTGCAATTCCTAGTATCAGGATTGAAAATCGGATAACTACATGAATGTAGCAATTATATATAATTTACTAGCTTATATGCCTGTGCTTCGCAACGGTTGTTAAAGAAGGTTCTGTGTATATCATGGTTCTTTGGGTTCCGGACGTAGGTCAGCAAAAACACAATCCTTGTTGGATCTCTTTGTCAATAAACTCAGTTTTCCTAGCCAAGATGTCAAATATAAGTAGAAGTCATTGTCGAAAACGATGAATGTTCATGAAGTTTTTCATATTAAGAGTGAAATTAATTTAAGTCCGTGCTTCGGAACAATGTAAATTCAATGTTAGGTTGTGTTCATAAAGTTACACATAGCAACAGGAGCGCCGAAAGCGGCTGGCAAATTACAGTTTTGAACTCTATGCAAAAGAGTTTCGCGTGAAAGTGCTGGTCGTAATGACATGTGACAACAACGGATGTATCTGATTCGGTCAAAATTTATTTTCTATCCTGGCGGCCTAGTGTTTTTATGTTGGCAACATCAATAACACGATATAAAATCGTTGCAAAGATGACCGAACCACATATAGAGTAGATAAATACTGCTGTTCCTGCTGTATACTTGATTTCACGACAAAATATTTGCATGTCACGCGATTGACTTATGACGATGTCACATGATTCTCGTTATTCAACATCTGTTGCCAACATTATCACAGGAGGCCGCCGGGATATGAGTAGGACTACGTCGCATAGTTTTTCTTGACCCAGCTGTCAAACGATAAAACCTTTCACAGCAGAGAATGTTGCGGCTATAGGTATCAGACATCACTGATTAGCACAGACCAGTGAGCTTTCTGGCACAGGCATATCAATATCTATGGCCTAAGAGACATTCATTAATGTATGTCTGTGTTTCCATCACACTTCCACGACAGTGATCAATGTGTCTTTGAGTCTATATGGATTTTTAACTTTGTTTTGTGTCTCTGTTCATAGTCGGTAATGTGTGGTTGACGGAAACATGTGATCTACTTAAAAAAATTGCGTATTTGATATTCCTCGTCGTTATTAAAGTCTGAAAGGACTGCATTGTCTGACGATGGAATAAACAGATTTTGATTCGTACCAGAGTCGAACATAAAGAGTCGCGAAACTCGCAGTGATTTTCTGCAACTTCGCGACTGCAGCGCTGCCAAGCGGCCGGGTCGTAAAAACACACCGCGAAGCGATTGAGTAATGAATGTGTTTTTGGACTGTAGCAGCATTTTCAAAATAACTTCGTATTTACGAGCTTTTGTGGCGCTATAAATTGTAGCAACTGTCAAAAATATAATTCGGAAATCCCATTTGCAAAGGATGCTCAGAAGTAACAGAATAATGTTATGAATAACAGGTGTTCGTTTACTTTGGTTAGTTATACTTTTAGGGATATAAGTAATTCTTTAACTATTCATTCACGTCCAAACTTCTGCTGTTAATGGTAATCGCAAATACTTGACCACTATTTCATAATATTACAGCTGAATAAAAGTCATGTATGAATGACTGCATTAGGTTGCTACCTCAGCTTCACAAAATGATAACCCTGTATACTAACATATTTTGTCGGTTACTTACTAGTTTGATAAAGTGAATACATAGCTACAAATAAATAATATGTCCATATATAAACTGTTAATGTTAGCACGTCACAATCTTGAAGATATTCAGTCTGATACCTGCCAAGTAGCTAAAAAATTATGATAGGTACACGAAAGGCACAGAAGCAAGAGCGAGGTGAAAAGACGGTAGATGTAGAATCTAGTCCCCTACAATGTAAGAATCGTGTGTAGTTTTCAAAACATTACAAAGTCCGAAATCCGCAAAAACAAAACTCGTGCAACATGTCAGTACGCCCCGAGCACGCGAACATAATCATAATCTGTTCCTTTTTTTATAATTCAGCACTTCATGTTGCATTTCATTTCTGCTTTCAAAAGGTTTCACACGATATTAATATGACTCGGGGATTGTGAACTATATGAATTACACTGCACTGACAGTTTGTTAAATTATAGTGTGCCATTAACAGAAGCAGTGATGTTACGTTAATGATGTTTTCGTATTTGTATTAGAAAATTCACAGCAGCGTTCAGTGACCAGGAAATATGAAAGTAACAGCATTAAAAACGGCAACTTCTCAGTTTGCATCAAGCCTTTCCAGTGTTATTCCCTACTGGCCGCTTGGAGCGCTAGTATCGCTTCAGCTGCATTTTTTTTCCTAGAGAGTTTCGCGACTGTCTGTGATAGACTGTGATTCGTACCGTAAAGTTCGTAAGTCACAGAGTATATAGCTTTTCCTAAGAATATTTATTGCATATTTTGCGAATTTTGCTCGTTACACTCACCCACTACCACGCACCGCGACCAGTGGCGGCTGGTGGGCTATTTATTAGGAGGGGCGGCATGTATCTTCAATTGTACACGACATTTTGTCCCTTCAGAACATTTCTTGAACGGGGAGAATATAGCATTCATTTTATTAGCTAGTTACGTAATTTAACCCTTCATCTAACACGACTTTTTCCTCCTATACTAAAATAAGGAGAAATTTACGCACAAATATGTAGTTTTTAATATTTTCTGCAGGTAATGAAAACCTCTCAACTCCATTTTATTAGATTTCACAAGAGACCCAAAACTGTACCTTAAAGTAATGTAAAGTGGTAAGAAGTAAATTCGTTGTGTGTGTCACTACATAAGTAAGTGTTGAGAGAACCCAAATGCTTCATCAGCGACAAACATAATATGTTACTGAAATTAGAAGACTGTCACCAACAAATGTAGTCACGAGGTTTTCATTGCCTACCATTGGTATGAAATAAAATCAAATTAGCGTTCTTACCGTAATTAATGTTTGTAGACGAAGTCCAGTCTTCTCTCCTTCCCTTCAGCAAAATGGTCAATCACAAGTTCATTAAAATTATGCACATTTAAAAGTGTTTTTTCTATAGAGCACATAGCTAACGCACTAAATCTCTCGGTTTTCATTGTGTTTCTGGTGAAAAGCCTTGATTCTTTTGAGTGTAGAAAAACACCTCTCACTTTCCGCTGTTGTCATTGGTATTGTGCAAACCATACGCATGAGTTTCACTGATTCCGGTAGCACAGTTTCTAAATTATTCTCGTATATACAATTGAGAAGTGTTAAAGCTTCGTTTGCTGTTTGGAAATCATTTCTACTGTATATGACTATCAATTCCTGTCGCAGTTCATTTCCGTTTAAGTGAAATATTTTAACTGTGGTCTGAAATTCTTATTCAGGGAATAGCAGCTTATGATTTGGAAACAAACTAGGTTGCAATAATACAGCTGCTGACAAATGATTAATAAATGCGAAACGCTCATCAATGTTAGCAATAACAAGGGCAAAAACTTCCTTTGCAACAGTTTTACGACAGCCTAAAAAACGGAATCGCTTTGGGCCGGTGATCTCTTCATTTCCATCCCCAGTTTCCCAATGATGATCGACATCAAGAGAGTTTCTCGTCAGTTGTATAGCTGACTTGAAATCGGGGACATTTTTAAGAGCTTTCGCACTATCAACATCTCTACATTGCAGCTGATTAAATAAAATATCGCAGTGTGGCAAGAACTTATTGAAAAACTCAAGCCAAAAGAGAAACTCTTGTTCGATTATAAGTTCGTCAAGTCCAACTGCTTTCCCAGTTGTTGAATAATCATTGCTGACATCATCCTCAATTATCCCAAGGCATTCAGCTATTTCTTTCTTGTACTTAAATACGGTGTTCACAATTCGCGTTTTAAAATTCCATTTTGTGTCAGCATTTCTTAGAAGACGTTGCTTCACAACATTATCCAGTACGGCAGTTCTTTTCATTGACTTTGAGAAGAAAGTAGAGAATCCCTGTAAATTGCTAAAAAAAATATTTTCAGTTCTTCGTGCTGTGTTGCACAGCGCTCTACAATTAGATTGAGTTGGTGGGCATAACAGTGTACAAAATTTGCTCTCTCATACACTGCTTTCACTCTTGCCTGCACCCCAGTGTGCCTGTCACTAATAACCGAAGCTCCGTCATAACTCTGAGCTATCAATTTTTCTGGAGAGTCGCCAATCTTTAGTTTTTTAAGCTCGTTGAACACTTCAGTACTTATTGCATCAGCTGTGTGATCTTTGGGTGTTACGAAATTTATGAACCTTTCATATACTTTCCCCTTTAATTCGTATCGAATAATAAATACTAGTTGAGACAAGGTAGCACAATCTGTCGTTTCATAAACTTCAATAGCGACATAATCTGTTTCTGACATTTCTTTGGAAATTAACTGATGGCACACAGTGTATATATGGAGTCCAGCAGTTCGTTTTGAATTGTTTTGGAAAGCGCCCCCCCCCCAAAAAAAAAAAAAAAAAAAAAAAAAAAAACACGATTATTGGTTTTTTTCAATATGTCTCTTCAAAGTGGAATCTAGTTCTGCCATGAGATTGACCAAACCCCGAAAAATACCAGAATTATCTGAAGCATCCGTTTCGTTATGTCCCCTCAGTGCAAGTTCAAATTTCCCACAGAACTTGATACAGTCGATCAACTTGCTAAGGATGTAACGATTCTTAGAAACATCTTCATTAAATTTCTTAATCCTCAGTCAATAAGCTGTATCCAGCTGACATCTAATATCGACTTTGCCAAGCATAACGAATTCGATGTTACTATTTATGTGAAGTTCACTTAATTTATGTTTTTTAACTTTATCGGCTAAATGTTTAATGTCTGTTACCCCATCTGTGGTCCAAGGATGTTCTGCAACATTCATTACCAGACACGTGTAGCAGAAGAAAGGATTTCTTATTTCACATCCACAAAGCCAGTCTGCATGTTTATATAAAGCAGGATTAAATTTCCTAGTGAAACTACTTTTGCTTTTGCACGCATTTTGCGTCTGTACAATGTTCAAATCAGGTTTTGGTGCTCGTAACCTCTTTAATTCCAACTTTCCTTCAAAAGTCAATTTTTGACTACCAAATGTTAAAATGTAGTTTACGCTATTTATATTATTCATTCTAAATAGGAAACTAGAAAAACTGTTAGGCAATATCACGCGCCTTCACAACAACGACACTAGTATCACACGCACTGCACCTGTTAAGTTCCGCGAAGACACTGTCTGACCGGTGGCGGTGGGCGTTTGTATATTTGGCGCCCTTGGCGCGGACGCCGTCCTAAGCGGCCCGGTTCAGCACACTACCCCCACCCAACCCCCAGTACCCCCACTCACCCCAAGCGCCCATTGCCAGCCTTTACACAGCGCGGACGGATCGTGTAGAGTCCGACAGTCAGCCCATTCTGAAAACATTCGCTGATCCTGGCTAGCAGACTACCTAGACTAAAAACATTGATCATTCACTTTTACGGGCTGCTGCTACACGAAAATTATTCGAGTCGATTTGTGATTAACGATTTGTACGTATTCCGCCTTGGATATTTTTGGGAGGGCGCCGCCCCAGAGTCCTTAAGGAGTAGCCGCCACTGACCGCGACCAAACTCACTAACATCATTAGACCAATGGCTATGTACCACCACAACCACGAGTGGGTGGCAGTATATGGTCATGGAGAAAAGTCTGTAAGCACGTACACACACAAGCCTTTTTTATATAGATAGATATAGAGTTTATAATGTTTTGTTAGCCACATGTTATTAATATCTAAACTAAGAAACCTTGCGACTGTTTAACCCCCTAAAAGTTACTGAATTTTCTCCCGCGCTAAGTCAGAAGCTTTGTGGCCAGAAAGGCCACCAGTCTTGACTTGCAGAGCAATCGGCTCGTTCCGAATAGTTCCGACTAGTCTTGTGTAGTTCGCGAACGAACTAGTTCGGAAGAGGGCCCCCACAGGCGAACTACGCGAATTAGTTGGCAGATCCCTCGCCTCTTGTTCGTCCGCTCCTTTTCCGAAGACTGACGGGGAACAGCGAGGGGACGCGAGAGCGCGCAGAATCGCGTGATTCCCTTCTGCCAGTCACCGGCATTTCGAGCTGAGATGCAGTTCAGCTGTAGTTTTATAGTTCACTGCCACAAATTTCCTTTTGTAAGGTATTCAGCATCGTCTAAATATAACCCTCATTACATAGTGCAAAGAAGTAAAGAGAACTCAAAACTTAATTAACATTGTTTGCATTTATATGCGAGAAATTATGCATCAACCATTTTCTCTCGCCTACATGATACACTTGACGGCTCGCGGGGTAGAATTTTGAGGATAACGTTGTATAAGCGACACTAACACTGTAAAGTAACGAACTCATATAGAATTAATTAGCTACAAAACTGTAGTTTACTGCTTGTCGTCAGAATGTTAAGGTCGAAACCCGTTGTCATAAATGAAGAACAAAAATTTCTTCTATTTCATTTGTTAATACAAAATCAAATTCTGTAATAAGTGTGAGGTTGACCGGACTGGCTTAAATTTCGATGCAACTGAGACGGCCGCCCTTTCGACTCGCCCAGCACCGAAGACAAAAATGCGTGGGAACTTGGTTGAGAGGGAGTTTACTTGCTTAAGTATTTGATGTCTAATTGCCCATAAATACGGGTAATAGCATAAGCTTGTGCAACACTGATCATTATATAAAAAAGCTGTCATAACAAAAGAAAGAGCTCTTTTAGTAACGGTAGAAAAGCCAAAAAGAGCGGACGAACTAAAAGGAGCGACCTACTTCGCGGCCGAGCTGCGAACTAAAAGGAGAGCTACCGGCCGCGAAGTGAAATATGCGTGATAGGTCGTGAACTAAAATATGCGCGATAGGTCGCGAACTAAAATATGTGCAACCGGTCGCGAAGTAAAACATGCGTTACCGGTCGCGAACTATTCTGCCAAACGTATCCCGCTTCTTAGTTCGTTGGATTCTTTTCCGAAGACCGACGGGCAATAGCGACAGGGCGCGCAGCAGAATTAAAAATCACGTGTTTGCCTTCTGCTCATGAGAGCCATTTCGAGGTGAGCGTTTGCCTGCTAGATTACATAGTTGAGTGTTACAAAATTTCTGTTTTGAAGTATTCTGCACTCTGCAATATCTGACTAATAAATTCCATAATGCCAAGATAGATAACTCTAAACTTAAACGTGAGAAATTATTCAAAAACTGTTTCTTTCGGTCTGCGTGATATCGTTAGCGGCTCAGGCAGCAAGCGCATGAAGCAGCTAGGTGGGGGAACTTCCCCCTCCACCTGCACGTGCAGACCACGCCGCTCAGCCGTCACTGGGAGCGGACGAACCAACAGAGCGAACTAGTTCGCGGCAGAGCCGCGAACTAAAGTGAGCGCTCCCGATCGCAAACTATTATGCGTAAGTCTAGTTCCTACGCTGGGGCCACGGTTCGCCTGTTTTGTGCGTTTACAACGCGCCAGCTTTGATGGCTAGCCACAACAATCAGATCCGTATTATTCAGTACAAAGTTGTGAGAGGGTGAAGTTGCAACAAACATCCTCCGTGAACAGTCACCGCCGGATTGACTAAACCTCAAATGGGCGTAACTGAATTGTGGTTTCTTACCAATCACTGGAAATCTGCGATGCAGATAAGAAAAAATGATCAGGTTATCAAAATCGTATAAGGATAAGAGAAAGAGAAGAGGAACGAGATAGAAACTCAACAAAAATCAGTAATTATTACAAAAATTTACTATCTACTTCGAAGAAACCTTGTGAAATCGGAGCAATGACGAATCAGCTCTGTATGTTGTGAGATATGAGAAACTACTTTGCAGTGGTGATTCCTCTATTTCAGATAATCAGACAGTGTTGTTTAGCGTAAATCACGGACACGTTGAAAAGTTATATGACAATCATTGTTAGAAAAATTAAAAGCAAAAAAATTGCCCAATAGTGAAAATTGACGACACGTGCTTCCTTATGCGAATGGTTTAATAATTGTCTTGTGGTGCCTTTGCAAACAAACATTCATACAGGTGAAAACTTCACAAACCAATGATTTGGCCTCTGTTGATGTTGTAGTCATCTATGATGTGAAACAGGGGTAATTTACAGTTTTATTATGAGTACAATACTGATGAGGCAATTTTTTTGCTATCAAAAATGTAGTAAATAGCTAACCAATCGTGTCAGCAACCAGTCGTAAATATTTTGTTTATTCAGATCTAGATTTCGATCACTGTGTGATCATTATCAATGCTTAAAACAAACAGTTAAAACACGTGAAACTTTCCGACCTCCATGTTGCAGGTTACCTTCAGTTTTGAGCATTGATAATGATCACACAGTGCTCGAAATCTAGATCTGAATAAACAAAACTGCTAACAATTCTCTACAAATAAATAAATAAATAATAAAAGAAGAACAGTCGTTGAGCACAGGAGCTACAATGGAATTACGCCTTATAAAAATACACTGTACTCGTTACTTTGTTATTTTATGTAGTGTATGACTGATTAGCAATTTACTAAGTGGACAAAGAAAACAATACAAAAATACTGTTAGGCGCATGTTGGTAAAAATAATGTCTTATATTACTGTAGCAGCTTCAACAGATTTGACACTTGCTGTGTTATAACAGTATGGTGAAGTTTTCTACATTTACATGTACATTGGATACTCTGCAAATCACATTTAAGTGCCTGGCAGAGAATTCATCGAACCACCATTATACTTTTTATCTTCCATTCCATTCTCGAATAGCGCGCGGGAAGAAAGAACACCTGAATCTCTCCGTTCCAGCTCTGATTTCTCGTATTTTATTGTGATGATCATTTCTACCTACGTAAGTGGGAGTCAACAATATAGTTTCGCATTCGTAGGAGAATGTTAGCGATGGAGTTTCGTAAGTAGCCCACGCCGCAGCGATAAGCACCGTTGTTGTAATGATTGCCGGCCGCGGTGGCCGAGGGGACTGAGGCGCGTCAGTCACGGTCTGCACGGCCACTACGGTCGGGGGTTTGAATCCCCCTCGGGCATGGATATTTGTGCCGTCCTTAGTCGTAGCTAGTTCCTAAGTAGTTTGTAAGTTTAGGGACTGAAGACCCCGTAGTTAATTCCCATAAGCTCTACACACATTTGAAAAAAAAAAAAAAAAAGTTCGAATGTTTGTACAGCTTATGGGACTTAACTACGGGGTCATCAGTCCCTAAACTTACAAACTACTTCTGAACTACTTACGAACTAGGACGGCACAAATATCCATGCCCGAGGAGGGATTCGAACCCCCGACCGTAGTGGCCGTGCAGACCGTGACTGAAGCGCCTCAGTCTCCTCGGCCACCGCGGCCGGCACACATCTGAACATTTGTAATGATTCCCATCCCAGATCCTGTATCATTTCCGTAACGTTGTCTCCCCTGTATCATGACAATACGAAATGAGCTGCCCTTCTCTGAACTCTTTCGATGTCCTCCGTCAAACCCACCTGATAAGAATCCCACACTGGGCAGCAATACTCCAAAAATGGACGGACAAGCGTAGTGTATGCAGTTTCTTTTGTAGTTCTGTTGCATGTTTTAAGGGTTCTGCCAATAAAACGCAGTCTCTGGTTCGCCTTTCCCACGACATTATCTACGTGTTCTTTCCAATTGAAGTCTGAAGTAATAGTAATTCCTAGGTATTTTGTGGAGTTTACGGCCTTCACTTTTGATTGATTTATTTTGTAAACAAAGTTTAACGGATTTCTTTTCGTACTCATGTGGACGACTTCACACTTCTCATTATTTAGAGTCAATTGCCAAATTTTTTACACTATAGTGATATCTTATTCAGATCGTTCTGCAGTTGGTTTTGATCTTCAGATGATTTTACTAGACGGTAATTGACGGCGTCATCTGCAAAAAACCTAAGACAGCTACTTAGATTTTCACCTACATCGTTTATTTAAATAAGGAACAGCAGAGGACCAATAACACTACCCTGTGGAACGCCCGATATCACCTCTGTTTTAGTCGATGCTTTTGTGTCCCAACTTCGTCGCCGCTTTTGTGTCCCAGCCTCGTCGTAGGTGTCGGTGGCCGAGTGGAATGAGACCGACACAGGAACAAAAATAGCACGCTGGTGCAGGTACGGAGGGGAGCAGCCAGAAACTATAAACACTAGAGTAAATTAGAAAGATATATATATTGCACAGAATGTAACGATACTTAACTTTTACATAGTACTGCAGAATGTTGATACATAGTTGTTAGAGGCCTGCCTAGTGCCTGTACGATAGCAAAGTCTTCACTGGTGCCTATCTGATTACGAAGGTCCTAACTGGTTGCTATCTCAGTCCCAAGTGGCCGGTGTCTTTCCGTGGTGGCCACGAGCGGGGTTCCAGCAGAGGGCGCTCGTGGCTGTCGTCGTAAGAACGCCGCGCGGGGCGTGCATGGCGGCGCGCGGCGAAAGTAGGTGGCGCGCACTTTGTACTTGTGCGACACCACAGATGCCTTACCATCGATTACTACGAACTGTGTCCTCTCTGACAGGAAATCCCCTATCCAGTCGCAAATTTGGGGCGATATACCATAACCACGCAATTTGATTAAAGGGCATTTGTGAGGTACGGTGTCAAAAGCCATCTGGAAATCAAGAAATACGGAATCGATTTGCCAACCCTTGTCGATAGCACCCATCTCTTCGTGTGAATAAAGAGCTAGCTGTGTTTTGCATGAACGTTATTTTCTAAATCCGTATTGACCTTGGGCCAATAGATCGTTCTGTTCGAGGTAATTCATAATATTTGAATACAGGATATGTTCTTGTTGCTTTGAGTGTATGTTAGTTGAGAAATAAATTGATAGCATACAAGTAATATACGGTACGTGAAAACGAACGAACTATAAAGAGCTTTGAAAAGCCTTTGTTACTCTGTGTACAATGTCCACTGCGCCTTATGGCAGCATGTATGAGAGACCGACGCATCATATGTAGTAACCGGGATTGGATATGAAGAGCTCGCGATTGTCCTACCGACATCATGAAGTTATCGGCTTTTAATAAAAATTCTCTTACATTTAGAAAAATATTGCATTCGTGCTATGATACAGACTACATGGGCAGCGGAAATTATTTTCATCCTAAATAATTTTGTTTGCTCGCTTTGAAATTCAGGTGGCCTCTCTCAGGGCTGGCGCAAGGCACGTGCGAAACGTGCGGCCGCACGGGGCGGCACTTTCCGAGGGGCGGCAAATCTGCCAACCCCCATACTTTTTTATTTTTATTTACTTTATTTTGTTAAAGGACAAACTCAACATTCATGCCCAAGAGGGGATTCGATACCAAACCCCGGAGGGAGCGCTTCGGGAATTGTGCCATGGCGCCTCGACTAGCTACAGGCCGCCCCTGTTGTACCAGGGGAGGGAGGACTGATTTCTTCCTCGCCACTGTGGCAGCACCATCGTGCTTACGCCACAGTAATAGAGTGGGGGAAGCAGTCTGGCGTACACGCCAGTCAAATAGTCTATATACCTTGCACGCCAGTATTCTTATGAGTGGAGCACTGCCAGCCTGATACGCGCCGTGCGCTTACGCACCACTAATTTTTCAGAACTCTAAATCTAATTTGGAAATTCAAATGCAATGTTCGATACTGCGGTTACATTTTAAGCCTGAAGCAATTTTGTTAAGTCCTTCAATGGCAGTTTCCGAGTGTTTTATTCTTCCCGTATTATGGAAAAAAATGGTTGAACATTACTACAGTCAAACACCTCCAATGGCTATAAGTATTCCGAATGGCTAAATACGCTGCAAGTAATTACAAGGGATAAAGATTTTGCTAGTAAGCCTGACATAAGTTGCGTTTCGACGCAATTTTGAAAATATTTTCTATTCGTTTCTATGTGTTTTTGAGCCGTGAAACACCTGTCTCCGCCTGCTGAACAACAATCAAACTCTGACCGGTACTTTTGTTTGACAATACTACTCGCCCACTATCAATTTTCCAACATTTATTTATTGTATAATGCAGGTGATTACATGTTTCATCTAAGTAAACTACTGGTCGCTTTGATGAACACCTGAGAAAGTATGGTCTTTTAGCAACAATGCGCAATGTCCTCTCGTCTGCACAAAACAAAACGTTAATTTTGACACATTGTAAAATGAAACTCCATAGACAGAATATCGCTTCTAAGGGTTTCCTTGCTAGCTTTGAATCTCATTTCTGTTTGTCAAAAGTTGTGCAGTTTTCGCAAATTTCGTATTCCTTTCTATTGTTCGTAATGCCATAGAAATTGCTGCCTGATAATACATTTATCCATATCATCGGTCACATATTTATTGTGAGCTTCTTGCGCCTTCTTCTTGGGCGCAAGTTTAACCGAAGCCTGACTGTACCTCGTCACGTGACCTAGTCCCTGGCATTGCCGCGTCACCACTTCGCCTTTCCAGACAATAGGTATTGTTGCGTTCTCTACAACGAAAACTGCAGAATTCGTTCGGTAGTTGGCCGAAGGAGTCAAGATTGGTCAGAAGCACTTTCATTGCGTTTCGTAACAACAGAAGAATTGGTGCGTACGAATATCTTGCAACTTGCGATGTAATAGTTGTGTTATCTTATTTACATGAGAATTACGACAGGATGATCCAGATGCATCATGTACACTATAGGTTCAAAAGTATCCGAACACCCCCAAAATATACGTTTTTCACATTAGGTGCATTGTGCTGCCACCTACTACCAGGTACGCCATTTCAGCGATTTCAGTAGTCATTAGATATCACGAGAGAGTAGAATAGGACGCTCCACAGAACTCACAGACTTAGAACATGGTCACATGTGTCATAAGTCTGTATGCGAAATTTTCACACTCCTAAACATCCATAGGTCCAATGTTTCCGTTGTGATAGTGGAGTGGAAACCTGAAGGGAGACATACAACGTGAAAGTGTACAGACCAATCTCGTCTGTTGACTGACTGACTGTGGGTCATACAGTGTAATAGGCTGGCATCTATCCAGACATCACACAGGAATTACAAAATGTATCAGGATCCACTCCGAGTTCTATGACAGTTAGGGTGGAGGTGAGAAAATGTGAATTTCATAGTCGAGCGGTTGTCAATAAGCCCCATGACGCCTCATTTTGTGTAAGAAGACGAACATTATACGATTCAACAGTGGGAAACCTTGTATGGATTGGTGAATCACGGTACACAATGTGGAGAGCCAATGGCAGGGTGTGGATATGGCGAATGCCTGTTCAACATCATCTGGCAGCGTGTGTACTGCCAACAGGTGGTGGTGTTATGGTGTGGTCCATAATGCACAGGCTGTGGCGTAGTGGTTACACGACCTTAATATGCCTGTAATGAACTCACCTGCACTGAGTCCTGAATTGAACTCTTTAGAACATCTTTGGGATGTTTGGAACGCCGACTTCGTGTCAGGCATCACCAACCTACATCGATTCCTCTCCTGGGTGCAACAGTCCGTGAAAAATGGGTTTCCATGTCTCAAGAAACCTTCCAGCACATGATTGAACGTGTGCCTGTGAGAGTGGAAGCTAAGTGTGGGCAAACATCATACTGAATTCCAGCATTACCAATGAAGGGCTCCACGCACTTATAGCCAGGTGTCTGAATAAGTTTGATAACGTAGTATATCTTATTTAGTGATGAATCCAAAGGGGAAGAGGGTAATCAGTTTAAAATTTACTGAACATTTGACTACAACAGAATTATTATGGGCAGCTTCATGCTTACATCAATAGAAAATAATGTATTCAATTTTTTTTATGGTATACTGTATGTTTTATTTTAATACAGCATGATTTTTAAATACTTTCCGATTTCTCCAGTCAGATAAGTGCTTTTCAAATAACGTACAATTAGTATTGCGCATGCACGTTACTCATAAGTTAGAACTATTTTTCTTATGATCTGTTGTTACTTCGAAAATTTGCAAGTCGGCAAATAAGCACCCGTCGTCCCAATAGCTAGAATGAAAATAAAGCGAAGAAAAGTGAAGTGATAACGGCGATGACTAATTTGTTACCCATTATTCCATAATCAGACACGACAGAACTGACACATGGAAATTACGACACATGTCGAGTGTCAGTTGTTTGCAACGAACAACCCAGTGCAGTGAGTTAATTTATTTCGAGTAGCATTATATAGTACCCGTCGATGCCCGGGTGTGTATTTATTGCATTATTATGTTACTCCATCTCCTGATTCTTCCCAGGGCATAAAATAACACGTTAACTGGGCGACACTTGTGTCGCCCAGTGGCTATGTGTAGCGCCGGCAATTTATTTTTATTGAATGACATGGTGCGAAAATTGGCAATTGACACTAAATTAAGAAAAGTGTGAAGTAATACACATGACCAGTAAAAGAAATCCGCTGAACTTCAATTACGCGATAAATCAGTCAAACCTTAAGGTCGTAAATTCTACCAAATACATAGGAGTTACAATTACGAACAACTTTGACTGGAGAGAACACACAGAAAATCTTGTGGGGAAGGCTAACCAAAGGTTACGTTTCATTGGCAGAACGCTTAGAAGATGCACCAGCTCCACAAAAGATTCTGCCTACATCACACTTGTGCGTCCTCTCCTGGAGTACTGTTGCCCCTTGTGGGACCTTCACCAGTTGGGACTGACGGAAGATATTGAGAAGGTTCAGAGAAGGGCAGCTCGTTTTGTTTTATCACGTTACGGGGGGGAAAGAGTCACGGAAATGTTGCACGAATTGGGGTGGAAATCATTAAAAGAAAGACGTTATTCATTGCGGCATGATCTGTTTGCGAAGTTTCAATCACCGACTTTTAGTTCTGAATGTGAAAATATTTTGCTAGCACCCACCTACTTAGGGAGACATGACCATCCCAATAAAATAAGAGAAATCAGAACGAAAACGGAACGATTTAGGTGTTCTTTCTTCCCGCGCGCTATTAGAGAATGGAACGGTAGAGAAAAGTTATGAAAGTGGTTAATGAACCCTCTGCCAGGCACTGTGGCAGATTTGCAGAGTATCTATGTAGATGTAGATGTAGACATATCAAATGTACCGGGAATTAAAAAATAACCTCTTGTAAATCTTTTAGAGCATAGGTTCCCAACCGTTTCAGTCTTGTTTCCCCTTAAGACCTACTAGGGAATCTCATTTTACCCCCCCCCCCCAAAAAAAATCCCCCATTAAAATATTATCAAAGACAGCAATACATGAAAACACTACCAATCTTTGTTAATCATAATACACTGCATAAGACACATATCTTTTACACATTCGATGCAGCAATGAAACAATTTTATTCAATGAAAAGTTGGATACTGTTTACCAGTCGCAAGCTTTCTAATGTTTAGTTTTATTTTGCTGGAGGCGCATCTCAGGTCATGTTCCACATTGAGACGGTTTCTGGTCTTACTTTTTATTGTCAGTAGCTTTGAGAAGCCACTCTGATATCTATAAGTGGTACCGAACTGTCTTAACGTTCTTAGAGCTTTGTTAGCTATAACAGGATATTCGGCTTCTGATTTCGCCAAAATGTACCAAGGTTATAATTTTGAAATTCCATTTTGAATGTGCCATCTTCGAGCAATCAGAAGGATTCTACATTGGCTGAAACATCTTTGAAAATTTCCTCTTCAACAGAAAATGGTCTCAATATCCAAGTGTTGACGTGCTGATTATCCATAGCTGCGGAATATTGCTTAATTGAGTTTATAACTGCAGACGGATGCTAAATAACGGAAGTTTAAAACACGATTCTTTTATTTTCCTCGGCTACTCATTGATCACAAAGTGGCTTAAACATCGATAGATCTCCGACTTGAATCCTGCGTTGGTAACGTTCCAGTTTACGGACGAAACTTGAAATTTTATCCTGCGCTGTCAAAATATTAGTCCTATTTTCTTGCAATGAAATAGTCGGACTCAATTTCACTGAAAAAGTCAGCAAGATACGCCAACATTTCGACAGTTTTTTCTTTTACTTTTGAGTAAAACCTTTCTCTTTTTGTGTTCCTTGCTTTTCCAGAAGGAGTCCTGTTTATAAATGGGCAGAGAGAAGCAGCACTGAAGTGATGTGATGTTGCTCTGCAAAGTAAAATAAATCCTTGTTACCATGTTCTTTCGTTAAAGCGGACTAAAACGGTCATCTGACGCAAAATAAAAACCGAAAGTACACGAGGTGGGAAGCAATCTGTCATCAAAATATTTTACAGTTGCACAAATACGTCTCTCCGACGATACCAAAAGGGTGAAATGGAAAGCAGAGCTTTATCGGCAAGTTAAATGCTTAAAGATGTAAGCGAAAAACACTTCAGAAATGGACAAAGAAATTTTAAATGCATACTGGGTATTCGAAAACATATCCTGTGTTTATTCAAGGCTGTGTGTGTGTGTGTGTGTGTGTGTGTGTGTTGCATGGGGGCAAGGTAAGATAGATACAGTCGGTACGACGAAAGAGCAGCTGTGACGGCTAGCGGCGCAGTTGCCAGTGTTCGACACGGAAGTGCAGTGGGCCACAGACTGGGTGGCGGGGAGAGGGTGTGGTGGCTCGGGGTGGCTTAGCAGTTAGGCAACGCTGGCGGGTTGCCATGGTAACGTATACAAAAGCTCAGCACCTGATAGGCCGACGTGACCGCGCGAGGCACGTGCGCCATGGCCACCGTATGCAGTTTAGTGAGTTGTTCATACAAGAAGTGTTCCTTTATTTGTTCTGGGTTGGTAGGGACAACAAACACAGCGTGTAAGGTAAGTGGCTTTTTAAATACTTTATCATCTTAAAATTCTTATTTCCTATGGTTATGGTCTAAATACAGACAGTAAAACCTGCTTAAAACGAAATCGCCTGGGACTAAAATAATTTTCCGAATTGAACAAGTTTACCTATTATACAAAACTCACTGGGGTACATAAAATTTATGTTATCATGTGCAGAAGTACAGTATAAATTTAATTATCTACATACTTACATACCTTCACTGCAGCACAGCAGTTATTATTGCTGTATATTGTACAATATAACAGAACATTGGACTATTATATTGATAAATAAATAACGTTTCTACATGTTTACTCCAACTTTAAAATAATTTATTCTTGCATGTGCATAATAATACAGTATTATTCCCATGTTTATTTGCTTTACATTTCACTTTTTTCATGACATATCAAGGAGGGAAACTTCTTTTTAATTTCCTGTTCACAACTGTTTTCCCACACAAGTTTTTGCACTATGCTACAGTTATAGTCTTACACTGCATAGAAAATAACACTACTGATTCAACTAGCATTGGATGTGTATAATGACAGTTGTAAAATGACTCTTTCTGCTCATTCTTGGCCGTCACGATCACTAACAAAAATTCACAGTGACACCCAAATTTCGTCATTCAAAGATAATGGTTGGAATCCGAATTTTCTCCTCTCACTCCTTCTCCAGCTTTATTGCAGTACAGAAAACCTATAATGTATAGCGAGATGCTTGACGTTGTAGGGGAAGTGATAATGGAAGGTGTGGTCACTCAGTTAAAAAACTCAGAATGTTTTTCCACTCAGGTTGATGGCTCCGTAGACAAATACGGAGTTGACAACAAGTTCATTACTGTACGGTTCATTACAGAAGATAACGAGATGAAATCTGTGTTTCTAGGTGAAAGCAAATCGAATCTGCGAGGGGCAGAAGGTCTTATGGAATCGGTCAAAGTTTTTTGGAAAATTTAGACCTTGGTGATACAGCAAAAGATACGTTGACAGATTTGGAATCAGTAGTCACTGAAGTTCAGCACTAGAAGATAAATTTAAAAGCCGTGGGAACGTTTTATAAGGCATCGGCTTTACGCTTTGAAGAACTTGAAGAGCTGGCTGAGATAACCAAGAAAACTGTCTGCCGCTTTCCAGCTCACTTTGATGTAAGGTTCGTAGAAGACCTCAACAATTTAGCCAAAGCAGTTTGGAACAACCTTCCATTAATGCAACAACATTGGAGTAATGTTCTTGGAAAGAATGATTCCTCAAAAGTTGAAAAAGCTTCATCACGTTTCTGCGTTTACTGGGAGACAAGTGGCGAACAACAGCGACTTACCAGTCTTATGCTAGATCTTCTGAAACGTCTGGAAAAACCGCAAAAAGATTGTCAGAGGTCTTCATTATCTTTGATGAAAGAAGACTGTTATCCTGGTGGATGTGAAGAAAAGTTGGAAAGAGAAGGTGCAAGAGAACTTGAAAGTGACGAATCAGATACTGAAGATCTTCCTAGAAGACGTCAAGTAAACCGATTTGTTTCAACAAAGCGACACTGACCTGCAGCGAGAAGAGAGGTTGTAATGAGCTGCAAAGAGTTTATCTTACAACGGCTTCCCGAAGACCAGAAGGAAATCTGCAGTAGGATTAATAGATTATTAAATTCTAAAAATCATATTAAGCTTGTAAACGCAGTTCGTGCAGACGTTGGAGGCCTGTTTGGTACAGATAAAGTAACAGATTTTACTGGTGACGTTGTAGGGTTGATTGCAGCAGAAAACCTCCCTACTCCGTCTAGTATGACATCATCTACTGGAAAGCTGTACCACTTTTTGAAAGTATCTCAACCTCACTCGATCCTAAGAAAGTTGATGCAGTCGTATATTTCTCTAACACCACACAGTGCAGGTCCTAAAAGGGCAGTGTCACTACATACGACTTCAAAATCAAACAAACAATCTGGCCTGTCACGAGAAGCTCTCAACTGTAGAATGCGCATCGCTCTCAACGGTGTTGGGACAGCCTTTGCCGGCCGCGGTGGCCGAGGGGACTGAGGCGTTTCAGTCACGGTCTGCACGGTCACTACGGTCGGGGGTTCGAATCCCCCCTCGGGCATGGATATTTGTGCCGTCCTAGTTCGTAAGTAGTTCATAAGTAGTTTGTAAGTTTCGGGACTGATAGCCCAGTAGTTGAGTCCCATAAGCTTTACAAACTTTTTGGGACAGCCTTTTCCGAGCCAAGGCCACCTGTGGCGAAGTTGAGAGAAGAAAGAGAGAAGGAAGCTGCCTGATTTTGAACTGCATCAAGACGAAGAGTTTGTAAAAAAGTTTTTTTGCAAATGACAGTAACCTTTAAATTTGATGTTCTTCGATTCTTTTAGTTAGGGACTTTGTAACTTTTTTTATCCAAATATTTTGTAAACCCAGTAATTTCATTATCCTTTAAAATTTTGTTTTAGGCCTATTTTAAAATATTTCTTGAAAATTGTTTCTGATGTGCATTAAAACATTTATAAAAACGGCAAAAGAATTGTTTTTACCTACAATCTTACGAGTTAAGGTATAAAATTACTGTTCAATACACTTTGAAAGAAAACTGTTACACTAGAACTTCACGTTCTTTAAAGACGTTTTTAGCACCAGCTCATTTTCTTCAGAATTAAGTACTTTTCTTAGGTAGCTTAAAACTGTAATTGTGTTTCTTTCCTGTTGGTGTACAGAATTCTCTAGAGCAAAAATACAAATTGAGGAACCATAACGTAATATGACCTTTTAAGACAAATAATGATTTATTAACTTTTGCGGAAAGTGCACAGGAAGGTATTTTAAGTAATCGTAGTACTTATATTAGTTTAATTTAATACTGTTTTCATTTAATAGCAATATCAAATTAAAGCGAACCTATAACAGGTACTGTATTCTATTTAACTACTTAACGAATAAAAGACAACAAAAACAACTTAAAGATTGTTTAACAAAATTAGGAGACATAAATGATTTCTTCAAAGTCCAAATTTAGTATTGTTCCACAAACATTTTTATTCATCATTAAAAACATGTAAAAATCTATTATGGAAAAATTAATCAGCATTGATTTTAATTAAAAAAAAGGCTTCAAAATACGGTTTTAGGCATCAATAATTTGAAATTTTTTCGGGGGAGGCCCCCGGAACCCCCGGATCATCATTCCAATGTCGCTCAGTGAAAATCCCTTAAAATATGCTCTGATTCTTCCTCTCTCCATTGTCTTCCGCCCCACTCTTTGACCGTTTCACCTGCGTCTGTAGTGAAATTCGACCTGAAATTCAATTTCACGCGGTTCAATTCTAATGATTTCATCTCCTGAACAGTGTATCCTACAGTAATATAATTTTCTGCTTACGTGCAGTGGAATTTCAGAAAATTTTCTGCGAAATGTGTTGCAAAAAATGTTAGTAGTAAAGATGAAATAAACTAAAATCTGATGCGTGATGGTGAGGTTTTTCATACAACGCATTGTTTATGACGGCATATATCCTGAAATATGTTTTTACTACGATATAATTTTGAAGGTACAGTCTTAGACAAAAAAAATTGATCGCCGGCCGGCCGACGCAGAATGCTAAGTCCGACGATGTGCACGATCTGGCAACACTGTAGAATGCGGTACTGTCAGGAGGAAGTGTTAGGTCCTTCTCGAGACGGTTCTCTGATATGTGACCGCGTGGTATCGCGGTAGGAGTCGTGTTTACAAGCGTGTAAGTAAGCAGACGCGAGATCGAATCCAACCACCTTCAATTTCTTTTTTTTTTAACCACAAATCGGCTATCTTAGTTATCAGTGTGGAAGGACCTCTAATATAACAGCGAAAAGCCCCAGAAATATTCCACAAAAGAACTCGCTGCTGCATCAAAACTGAACTGTTTACTCTCGGGAGTAGTGGGCACCGGCTACGGCGACGCGCCAGCGGCCGCATCGCGGCTGCCACCTGCGGATTCAATGACAGCGGCGCGCCGCTATGAGTTTTCTTACCGGCTGTTATATCCTTACCTCAAGTTCTGGTACTTATATTACAGTCACATATTGAATTTTTCTGACATGTATCAACATGATCTAAACGTCGTAAAGTAGAATCGGTATGAAGGGTCATAGGAGTGACTATTACCACATTTTTCTTGAACGTCATCTGGCCGCTCAATCCGATTCCTACTCACGATTGTTACTAGTAACGAGGTATGATGCTCCCATGCTGATATCTTAAAAAGAAATTAATGACTGAGTACTAAAAGATTGTTATACTCAGCAAAATGCAACCACAACGCCAGGGTGCGCCCATTTTTCGCAAACAACTGAGACACCACTTAGTCCCACTGTAAGGACAAACGACCAAAAAAATTACATCATGTGTTAGTACTACACTATAATAATTCCCGTTCATTTCACAAAGAATACATCGGATAGTGTGCTTTGGAAGTCACCCATTCTGCACCTACTCTTTCGATCATATGTCCTCAAATGTTTATCTTTCCTGCCCCTATTCGAATAACCTTCGACAAAAATTATTTCCAGACGAAAATACACGTCGAACATCTATTGGCGTCATAATTAGCTTGGAATCAGTTCGATTCTAAAGGTAGAGATATGGTAAACTACCAGAAAGTTGTCAGACTTTCGCATAATCTGATAGAATATTGCAAGTAACCACAAGAGGTTTCTTGTTGTTTTCGATGTGGATTCGTGCAACTCCTGTCACGAAAACAGCTAAAAAATTTTACTCAAATGAGACCCGAACCAGTGACCAAAGCCACCTTTCCATGGCAGACGACAACTTTACCCCAGAGCTAGCGAGGTGCTGTGCACGCCAGTTCTTTCCTACTGTCACATACATCAGTAGAAAATATTACTCGCAACGTAAGAGACTAGTTGGAATTTCGCCGTGTAAACAATTTTCTGGAACCAAAAGCATGAACAAATAGCCTTCTGTCGCCTCTCAACTGACAAACCAGTCAGATTATTCAATGGGAATTACAGGAAACATCAAGTGAATTTATGAGCATAGTTCTGTGCCAACCAGGAAGTAAGACCTCGGTACCAGCGTTGACAGACTTACACTGCGATGTTGCCAAGCTTCAGTCATACTATCAACAGGAAGAATAAGAGCCGAGGTGATTGCCAAGCGAGCTCGCAGAGACTTAGCTCGCGCCTCGCGCGCCTGGCGGGGGTCCGAACACCTAAAGTATATGTCAATGAGCCCCGCTCGTAAGTCCGTAACTAGCTTTAATGAGTCGATAGTTGTCACTAATAAAAATATACAGATGCACCGACCTCTAACGTAGTAATAAGTGTCTCAATTATTTGCGTATTCTGTCTTAAGCGCAATGACAACAAAAGTCATTCACCAGTGCTGTTTTACATTTCTTCGAGCTTTTCCATTGATTATACTGAAAACATTAGAAGATTAGATGTAAGCGTCAGTTTCCTTTACGATTATAGACTCAGAAAGTGTCTTTCTTGATATCGCTGTCAGAGGCACAAACGAACGAAGAGAGGCAAACAAACGAAGAGAAATCAAAGCAGCATTGTTTTCAAGATGTGAACATTTCTGGGAAGGCTTCGTAACATGATGTGCAAAATAAGAAGAGCTTCTGTTATCCAAACATAGAAGTAGTGACAGTAATGATAGATTAATTTATCCGTCATAATCTTCCATGTTGTACTTTACTTCTTTTTTTCAGGTTGTTTCCAATTTCTTATTTCATCCTCTTTCGATAGCTTCTAGCTTTATTACGTTCTTAATTGTGGTTAGTTCAGTTTATTTGATGATGTTCCTTTCTAAATAATTATTTTCTTCTTTGCTCATGCTATTGTTCATTTATTCTTCCAGAAGTATACGAATAATTGTTTCTTTAGCTTTTTATCATTCATTTAATACATATGTCCAACAAATGGTAACCCTCACTTAACCACTCCGACTGACATTGTTTTCCATATTTTTGTAGGTTACATTACTATGGATTTTCAAAACGTCTGTACCTTCTCTTGGACCCATTTTCTTTCTTATAATCCGTCTATTATTCTTTTTGTGTCGTCTGCACATTTGATAAGGTGTATATTTGCAACACTTTAACTAATATTTAATATTCATTCTAGTATTAGCATCACATAATCATAATGTATAAGAATTTAGCGGTCGTTACATGTAAGGATATCGATCGGAGTTATGTGCTCAGTATTGTTGCAAACACAGAATATCAAACTGTCCAGTGTTTTTTATACCTCCTAAGTAGACTGTTAGACCCGTAAATCAGTATGTGGGTTTTCCGACGAAATAGATATTGTTTTTGCGCATCTCCTATAGCATTAATGTGAGCGTTGTTCTGAGATAGAGGGAGTGGTGCTGTGGCTATGGTTTGCGGTTATCATGCGGACGTGTACAGAATATCGTTATAATATGCAATGGAAAATTATTCAGACATGTGCTTTTGTCGTAGCAGTGGCATTAATAAACAAACTTTCTTCAAACATGAATTATATTTCTGGTAGGTAGTTACAGTCTCACGTATGTGGATAACATTTGCTTGAGTATACTCTGATCAGGCACTTTACCATCAAAACTTTGTAGAGAGAAGAAACGTAGGCTTTTGCTGTGTAAAATTATACCACGAACAGGTACTCCACTTTACTGTGATGTTTCTTTTTGCAGGCAGGTTGAAGGTTTCACTAAAAATGTATAAAGCAGACAGCTTGCGTAAACCTAATGGAGAAAATATTTCGAGGGAAGTTTCTATAGAAATACAACATTCTGTTCTGCATCTGTTTAACGTGCCTGCTTTCGCACTAATGATCAGATCTGCGTGGTTAACGTCAAAATTGATCGCAGCAATAATAATTTTTAAATTATTTTTCAAAGCGATAGATTGGCTGGCCAGTGCTTACCTTTGTGCTGTACCACCAATAGTGACACAAGTGAAGAAAAAAAGAAAACATACGAAACGGACAAGCTTTCGGAACACAGTTCCTTCTTCAGGTGGGTGAGAAGGGAAGAAAAAATGATGGGAACGGAAAGGGAAGGTTAATCACGACCTAGGTCATGAGGATGGTTTTAAGGAGTGTGGAAGTCAGAGATACTGTATTTTAGTACTGAGTCAAGTCAGAGAGAATATATAAGCAAAGAGGAAAGAGCAAGCAGTACACACACACACACACACACACACAGTCACACACACACACACACACACACACACACACACACACACACACACGATATGTGCATGTTTTCATATACCAAGTTTTTCAATATGTGTCATATATGAATTTATATAAACTTTATAATTGGAAAAAGGCTTATAGTAAAAATAATAGCAAAAGTAACGCATTTATAGTTTGTATATAATATATTCAAGAAATGTGTACCTAAAAATCTTCCTGGGCTAGAATGCAACGTTGAGTCAGAATTTCAAAGCAATGGGTCAAGAACTTTCGGAGATTAACAGCTATACGCCTAACATTTTTATATATAGACGTGGGGACATAAGACGGGAAGTACACCCGCCTCCTCCTGTCATCGGTGAATACCGCTGCGCATGTATTCATTCATCACTGACTCACAGTTGCCAAAACGCTTCACAGAATTAACACAATTGTCAAATCATTCAGAGACAGGAGATGGACTGTAATAAAATTGACGTTGCTTTCCGAGCCATATTCACCCAAAAATTGAATATTACTTAAATCAGATCCAGTAGTTACACTTGGATAATTCCTATACGTTTAATTTGATAGCTGAAAATGTTCGTTAGTGTGGAGCTGCCTGGAATTTATTTAGAACAAACTCAAGAATCGAGGCATGCTGAAACAAAAATTCTAATCTGTAAAGCGCTTCTCACGTTTCGCGGCAAAGCATCAGCAGCAGTTATATTGTAACCATCGCTAATGTTGGACAGTAGAATTTCTATATCAGAAAAGTATGGATGCTTAGAGAGCGACACGGCGTCACGCTGTCTACCGGCTTTACAACATGGTAGTCCTGGTGGGCTTAATTTAGCGCTGATATCGTACGTGTCGGTGGTGTCTTCGCTTCTTATGACCATCAGATCATCAAGAACATGCAGAGAATGGAACCAAGAACCCTTAACATTTGAAAGAAAACACTCGTTTGTCTGCTCCAGTCCAATATACGATACACCTGTCTTAATAGGAATAAGAAGAGACAAAGTTAAGTCGTATGGTAAATAATGAATTCTGCAAATAATTGCTTAGGCAAATTACCGTCTGCTACACAGTTGAAATGTTAGCCATTACACAAGTTTGTATGTTACAATTAAGTAATCAGTTTGCTCCATTATTTCCACTGTTAGGAAATGTATGACCCATTAGTTATTTGAATAAATACACTTCCCACTCCGAGACACAAGTATTTGACATGTTTTGGCCTCTTCACAATCAATGCCTGACGAATGAACACCGCTGAAGTGCCATTACGTTTATTGTCTGACAAACAGTTAAATATAATTCGTGTGTAATAATCAATAATCCTAGGAAATTTACCTCTTCGTCTACAACGAGCTCATCTGAAGACTGAATTACAATGTCTCTCGTCATTTACAGCATGGAAAACCTATTTTCGTAATTCGTTGTTGTGCCATGGATGAAGATGAAGTGTAAGATGTAGTTATCATGATTGATCAAGTGGCTTTTAAAATGTGTATTACACGATGTCACGCAAAAACGAAGAAAGTAACACTATCCGCTACCCATATAGGCCATGATTTCAGTCAGGACACATGACGAGATATTTCTTTACGCTAGTGGAAGGCACCACTGGGCATCGATTTCTGTTCTCTCACTTTTTTCTTTTTCTAAGGCCTGTGAGAGTTAACTGCGGTTCATCAGTCCCTAAAATTACAAACTACTTATGAACTAGCTTATACTAAAGACGGCACACACATACATGGCCGAGGGAGGATTCGAGCCCCCGACGGGGAACGGCCTCGGCTTTGTAGCATAGCACCTCAATGTTCACTCACTAGCACCGCTTCCCGTCTGAGACTAAAATAGCCTCACTAGAGGGGAGACTGAACGAAACTGATGCTAAGACAATTTCTTTAACTAACGGATCAGAACGCATAAACGCCTAATGATGAGCAAAACGAGCTTGAAATGTGTTGTCCTATGTCAGGGTGTGCTGAGCTGCCAACGATCGCTGACGTGTGAGGATACATTATGCTTGAGTGATTGTGTGTTTGAATGTTTCTCTTTCTGAAGAAGGCTGCGGCATAAAATTTAAATGGTCTGAATGTGAATGTCTTATTTGTGTCTGCCTGTGACTCAGCGTTCATCTTTACGACGAGTTGTTTCCTATCTTTTGTTATTTTGTTATTATTATTGCAGAATGTTAAATTTGAGATTAAATAGTAATGCGGCCGAACTATGGGCAGGGCGAAGCTGGGAATTTGTATCTGACGGGAGGCGTGCATGGGTAGTCCTTGCAGGTGCGGTGATCACTGTGTCCCCAGTGGTGTAGGGGTCAGCGCAACTGCCTAGAAAGCAGGAGACCCGGGTTCGAATCCCGGCTGGGTACACATTTTCAGCTTTGCCCAATAGCAGTTGAAGTCATATATTCTACGAATATTAAATAATAACAACTGCAGGATCAGAATGTGACGTCTGGTCTTTCCGAACAGACGCCACATGTATATATATAATATGCCGGTGACGGGCAATGATCCTATCGTTAGTGGGGAGGGGTGGGCAAGTTTGAAGCCCTTACTCTTACGGGAATTAGTTAAACTACGAGTTTGAGTACTATGGGCAGGGCGAAGCTGGGAATTTGTATCTGACGGGAGGCGTGCATGGGTAGTCCTTGCAGGTGCGGTGATCACTGTGTCCCCAGTGGTGTAGGGGTCAGCGCAACTGCCTAGAAAGCAGGAGACCTGGGTTCGAATCCCGGCTGGGTACACATTTTCAGCTTTGCCCAATAGCAGTTGAAGTCATATATTCTACGAATATTAAATAATAACAACTGCAGGATCAGAATGTGACGTCTGGTCTTTCCGAACAGACGCCACATGTATATATGAAACCATACAGTTAAATCCCACCACAAAGCATGTTTAAAGCCGAAAGCTTTTAATAGTCTTGTATTTTAAATGGGTACGACTGCAACATCAACTACAAGAATCCTACGAAACACCTGAGTTCGTAATCGTCAGATGACATAGAATTCGCGACACTTGCCAGTTACTACTATAATATTGTTCATCTGTTAGAAACGAATTTATGTCAGTCATTGAACTGCATTTTGATTGGTGGAGCTGTAAGAATGGAGGCGTTTGTGTCTTCAGAATAAAATTACAATAAAAAAAAGCTGACAACGAGAAGCAGATTGGGTAGGTATGGAATTGCATCCAGTGTCATATTTTATTTAACATTTCCGGTTGCAATTGTCATTGTCTGGAAAGGGAGTGTGTGTGAATTAAGGTGTGGTGGACCGCAAAAATCCTTTTTCACTTCCAAAACGAGCTGGCAGACTGCTGCAAAACAGAAAATAGAAAAACCGAAAAGATAGTCGCTGTCAGAAAGACACGGTCATATTGCATTTCACTGCGATTAACTGGCATATTATTTGTCTGTTTATGTGTGTGGTACCAGAATGTGAATGCTTATTTACCCGCTACTGCAAAACTCTTTTACGGGCCGAAAATAAGTCCTACAAACCGACGTAGTTAAGTGTCAAGAACTAGTAGCGCATGAATAGTCTCTACAAGATCTGTCTGCCTGTCTGTGCCGTCGTACTAAACGCCTTCAATTCTCATTTGAATATTGTGACAGTGTGGAGACATCGTTCGTAACTATACCGTGCACCGACTCAGAAGCACTCTATGGAAAATGAGCTCAACGCTAAGCTAGTTGAACGTATTGAAATCTCGGTAAGTCTCTGTTTTGAGCGCAGTGCAAGTTTGAGAGCTCTTTGGCACCGGCGTGACCGCCGTTACTTCCGGTATGACATAGAAACATGATAAAGTCACTTAATATTTACCTGTCTGTTTGGTGAATCATCTCAGTTACTTACTTGAACGGTGCGACATCGGTGCATTACTTTCTACTTCAAGTGCAATGAGGTCATACCATGCGTAAATTGGCGGATAGTTGTAACCACCAATAGAACAAGCAGGAAGTGAGACGTAGCAGCGCGTTAGTAGCCCTGAGATGACTGTCTACTTCTTAAGCGAGGGCTGCTTTAGGTCATGGTACCAGTCCCTCTGTAGATCAGAATTTTAACCCTATTTTTATAGAGCTACCAGCCACTTAAGAAGATAACATAAAGGCTACAGAATTAGTCACTAATAACAGCATTACACTTAATGAGTGCACTAATGACGTTTATGTGCAAAAGCAATAATTTGGATTTTGTCGCTTTGAAAGTGTGTGTGCAATACTCCTGCTCCCATCTTTTGAATCCCGTCTGACCAGTAACAACGTCGCACGATGGTCAACTCATCATAGTTCATGACTTACCTGAGTTATCGAGTCTTCCTTCATATGTAAAATCATGAATACCGGAAAGATCTTTCTTGAAACGGGAAATCTCTTTTGTGAGGTGATTAGCACAAAAGTAATCAATCGCACCATACATACGTTTCGAACTATCTCCACTACTGTCATACCTATATGAGACTCAGTGACAACATGTTTTGAAAGTCTTGAAGCATACTGAATATTATTTGCATAAATAGCAGAGGCGATTCTTCCAGCTCGCTCGGCTCAGAGGAGTGACCGCATCTGTAATTTTTTGTTGTTGTCTTTTTTTAAGGGACGGAAACTGAGATCAATCTTAGCAATCAACATAGAATAAAAACTATCCAACGACCGCAAAGAATAGCTCTATTAGGAAAAAGAAAGCAGGGTTCCACTACCACTGCGGTACGTATTTTCAATATTACCGCTGTCTACCTGAATTCACTTTCCTGCAACTATCGATAAGTTTAAAGAATTCGATTAATAAAATGACGTCGTAAAGCCCCTTTAATCAGACTCAAACAACGAATATCATACTGAAAGTGATTGTCAACTCGGTAATAATCGACGGAGTTCCAGGACATGTAATAGTAATGTAATATTCACATGTATTATCCCTTCTCTAGTGCAAGTGAAATGCACCAAAACAAAAGTAGGGCTTAAGTAATTCATTTCTGTGAAATCCAAGAATTTGTATTGCAGTGGTCTGTAGGTCAAGAACGTATTTCCATTAACTGTTATTTCATTTTTATTTATTTGCATATAGACGCTTTTTATTCGCTTAATTTCACCATTTTTTGGTTTGTGGAACTGAAATAGACACCTCAGCTATTCATCCAACTGAATATTACTAGTTACGTTGAGTATTCATCTTTAGAACAATAGCAGAATACTTTCGGGAAAACTGACATCAATAGCCCCATTAATGTAGATATAAACCTGTACTTTGTGTCATTTATTAGACCTCTACAGTGGGTGTAGGGGTGAGAGCAGGAATTGGACGTGAACGAGAAGTGATATACTCATGCTTTTTGAACACTTTCAGTAAGTAATAACACTGTCGTGACAGAATTTAAATCGTTCGTAGGAAGACCAAATTATAAAATCGTTCGTAGGAAAACCAAATTATAAAATTTAGCTGCATATAATTGGCATCTGATGGGTTCGTGTTACGTGCAGAGGTGTCGAAACTGTTCACTAACTGTTGAGCGTCAGAACTTAACAGAACTGTGATATATTCCGAAATAGTGACAATTTGTCTATGCTGCCAATGGATAACGCCAAAGTCACTGAAATTTCTATAACAATCTGATCAACTGTGTCATCATATTACGGCCCAATGGTTCTCATATGAATACTGTGGGAGCTTGGAGCTTGTATTTATATGAAAACGGCTGGGGTAAAAACATAATTATAAATAAAACACTTTGCGACTGCTGCATATAATATCAGCACTATGCTCTGCTTCTTAACCCATAGTTATTTTGGATTTAGGGTTCTTTCTGCCTGAATGTTCTGCACAGTCATCAAAAGGTTTTCAGTATATCTGCTGCTCGTTTTTGTTGGGGGATTTGATGGGACTCTATACAACAGGTGATAGTATCATTTTTGCAATATTTGTAGACTGGATGTCAGTTTGGCTTAAAGATAATTTAATCTATACATTACTATCCCTAATTCTATGTTTGGATAACAGAAGCTCTTCTTATTTTGCACACCATGTTACGGAGCCTTCCCAGAAATGTTCACATCTTGAAAACAATGCTGCTTTGATTTCTCTTCGTTAGTATGCCTCTCTTCGTTCGTTTGTGCCTCTGACAGCGATATCAAGAAAGACACTTTCTGAGTCTATAATCGTAAAGGAAACTGACGCTTACATCTAATCTTCTAATGTTTTCAGTATAATCAATGGAAAAGCTCGAAGAAATGTAAAACAGCACTGGTGAATGACTTTTGTTGTCATTGCGCTTAAGACAGAATACGCAAATAATTGAGACACTTATTACTACGTTAGAGGTCGGTGCATCTGTATATTTTTATTAGTGACAACTATCGACTCATTAAAGCTAGTTACGGACTTACGAGCGGGGCTCATTGACATATACTTTAGGTGTTCGGACCCCCGCCAGGCGCGCGAGGCGCGAGCTAAGTCTCTGCGAGCTCGCTTGGCAATCACCTCGGCTCTTATTCTTCCTGTTGATAGTATGACTGAAGCTTGGCAACATCGCAGTGTAAGTCTGTCAACGCTGGTACCGAGGTCTTACTTCCTGGTTGGCACAGAACTATGCTCATAAATTCACTTGATGTTTCCTGTAATTCCCATTGAATAATCTGACTGGTTTGTCAGTTGAGAGGCGACAGAAGGCTATTTGTTCATGCTTTTGGTTCCAGAAAATTGTTTACACGGCGAAATTCCAACTAGTCTCTTACGTTGCGAGTAATATTTTCTACTGATGTATGTGACAGTAGGAAAGAACTGGCGTGCACAGCACCTCGCTAGCTCTGGGGTAAAGTTGTCGTCTGCCATGGAAAGGTGGCTTTGGTCACTGGTTCGGGTCTCATTTGAGTAAAATTTTTTAGCTGTTTTCGTGACAGGAGTTGCACGAATCCACATCGAAAACAACAAGAAACCTCTTGTGGTTACTTGCAATATTCTATCAGATTATGCGAAAGTCTGACAACTTTCTGGTAGTTTACCATATCTCTACCTTTAGAATCGAACTGATTCCAAGCTAATTATGACGCCAATAGATGTTCGACGTGTATTTTCGTCTGGAAATAATTTTTGTCGAAGGTTATTCGAATAGGGGCAGGAAAGATAAACATTTGAGGACATATGATCGAAAGAGTAGGTGCAGAATGGGTGACTTCCAAAGCACACTATCCGATGTATTCTTTGTGAAATGAACGGGAATTATTATAGTGTAGTACTAACACATGATGTAATTTTTTTGGTCGTTTGTCCTTACAGTGGGACTAAGTGGTGTCTCAGTTGTTTGCGAAAAATGGGCGCACCCTGGCGTTGTGGTTGCATTTTGCTGAGTATAACAATCTTTTAGTACTCAGTCATTAATTTCTTTTTAAGATATCAGCATGGGAGCATCATACCTCGTTACTAGTAACAATCGTGAGTAGGAATCCGGATTGAGCGGCCTGATGACGTTCAAGAAAAATGTGGTAGTGGTCACCCCTATGACCCTTCATACCGATTCTACTTTACGACGTTTAGATCATGTTGATATATGTCAGAAAAATTCAATATGTGACTGTAATATAAGTACCAGAACTTGAGGTAAGGATATAACAGCCGGTAAGAAAACTCATAGCGGCGCGCCGCTGTCACTGAATCCGCAGGTGGCAGCCGCGATGCGGCCGCTGGCGCGTCGCCGTAGCCGGTGCCCACTACTCCCGAGAGTAAACAGTTCAGTTTTGATGCAGCAGCGAGTTCTTTTGTGGAATATTTCTGGGGCTTTTCGCTGTTATATTTGAGGTTCTTCCACACTGATAACGAAGACAGCCGATTTGTAGTTTAAAAAAAGAAATTGAAGGTGGTTGGATTCGATCTCGCGACTGCTTATTTATACGCTTGTAAACGCGACTCTTACCGCGAGACCACGCGGTCACATATCACAGAGCCGTCTCGAGAAGGACCTAACACTTCCTCCTGACAGTACCGCATTCTACAGTGTTGCCAGATCGTGCACATCGTCGGACTTAGCATTCTGCGTCGGCCGGCCGGCGATCAATTTTTTTGTCTAAGACTGTACATTCGGTGTTATATGTTCATACAGTCTGCAAAATGTGACACGAATAGGTTTTGTAGTGAAGACATCTTAATTAAAACCTTTTCCCTGGTGGGGTGGTTTCCGAAGAACCTAGTTGCCTATGGCTTCATATCTCCTTAACTACCATGATATAATATTGGAGCTAAATTCAGTGATATATGTGGATAATGTTAACAAATTATAAACAAGTAATATATTAAAAAGTCACACCTGATGCTGTAGTTTCACTGAACGCTAATGTAAGCAGATGGTAATTTTCGACGCCTGTAAGTGTCCATCATGACGTATCTCTTGAACTAAGAGCCATACAATGGTATAATTTCGTATGTTCATGTTGTCCTATATGTAGATACTACCTGCAAAGCGTGTTGCAAACAGAAGTAATAGTTAAAAAGTAATAAATTAAAACGTCGTAGCACTTGCGTAAGTTCAATCGAATTAATAGCTAAAACGTGGTAAGAGAAAAACATTTTTCCTTCAATCACAATCATTTTGTGGGGGATGTCGGCGAGAATAATTTGTGTAAGGGTTTGAAACTGCATACGATGTTTTGTGGACATAGCTTTTAACATTTTCTAGTGATGGATGCACAAATTTGAATATTTGAGTGCAAAATGTTCAAATGTTTGTTAAGCTTATGGGACTTAACTACGGGGTCATCAGTCCCTAAACTTACAAACTACTTATGAACTAACTTATACTGAAGACGACACAAACATCCATACCCGAGGGAGGATTCGACCTCCGCCAGGGAACGGCCTCGCGCATCGTAGCATAGCGCCTCAATACGCTCGGCCACTCCGACGCGGCTATTTCAGTGCCGTCAACTTCAAGACACTCACAGTTTCTATGTAGTCTTGTCTAACCGTTTTCAGCTTTACATAAAATTACATCTCTTAATGAGTAGAATATGACAGCATGTTTTTTTTTCGAAATCAGTCGATAACTATGCGAAGTACTGAAAATCAAACTTTTCTTCGTATTGGAAGCTGTTAGGTAGCACACACATACATTTTATAGTATATACAGATTTACTTTCTATTCCGTTCTTGATTATGTAACTGTGAAGCAAACAGTTATGAAAAATGAATAGAGCTTCATCCCACTTGCTTGTGTTACTAGAATCTTCTCGTTATTTCTGTAGAATGTAGATGCTATTATAAATCGCCTCGTCTCTGCTGCGCGCTGCTTCTGAAATAGTGCGTTCAGAAGAATGTTATCAAAATTTACGAAATTGATCCTTAGTGAAGCATGAAGTCAGACCCTCCCAGCGGGCTGCATTTTCCTGAAATGTTTCCTTCGCTGTTATAAGAGAAGTAAGAAAACGAAAATATCATTAGACGGGTAGAGAAAAACTGTTTCACAGGGTGCACAAAAGCCCAACTGGAGAGCAGGATGTAAGTTTATTTTAATTTATTATTAGATAATTTGGTTTGCAGAATTAATTTTTTTCAGGTACTGCTTATTGGGGTGACAACTTCAAGCTCTCATACTTCGTAAAGTATTTGATTCGGAAAAAACATAATTTTGCTACACAATCTATACATATTACAAAATGTGTGTGTGTGTGTGTGTGTGTGTGTGTGTGTGTGTGTGTGTGTATTTGGTAGGGGGGGGGTGATATCAGTCAAACTTAGTAGACATGTTCCTCACTATCAGAAAACATAGTTCAGGAGTTAAGACGACATAAGGAATGAAATTCGCTAAAAACTGCTACCCACATCATGCGATAATGTTCCATAACTGCTCGTAAACTAATTGACCAATTTCAACAAAATTCTGCACACATTTTTGCCTTCAGGACACAATTATTATGAGGATAAAAATCACCTACGATACATATTTATTTTATTTAACATGCCCCATTACATAGTAATATTACACGTAATACTACAATACATATGTCAGGAGACGTGAAGTAACAGTCACAAAAAATGCCCATCATGCTGCGTGTGATAAGAATTTATTCATCCACTACTGCGAATGAAAACACTTAGCCAAACTTTATCTCATTGACAATCCCAACAAAATTATGAAAGGAAAAAGGTTTATAGCTTACTACTTTTCCGCTGTTCGTGCAGCCACGAAAGTGCAAATCGTAAGACTCTAACTTGTTAGAACGTTAATATATTTTTTCAGCATTCCACTGTGCGTGTATTTTTCAGCAACAAAAAACAGGTTGATGTCAAATGGAACTAACTAGTAGTTAGAGTTAAGTTTTTCTACGGTATTAAAAAGCCTCCTTGCCACTTTCCTTTATTTTTTTCTTTAAGAAATTGGCAAATCAGGAACGATGAAAGCCAAATGAACACTAACATCAACAGTTAGTTTCACTTAATCGTTCTTTACATGTTGGATCGAAACATGTCCGACGGCAGAAAGACTGTCTGGCAGTGAATATAGGAAAAGACGGGCGCTGAAGGAAGATGACGATAAGAAGCAAAAGGATGCACGACAACGATATCTCAAGCCAAAGAGAGAACGACCTAGCAGCGGCGAGGGTGGAAAAATAGATCCTGAAAGTACAGAAACTGGTGGAACTACTTCAGCTACATCTTTATCTTCAGGACATGACCAGAAAGTTGACGAACACAGTACTGCGACCACCGCATACAGTAGCATTGTTGACGGTGGGTCATCCACAACATGTTCAACAGACCTCGCCTGGACTCAAGACCTGCTTTGGGACGATAGCTTCGAGATTAAAACATCAGGCAGAACTGAAATTTGGCGACCTGACTCGGAAAATACCGGAGGAACATCAGCCGAGGTACTCACCACTGGAGAAGGGACTGAAGGCGAGCCTAAACTGGAAGAGACAGTTGACCCAGATCCCGGATGATGGCCGGAAATAATTACCGAGTGTATTCGAACGACGTTGGTCATGCGAGGCCCTCCAGAGCGCATTAAGGGAGCTGAAGAATGTCCTGAAAACGCGGACAACCGGCGTTTCAGCCCTGTGCACTACAGCTATTCTTTGAAGAAATTAGGAAAAACAAATAGACATTGGTAGGTGTACTCAAAGAGCAAGGATGCTGTGTTCTGCTTTTGTTGCAAACTTTTTTCGTCGTCTACAGTAAAAATTGCAAAGAACGGTCATCATTATCTTGGAAAGGAAATCAGAATGAAATAATTCATCTTATTAGATCGTCTATAACCAACAACATTCTATTAATGATGAAATCTGGACTGAACACCAGATATTTCAAAAGTTAAGCACATGACACTTGTAGTACCTTTCGTCCAGGAGGCAAGACTCGACGGGGTATACGATGTTCGAATTCGGAAGCATTTCCTGGGATTTCTTCCAGTACCCGATTCTTCAAGCTCCACTTTGACGCAGGTCTTACTCAAGTTCTTGGAAGAAAGAAACATCCTATTATGTAATATGAGAGGCCAAGGACACGACAATGGAGCAAACATGAAAGGAAAGAAGTCTGGTCTCCAGAAAAAAAATTCAGATATTAACAAGAGAGCATTTTATGCACCATGTAGCAGTCACTCATTTAATCTTGTTGTCAACGATGCCGCTATATCTTCTAAATATGCTGTTTCCATGTTTTCGACAGTGAAGAGCTTGTATGATTTCTTCTCGTCCTCCGTTCGACGTTGGGATGTCTTGAAGAAGTACCTGCCTAACCTGACGCTGAAGTCACTGAGCGATACTAGGTGGGAAAGTCGCATCGATGCACTTACTCCCCTGAGGTTTCAAATTGGAGGCGTTTATGATGCGCTGGTTCAAATATCAGAAGAATTCGATGGCATGACCGCTCACAAAGCAACGTCACTTGCGAATCAAATAAAAAATTACACCTTTCTCACTTTTCTGGTAATCTGGTACGACGTTCTGCTTCACATCAGTGTAGTCAGTATGACCCTCCAGACCATTGACATAAATGTATCCGAGGCCGTGGAAATGTGTGAAAAAACGAAAGCATATTTTGAGACCTGCAGAACTGAAGAAAAGTTTGTAACTTTCTTGACGGATTCCAAAGAAGTGGCTACAGAATTGGAGTTAGAAGATCTAACGTTACCACGGATTAGTGTTTCCCGTCGACGAAGTAAGAAGCCAATACACTTTACTTATGAAGGAAGGGATAAAACAATAGATGACCCAACAAAACGTTACAAGATTGAATTCTACTATTATCTTTTAGATAAAGTAACCACATCTTTGGATGAGAGATTAAATCAACTGAAATCTCATTGTGATTATTTTGATTTTCTCTACGACATCGGCGAGCTGAAGAATGCACCTCCTGACAGCCTGGACACAAAGTGTAGAAACCTCGCAGCGATTTTGCAAGATCATGAGTCAAGAGAACAAAAATGTTCAAATATTTGTTAAGCTTATGGGACTTAACTACGGGGTCATCAGTCCCTAAACTTACAAACTACTTATCAACTACTTTACACTAAGGACGGCACAAATATCCATGCCCGAGGGGGGATTCGAACCCCCGACCGTAGTGGCCGTGCAGGCCGTGACTGCAGCGCCTCAGTCCCCTCGGCCACCGCGGCCGGCGAGTCAAGAGACATTGATGCACTAGAGTTGAAGGAAGGACTAAAAGTGCTTTCAACATTGTTGAAACCTGGAATAGGTCCAAACGAGACTCTGAAGTTTATAGGAAGACATAATTTTTGCCCTAATGTCAACGTTGCTCTGAGAATTCTCATGACACTCCCAGCGACAGTTGCGAGTGGAGAGAGGAGTTTCTCAAAACTGAAATAGATAAAGACATACCTCCGATCAGCAATGAGCCAAACTCGTTTGAATGATCTTGCAACAATTTCGATTGAGCATGAGCTTGCAGACGAGTTAAATTACACAGATCGTGTGAAAGAGTTTGCACAAGCAAAAGCCAGGAAGGTTCGATTTGTCTAGTCTGTTTTTAAATTTTTATATTATGTTCAGCGTCTTAGTTATTTACTGTGTTGCTTCTTACTTTGTCAACATTAAATAGTTATTGTAAATATTATTGTTCAAACCAAATTATCGTTAAATTGTAAAATTATTTTGTTTTCCGTTAAATACATTATCTGTTCACAACCAATGAAAAGTGTTTATTTACGTTAACTGTAAGTTCATGCCGCGCGGGATTAGCGGAGCGGTCTAAGGCGCTGCAGTCATTCACTGTTGTGCAACTGGTCCCGGCGGAGGTTCGAGTCCTCCCTCGGGCATGGGTGTGTGTTTTTGTCCTTATGATAATTTAGGTTGAGTAGCGCGTAAGCCTAGGGGCTGATGACCCATAGGATTTCACAAACATTTGAATATTTTTGTTACTTCTCAAGGCTTATTAAAATTAGCTAGATTTCTTCAGCCAGGTTTGATTCTATTTTTGAGCTGGTGCCCAGCGACTGTCTTGTACAAATCTGTAGAGAATATCACCAATCACTCGCAATTTTTGTTTTTATTTTCCAGATCTATATAGATTTTGGGCACAGTGTGGATATTTTCAATGCTTTGAGTTATGTTTAAATCTATACCGTCATGCTGAACGTAACTGTCAACATGACGGTTTAGATGTAATGACATATTAAAAGCTTTGTGACTGGCCTAGGAAGAGCTGAAAAAAAAAGCGATTGATTGCTGAGATTTCCTTCAGATTTGTTTAAATAAAGTTCCACAACGCAACGCGACCTACCAGGGTGGAGGGACTTATTATATGCGCATCCTTAAAAAATCAGAAGAGATACAGGTTTTGTTAACTGTTGTTGATTTATAGTAACAACATGCTTTTTACAGATTACAGATGTGTTAGTATGAGCCGCGGCAGAGCGGCCGAGCGCATTGAGGCGCTATGCTGCGATGCGCGAGGTCGTTTCCCCTTGGGCATGGATGTTTGTGCTGTATTTAGTCGGCTGTAAGGTAGTTAATACGCAGTTTGTAAGTTTAAGGACTGATGACTCCACAGGTAAGTCCCATAACCTTAACAAACATTTGAACATTTGATTTTTTGTTAGTATGATCTAGAACCTGTTACCAAGAAAGGAGTATCTTACGAGGACCACAAGACATTTTTAGAATATTGTTCTTTGCCAGTTGTTGTTGACTTTTATTTAAAATACGCTTTTGAAATGTAGTCGTAACATAGTAATATAGAAAATGACTTTCACTGTGAAAGTCGTATCTACTAGAACTAGCCCATATGCCCGTGCTTTGCAACGGTTGTTGAAGTGCCACGAATACCAATCATACCTTCTGACTACGCATTTCAGTTTAGACGACTTCAATTTCCACTTACAGTCTGTTTTGCAATGACAATTAATAAATCTCAGGGCCAGTCGTTAAAGGTGACAGGCATTGACTTGGAAGATGATTGCTTCTCACATGGGCAGTTCTACGTCGCCTGTTCAAGAGTTAGTTCGAACAGAAACCTGGTGATTTTAGCACCCAACAGTACGACAAAAATGTTGTATACAAAGAAATTCAATGAGCTCTAACTTACTATCTGGATCATAGACATGATGTAATAGCGCGAGTGTTCAAACTAAAAGAAATAATTTTTTTACATATGTTAATTGTTTAGCTGAACTAAAATGAAGGATACAAGGAATATCTCCATATTACACAAATAAAAATAAGTAAATGGTAGAATAGAATAAGATTTGTAATTTTAACTTCAAAATTGCCTAAATAGCAACAGATTTTCGAAAAACACCCCCTCTCCAATTTAACCCCCTTGATGGTTGAATTTCCAAAAATACCGAAACACGTATTTTTTAAATCATAACGAACAATATCAAAATACCAATTTTTGTAGCTATAGCTTCAAAATTGCCTTGACAACAATATGTTTTCGAAAAGAATTTTTGATCCCTTCTTTTACCCCCTTAGTTATTGAATTTCCAAAAATACCGAAACACGTGTCTTTTTAATCATGATCAAGAGTCCATAACCTATGTTTCGTAGTTATAGCTCGAAATTTGAGTTAACAGCAACATTTTTTGAAAATTAATTTTTTGCGTCCTCTATTTTCCCCCTTATTGGTTGAATTTCAAAAAATGTCGGAACACGTGTCTTTTAAATCCGAACCCCGAATCCTAATCCGAAATTTTGTAGTTCTAGCTTCAAAATTGCCTAAATAGCTACGAATTTTCAAAAAACGTTTCATCCCCTATTTCACCCCCTTACGGACGAAATATCGATAAATCGCTTCTTAAATGACGCCTACAGAGTAAGATCAACACCCTCCACAAATTTCAAGTTTCTATCTTCAGTGGTTTGGGCTAGGCGATGATGAGTCAGTCAGTCAATAGGGACACTTCCTTTTATATATAGATATAACGCTGGCTGAAGTTGTTGAGTGACAGAGACCGCCTTGTCTTGAATCATGATTCCTTAACTATTGTATTCAAGGGGAATTAAATACTCCCCCCCATAGGCTAATAGGCAAATAATTCTTTTGAAAAAACTAAAGTATGTGGTAATTTTTACTATTATTTCGGCGAAATTTTGCAGAACTATTTAAATTTTGTACAGATAACTCGAGAACTATTGCATATCTGTCTAGAACTATGAAAAAAATTTACATTTTTCAAAAAAGGGGTGCCAATTTCACAGTTGCCTGCAGTTGGAGCTGTGCATTTTCTTTCACCTTGTAAAGAGGAAGAAATGAAAACATGTCCCTGTAAAACGGAACCGCAGGAAGTGATCCACAAGCCTCGTGTAACCTTAAACCGGCCCAGGTGATTCGCAGAGACGAATGCTGCGTATTGAAGAGCTCCAAGCATCCGAGAGGCAGAGCGGTCCAAGGTCGTCTGCGACCCCTACCTCAGAGAACAGGTTACGGCAGGAGTAGCGCCACGGAATTGCCCGTACCTGCAGAGGCGAGGTAGAGGGGCCTCCACACGCTCAATATTAATAACAATACTAGTCCGTCAAACCTTATGTATAGTCCAGTCAAATTAGGGTTTCACCTCGGAATGAGAGATAACAAGCTGAATATTTGCACCAGCCTTTGTTTTGGCATTCTAAATGATATGTCAAAAGTTTCATAAAATCTCGTGTCCGCGACTTAAGTTATTAAAGGTCACGAAAATCAGTTTTTCGCAAATATCTCGCTTCCTATGCATTAAATGGTATTTGCATCTCTAATAAAAGTTGTAGAGCACGAAATTACCTACAATTTTTGTTTTAAACATTTTTTGTGCAATTCGTCGTTTTTTAGATAGAGCGCGGAGAGCGCACAGGTCACAGCGCTCAGACATATGAGACTAATACGAAGTCAGCTGCGAATCCCAGTCAATGGTACGTTGAATAAAGCAATTATAATTATAAATAATATTTCATTATATAAGACGACAGTTTCACCGTTGTTTTAGATAAATATATAAAGTATTTACAAACACATTATGGCTCAAGAATGGTTGTTATATTTGACGGATACTCGGACTACAGTAGAAATACTAAAGCTATGGAACAACTAAGAAGAACTTCTGTTCTTTCAGAATCGTATGAAGTTTGCTTTGAGGAAACAACGATTGTGCCAATCAGCCAAGAGAAATTTTTATCAAATCGATCTAATAAAAAAAGCTAATTTACTTGCTTGTTGAAAAATTAAAAACTGTTAAATCACTACAAAACAAGCCAGAGATGAAGCTGATGTTTGTATAATCGAAACAGGTATTGAAGAATCAGAGCACCAAAGGACTGCCGTCATCGTAGGAGAAGATATTGATTTGCTTGTCATTTTAATTGGACGTACTCAATCGCATCAACAAGAAATTTTCTTTATAAAAAGTTGGTAAAGGCAATGTTAAAACACAAATATACTCCTCCAAAAGTTTTGAACATTATCCCCGTTGTAAAAAACACATTTTACTTTTGCACGCATTGAGTGGCTGTGAACGACATCTGCGTTGTTTAAAAAAGGAAAATACTTTTGTTAATATATTGGAGAAACTTCCAGATTTGGATTAGCTAGCTCAAGTATTTCAACAAGAAAATGGCCCTGCGCAAACGTTACTTGAAAATGAAGTACGTATCTTGTTGGCAATATATAACGCTCCAAAATCTGAAGACAACATAGATCATCTTCGATACACGCAATTTGTTTAATCGACAAAACTTAATAAACCTGTGCAACTATCAAATCTGCCACCAACTAATGCAGCAGCTCATTAACATATCAATCGTGCTTACTACCAAGTACAAACGTGGTTAGGAAACTATATAGAACCCCAGGAATGGGGTTGGGTGCTGCAGAATGAACATTTGGAGCCAATACTAACAATATTACCACCTGCACCAGATGACTTCCTAAATACAATATTTTGCAACTGCAAAAATGATTGTGGTTCGCGCTGCGGGTGCAGGAAATCGGGGATGCAATGTTCATCTCGATGAAGAAAGTGCATATGATCCCGAAATCTTGGAAGGTTTAGAGACGACGATCGTCGATTACGAGGATGATAATGAAATGGACGTTTTCGAGCGACCGGATGAAGACGACGATGATGATCGAGAAGATGAAAATTGAGACCTATGTATGATTAATAATTAAAGTGAATAAAAATCCTCCTCACATTTCAACTTCTAATTGTAATAAACGAAGCATACATGACTACTAAATAAAGATTTACATAAAACGTATTTCCTCTTTTTTTATATATATTTTTGCTTAAATATAATTAAGTCTTATAGTTAATTTTATCCTTTTCCACATGAAACATAATTAAGATATGAAACTTCCTGGCAGATTAAATTGTGTGCCGGAACCGGGACTCGAACCTGGGACCTTTGTCTTTCGCGGGCAAGCGCACTACCGACTGTGCTATCCCGACACGACTCACGATGCCGCCTCACAACTTTACTTCCGCCAGTACCTCGCCTCCTGCCAGGCGAGCCAGATATCACAATAAAATTATGCCAATTTCCTTCCAATGCGTATTAGAATGCTAGTAATAAGGATGAAAACGCATTTTGGAGTGCTCTCGCCGCGATAGCTGGAAAGCAGCTCGGCGTGCTGAAGTGGGATTCAGCCGCGCTGGTACGTGCGCAGAGAGGCGGCGCAGTCGTCTGTTCGCTAGTGCGTATGCGCAGATGTGATGTCAGGCCTGACGGCTTATGGTTGCTGAGACCGACTGCAGCACCAAATCAATATTTCTCTTCGCGCTGCATGTAAAGGTTGCGGAAGAATAGTATATGACGAATATTGCGGCATAGTCAAATAGCGCGCTGGCTTAGGCATCTTCCGCGTTGTCTCTCAAACCTACTTGTGTGAAGCTCGTATTCAAATACCTCTGAGTCTAAAAGTTTAATTTCTGTAAATAAAATTAATATTTTTAAACGTTATATTTACTACCTGCAGTGAATACATGCAGTTGGCAACGCTGTTATAAATTACCCTGAAGGTTTACTGTCAATACAGTATTAATTGGTATTTAATTAAAGGCAATCATACAAAGGTTGACACACTTCAATCACAAACAACATTAGTAATATTTAGCCAACATGCGAGTGAAACTGCGCTTTTCAGCCAAGCAGTTTCATTGGTCGCTTGTGTAGAACGCAGATGACGTGGTGGGGATGTTGCTAAGCTCCGTTATTTCCATGGTCAGTCACGCTTTGTGTGTTCGCTGAAGAAGTGTTTCGCGGTCGTGAAAGTGCGCGTTACGTACTGTGCGAGCAACGTGGAGAATTCTGTAGATGATCTGCAACAGAGCCCATTTTCCAATAGAACCTTGGAAGAGAAACTGAAAGTGAAAGAGTTAGGTAGACCTACTCCAGTTTTAAATCCCAGTCAAAAGGCTATAGGAAGTGGCAAGAAAAGTGAGTACACGAGGAAGAACGAAAGTGTATGAAAACAGTTGGATTTTCGGATGTGATATTCGCAATGCACTTTTTTGCTTTCATGTTTGTTGTTTGGGAACAGTGATGCGTGGAGTATAGGGGGCGTGAAAGACCTCGGACGTCTTCATGCATTAATAAAAAAACACAAAGGAAATCATAAACATATAAATAACATACTTGATCTTTGTTCATTAGGTAAAGCTAATATCACAACAATTTTAAGTCATGCCTTTTATTTTAGTATATTTTGTTTTCTGTTTATTTTTGTAATATTGTAGCACACTGGTCAAATTTTGTACGAGCCGCCACTGCTAGGCATGGTCCTTTTGCAGGTGGTATGCCGTTGCCTTCCTCCGACCCATAGGGTAAGGCGGCCAACCGTCCCGGATTCTGCGGGACCGCCCCGCATTGGAAAACTTCATAAAAGTGTCCCGCAAAATGGCAAATTTGTCCCGCAGTCCTGCATCCCGATAATTTTTCACATTCCACCGACTGCAGACTACTACCACGTATCGTAAGCATTACGAATCAGGATATGAAGACTTATGACAGTGATTATGTGCAGTAGTTTTGTTGTCTGGAAAAGAAATATGTAGTACGACTAGGTGAAAAACCTGTTGCTGTTAGCGCGGGGTGACCACTCTTAATTCTATATGATTGATAACGATCTCAATAACAATAGGTTCCAAACGAAACGTTCCGGGAGATGCCGAAGTACAACGGACGTTTTTTTTAGGTTGCAAGTTAGTCCGCGCGGAGACTCGCCATTGTTGATTTGTGTTTGCGTGCTTCGCCGGGTTCCGTGAACAAATTTGTTTTATTAGTGCCGCCGACATTACAAAAATGAAAAAGAAATTGTCAACTGACCAAGGACTTCCAAAAGGGGTTACCTTTTTTACAGAAGTGTACACCACCATCAGAAGTGCGGTGCAAAACGTGTAATGAGGTGTCCTCAGTTGCTCGCGGCAGTAAACATGTCATTTAACATCTGACAAAGATAAAAGGGTACAGACCGCCACAGATACATGATCACTCTCAACTTATTTCTGTCAGGAAAACTTCGCTGACTAACAAGGAAAGTACTTGGGCTCGAACAAACATATCTGTATGAACGTTTGGTTACAGTATCTATACGTACACCTCAATGTGCTGGTGGGTGTCGTTTGTGCCGTTCTTAGTATAAGGTAGTTGATAAGTAGTTTGTAAGTTTAGGGACTGATGACCCCGTAGTTAAGTCCCATAAGCATAACAAACATTTGAACATTTGATGTATATGTGTTTGTTCGAGCCCAAGTACTTTCCTTGTAAGGAGGACTTGTAAGAACAGATGGCTTGTGGGTTTTCCACAATGTAAGTCACTATCAGACTTTTATATCGATGGAATTGATTCAAAAAGTGTTTCAAAAAAGTTTAGTTGCGGGAAAACTAAGTGCGAAGCAGTAATAAACAATGTGAAAGCTTCTTTTCTTTAGCTATCCTTCAGAGAGAACTTCAGAAGGAAAACTTTTCATTTATCACTATCTGTACAGACATTTCAAATCACAAAGACCTCAAAATATATCCAATATTAGTGCGGTACTTTCATCAATAGACTGGAATTAATGTAAAAATATTAGATATCCTGAATTTCCTTGGTGAAACTGCAGTTATATCATTCTTCAACGGACATACTGGAAAATCAATGGGAGAAAGAGAAAATCATGGATCGTGCCAATAGAAATTTTGGCGGAGTTCAACGAGAATGACAATGCAGAGCTTTCTTCAAACTTCGTGAGGAAGACAAAGACTTGGCGTGGGGTGGGCAGCGTACATTGCACACAGCTCTAGACTACACAAACATCAGCAGATTTACCAGTGGACGTCGAATATATTGTTACGAAGATTTATTCGTACTTTTACACAGTGCGTATAGAAGGACTCAAATTTTTTGCGAACACAGAAATTCAATACAAAAGAATCCTGGGACATAGTAAAACACGATGGCTTGCTCTTTTGTCTGCAGTAGAGAGAGTCCTGACACTGAGTCGTGTGTTCATAGTACCCATACACATCCCCGAAATGTCCCGCATTGGGATTTGAAAAAGTTGGCCGCCTTACTATTGGGGGACCTACAGTTTAATGTGGGTTCCGAACCACGGTGCTACTCGGTATTTTTCACATGAGCAATACTGTCAGACGTGAAAAAAGTGGAAATTGACATATAAAAATCCTAGGACCTGGCGGGCAACCTTTGGATTTGTAGTCTCACACTCTTCCACTGTGCAACCAAGACGCACATTAAAAACCACTGATTATACCTTTGAATTTACTAGTAAGATATGACGTCTTTGTTCTTGAATAACTGATTTAAGTTTGAGGAGTATGGCATACTGTAGATTCTGTATTGTTTTTTACACTACATGAAATTTCCGAATAACCACTACATTATGCTCTATTTTTCCACATCTCCTAAAATAGTGGACCGATTTCAACTAAACTTGGTACATATATTGCATACTATCAGACAACAATCGATGTGGCCTTAAAACTACCTACGGCACACATTCAGGACATATGAGCCATAAAAACTTTCTCATCGCTCGACACATGATATACGAGACTTACATAGAGCCGTCCGGGAGTATCCAAGCGGTCTGGAGCGCCACGTTACCGATCGCGCGGCCTTCCGCTTCGGAGGTTCGAATCCTCCCTCCGACATGGATGGTGTGTGTTTTTCTTAGGGTAGTTTAATTTAGTTTAAGTAGTTTGTAAGCCTAGGAACTTATGATCAAATTAGTTTGGTCTCATAGAATAAGAAACATTTGAACAATTTTGAATTTACCTAGAAAGGGGGTGGGGGAGAAGAGAGGGGGAAAAATTATGTTGACAAAGGGGCAGGAGGTGATGGAAATACATGAAGATAAAATATTTTCCGAAGTTTTATTGTGACTAGTATTGCCTGTGGTCGAAAATCAACCAATTGTGTTGGCAACGTCAACAACACGATAGAAAATCTTTGCCCATTTGTTCGAACCACATAGAATGACTCGATTAGTGTATCGTACAGACCATGAAGTAAACAAATAATGCTGTTCCTGCTTTATGGTTGACAGGTTCTTGTATGTACCCTCGTCCGCTCAGTGAAAATAATTGTCCTCGTAAAGCGAAGAAGAGTCCATGAGAAAACATCAGCGTTGTCAAGCGATTGGCTAAAATGAAGATTCACAGGATTCTCACTATTCAGCATCTGTTGCCAACATTATCATAGGAGGCCGCTGGGATATTTGGTAAAATTTAACCGACACTGTGAGGTATGAAACGGTATATTTTACATGTTAAGGAAAATGCCTGACACAATAACAAATAAAAACGGAAGTATATGCTTCTCATGCCATTTTCGAATGATATAACTTTAATTAGTCTAATATTTGAAATGGAACTAAAATTTCGGTGTTCGTATATTTATACAGCGCCAAGAAATAATGTCATTTCGATACTGCGATATTCAGAATTCCAGAGCTGACAACATGTCGACTTCGTAGTTCCACCCTTGCACCGCTACATGCCTCTCCCGGTGCATCATCATTTATAACGGCATTCTCGACTTCGTAGTTCCACCCGAGCACCGCTAGATGCCTCTCCCGGCGCATCATGCTTTATATCGTCATTCATATGAAAACATCCATTTCCTTTAATCACTCTTCATCACTGCGAAATTGGAGCATTTGAACGGCACAAGAAAGTGAGTTGGGAGCACTCCATGTTTCGATATTCACTTATTTTAATACGTTATTTTAATACTGTAGATGCGCTGAATTACAGCGTATTTGGTCGAAGCGATTAGCCAATCAGTGAGATGATTCTTGGAGAATGCAGAACTTGATTCAAGCTGTATATAGGAAAATTTCTACTTCCTTTTACCACTTTTAATGGCTAAATGCACACATAATATTTATATTCGTGAGTTCTACGACAAACAATCTTTCGAATTATGTAACTTTCATTGGCATTGTTGTACGAATAAATTAGTAATCTGTACCACAATTTTCGTGTTAGCATATTTATATAATGATTTTAATAAAAGGCTGGAAAAATATATCTGGACGATGCCGGGTTTCACAGTTAGTATTGTCAGTATTTCAGATGGCAATCGCATTTACCAGGTTAAGATGTAGGACAACCAAAAAGAAAAGTGTGACGCAATTTTATCAGCAGTAACAACGGAAAACGACGAAATAGAGGAAATTGGTCAGAAAGTGGGCATGTTAATTTGCTGACTGAAATCAGTCACATTCTGGAAAAAAATCGTACCGTTAACTAGGGTTACCAGAAGTCCGTCCGCATTTCTGCGGACATGTCCATCTAAGGTAGCCTCCGCATATATTTTTACGATTTCTGCTAATGTTCGCATTTTTTAGTTGTGGGAAATGATGTTTTGATTTTTGTTTTCATGTCTTGTCGTCAGCAAAGCATATCCTTTTTACTTCGACTTTGAATTACATGATTTGTTATTTGCTTATAATCGAATTATAATGCCTCTAAAACTACTTCCTTTCGCTTAGAATGAAACATATCGACTTAGTCCTATATGGCCCACAATCGATGTGTAGGTCTGAGCATTTGCATATGAGGCTGCAACCATTTAATAAATTTTCTTGTCTTAAGAAGATTGATTTTCAAGATATATTCTGGACTTACGACGAAGAAGCTATAAAATTTCTGCCGGATAAAAATGTTGTAATTAAAGATGTTAAGCATAGGCCTATTGGATAATTTTCGAATAAATAATATTAATAATAATAAATATTTGAGCGAACTGGTTAAAACTGCACAGTTGTATTGAGAGGTTTTTCTCCTTAACACAGGCACAATGGACAATGGTGAAAAACAGATTGACAGCTTGACTCTGTAAAAGGGATTGTAAATGTAAAATTTAATTTTAGACGAATGAATTGTGAAAACAGAAGAAACTTTTTAAAAGGATTCCATACATGAAAATATGTAGAAGACATGGGTCTTGATATAATGTAGGTATGTCTGATTTGTGTAACAACATTCTTTTCTGTTTCCTCTGTAATAAATTTAAAATACTTAGTGACCGAATTATTCATCCTAAAATGAAGAAAGTGCCCACATTTTTTGTATTCATTACATGTTTTCGGACCTGTCTCGCATTTTACCACAAATGATTGATGTAATTTTTTTTCTTATAGATAGTGTGTCTGTCTGTTTGCAATTAACAGAAACCTAGTTTAAGTGCGATCCTGATGAACTTTTGCACACCTGACTTTCGAGACAAGAGGGAGGCCATGGTCAACATAGGCCTAAGATGAAGTACGGTGTATGGCGGAGGGTACTTACTTTTAATATTCTTCGGTACCGATCTACGTTTTATACCGATATTGATGCAATTTGGCATTTTTAAACAAACTTCGACACCAATCTACAGTTGTAGGGCTACTTTGATCGTGATGAAATTTTGCCCGCCGGCCGCGGTGGCCGAGGGGACTGAGGCGCTCCAGTCACGGTCTGCACGGCCACTACGGGCGGGTATTCGAATCCCCCCTCGGTATGGATATTTGTGCCGTCCTTAGTGTTAGCTAGTTCATGAGTAGTTTGTAAGTTAAGTCCCATAAGCTATACAAACATTTGAAATTTTGCGTGACTTTCAAAACAAGAGGTAGGTAATTGAATGTTTCCAGGTAGCTAATTGTAGGTTGACCAGACGTTCGGACATCTCCTCCTTTTTAGGTCTTTGTCTGGAGACCGGTCGGATTTTTACATTGTCCTACTTTTTCGCAAAGTCGAGCGTAATAAAATTATATCTACAGTTAGTCCCATTCGATTGTTCTTTTCTTAAATACTTAATCTATAGGCACTGTCTTCGTCATAAATACGCATGAAGGCAGTGCAACATGCGGCTGCAGGGTCGTTGATTGTATCATGGATCGACTCATAAGCGAGTGCAAATATCTATTATTTAAAATTTCCGTGCGGTATCTTCATTTGCGGACTAACATTGTCTTGTCTTGGCCCTTCCATCTTCTACATAATTGTTACTTGCTCATCTTACTTGTTTGATAATTTGTGTATTACCACAGTCAACAGTTTCTCTGTTTCCATTCTCACTGTAATTTTTTTAGAGACAACAGTGTTCTAAAACTACATATCCCTTAATGAAAAAGACTTGTTCTGCATCATGCGTGCTGGTTCACCAGCGTGGCCTTCCAACACAGTTCAGACAGCAAAGAATTGGCTTCTCAGCGACAGAACTCAGCACACAGCCCACGTACATACATGCCTCTGAAACAGTTGAAGGAGGTAGACAAGCGCTGAATCAATGTTTCTCAATGACAAGCTGAACTTGTTTGCAAAGGATACCAGGAGAAATTTCTTTTCTAATGTGTTATCTATTATGATACAACTTGTTTAAAGCATGTTGGCATTTATTCACATTTGTCTGCATTACTGAATATCCTGGTACAAGTGTTGCATAATAATAGGTACTAATGTAACTAGTCTATTATCATTTTATTTTCCAAAAACTTTTGTTATTCTTCTTTCTAACGTGACTAGCTGAAGTTATTTTCTATTATTTGGCGCAACAGAGGTTTGTTTAATTAGCAAATATTAAGTAGTTCATGGAAGAGTTGTATTGTTGTAGGTCATATATTAGGCTAATTAGTATCTCTGATAAAACTAAGTAAATTATTTTCTCATAATATTAAAATAAGTATTATTATGTTTCTCAGTTAATGTTAGGAAAGTTGTGCCCTCGTTAGTTTCTGTATAATTACCGTCAATTGCGAAATTATTGTTGACATACATATTTCATTAAATATGTAAATGAAACACTATTAACATAACTGAGATTTATACATCAATTTTTTATTATATACGCTATTTTTACTATGGCTAGTTGTATATAATTCTTTACTTTTTCATTATAATTAATTTAACAGACTCAATTACATAACGTAATTTCCAGTGGCATTGTTTGGATGATATAAATATGATGCTTTCGCCTCATGTTAAGGAGTCTTTTTTCGTGATCATTCGAGGGCACAATCCACGTCACTCTGAACTCTAATTCGAACAATTGTGTAAAAGTTCTTCAGTGTTAGTCATGTTGAAAGTAGGGTTACCAGACGTCCTCTTTTACCCGGACATGTCCTCTTTTTTGGACCCTAAAACTGGTCCGGCCGGGTCTTTAACAAAATGGGGAAATGTCCTCTTTTTTGCGTTGTGCAATGATTCAAGTTGAAGGTGCGTAAATATAACTCTCTGAAGTGTCACAATCACTAACTCTAGAGAAATTAACCTTTCTTGAAACAATGTGATTTTTGAAATTTTCTCGTTTCTATACCGTCGCTGCAAGTTACTTCGGAACAATTGAAATAATTGGTGTGACAATGGTCGCGGAATACGAGCTTCGAGGCAGCCAATTAAAAAAACATACGTCTGCAACAATGCAAGACAGTGCAATACACGTAGTATGTATAATATGAAACTCCCCCCCCCCCCCCCCCCCCCCCCCCCCCCCCGCTTTCCTCCGGTCGGAGTGTTGTGTGACGCCCAAAAATAACACGTTAAGTCCTCGTGCTGGGACACAACAATTCTGTGTGTTGTCTGTCAACCACACTTATGACTTTAAGATCAAAAGCTAGTGCAATGTTTGTTACACATAAGTTAAATCCTTGTTCAAAACTTCATACAAATAAGGTGAGATCCTCACTCACCATTGCCTTTTTACCATTTGCCTGTTTAGGACCAAAGAGACGTAACTACATAAACAGTGTTTTGAAAACATCGATTTAAAGCTTTTGTCTTAAAAACTGAGTAGTATTTAATAATTAATTGAGAGCCTTTGTACGGTAAATTAAAAGTTTATTTTATTCATTGCTTTTTTCACCTAGGCCTTACATATTCCATTCACTCACTAGAATCTAGATGCTAATCATGTCACGTCGGTCTGATCCGAAATGGGAGCATAGCTATGTCAAGGGACGCTTAGATAATTTTTACAGTTGCTTTATTTGTGACGATTTTACAGTCTACAGAAGGGCCTACTGTGGTTTCCGTAAATGATGCATCGTAAAAAAATTCGGGTGAAAACAGGGGTGATAGGCAAGGTATCTTATAAGTATGGAAGAAATGTTCAGCACTTAAGACGATTACAAGTGGTGAACTGATGAAATATTAGGGCTTCACTGCTATGTAGTCATGTAATTCGTTCTACGGGTCTCAACATTTCATGCTTCTTAATTTGTAAGAAGTTGAACAAATTTCGTAAAATGTATCACAAACAAGACTCTCATAATACAGTACTTGAGATGTCAATAGGGAGAGAGAGAGAGAGAGAGAGAGAGAGAGAGAGAGAGAGAGAGAGAGAGCGAAAGAAGGTTCTTTTATGAATCTAGAAATGTCCTCTTTTTTGAAGACGGACGTACAGTAACCCTAGTTGAAAGTGTGTCTACAGTTATTAGGAATTAACCCTTCATATTCGTGCCACACTAGGTGTACACCTCGAACTTTTGTATTCCACACACAAACTGTGAAAATTTGTATTATTGATGTGTGTATTATGCGTACTGGGTTGTAGTGACTGTTATTAATGAGACTTGTATGCTGGCCATGAAAGGGGGCAATCGGGCACTAATGATTCATTAAAGTGTCAGTGAACTGAAATTCTATGTGTCGCCTACATTATTTGTAGCAGACTAGTGTTGCCCCATAGAATTTTTGCCAATCATTACCAAGAGTGCTTATCAACGAGAACTTAGAGGCAACTAACTACGACCTGGCAACGTCGCAAACTATAGATTATACTAATGAGAGTCTCATAAGACTGACTGTATAGAAATACATGCATAATTTGTGAGGTGCTGAAATGAGAGAAAATGGTGGCAATAGGGGGAAAAGCGTACATTCAAAGACAAAAAGGACTGATGATCCTTTAAATGCATTATTAACTGGCGAGACTGATGAGACAGAGCGGTTGACGGAACTATTATTACGCTTTTAGGTCCAGTACTCGATATAATATTCAGTTAGGAACCGAAAATACAATGATAACAAATTTATTGCATAATATTGGCGAGCCGGAAAGAATTGGTTGACCAGAGAGACTGTAACTCACTCGACAATAATAGAACATTTATATTGAATGAGCATACAAAAGAGTAACAAATTAACACTTCAAAGAATAAACAGAAAGTCTATAAAACATAGAAAAACACAGCGCTCCTGTTGGCAAACGCAGAACTCAGCGATTGCCGTGTTTCTATAACACACGTCACGACTACACAGACGCTAAATCACTATAACATACCTCGGTGGAAGCGGAGCGTCTATCTCTGAAGCGTGCGGGAAAGCGCTTACGTTGTCCAGAGCGAGTCTTGAGTGCCAGTGGTTCTTTGTCAGCTGGCTGTGATGGTCGTGGTCGAACTGGAGGTGGTGGATCCGCATGATGTTGGGCTTTTGGTGGCAATATGCTTGCTGACATGTCTCAGAAGCAGGCTTCACATTGTTAAGTGATACAGTGGTAGATTTCCCATTCACAGCTACGTTCAGAGTTTGTGTGCCTCTGTGTAAAATGCGATATGATTCGATATAGGGTGGTCGCAGAGGAGTCTCCGTAACATGACATGTGAACAGTTTTCGAGGTCACTGTGTACAAAAGTTGATGGAGAACCATGTCTTGAAGCCTTGGGCAGTTTGCTGATTTGCTCCCTCAAACGACATAGCAACTCTAATTTTGTGCTGGGTTCGAAAGAGGGTTGGTGTCCACGAGTTCTCCAGGTAGCTGAAGTGTCTCACTGTAAACCAGTTCCACTGCAGATGAATCTCTGTCAGCTTTATATGTGGTTTGGAGGCCGAGCAAATCTATGGGAAATGCAGATGTCCGGGAACTCCCGTGACACATGAGCGCCGGCTTCAACGTTCGATGCTGTTACTCGATCGTGCCATTGCTGGCCGAGTGATAACTAGTGGTTTTATGATGTATAGCCAATCTTGCCAGCTGTGCAAACAACTCAGATTCCAATCATCAGTCCCTGTCTGTGGTTTTGTGTAAGGGGCAGCCGAATCTCACTAGCAACGTCGATGTAAATGCTGAGGTTAGGGTTTCGGCCAAAATGTTATCTGTGGGGACTGCCTCAGGCCAAAGTGTAAACCTGTCTATCATTGTCAGTATATACCGTTGAACATTTGATGGAGCGAGTGGTCCTACCACGTCAAGATCGACGTGGGCAAAACGTGGGAATGCATCTGGAAAAGCACCCAACAGCACGTGCACGTGGTGTGAAATCTTACAGAGTTGACATCATTGGCATGTTCGTGTCCACTCTCGGCAGTCTCGGTCCATACCAGGTCACACAAAATGCAGTGACACTAGCCTGGACGTTGTTCTAACTCCCGGATGACAGAGATGGTGCAGGCTATCAATCACTTGTCTTCGGAACAAGGGGTGGACTCGTCCATGTGCCATGTAACAGTACAGTAGGATGTCTTCACCAGGAACGTTGACTAGTTATAATTTCAGTACTGCTGTGCCATTTTTCAGCAGGCCACTCAACTCAGGATTCTCTTATTGAGCCTTGGCAAGTGCTGTAATGTCCAGAGGCTGTGATATGCTGCCTACCCGGAACAAACTTTCTGCCACTACATTGTTAAGTCCCGAAATGTGTGTAATATCAGTGCTGAATTGACTAATAAACTACAAGTAACTATACTGGCGTGGAGAGCAGGTGGCACTGTTCCTCTTGAATGCGAAAGTCAATGGCTTACTATCGGTGAATATGGGAAAGTATGTGGCTTCAACCTGTGGTCTGAAATATTTGATTGCATCTCCAATAGCGAAGAGTTTCCGATCATATGTGCTCCATTTTTGTTGCGACGGTGATAATTTGCGAGAAAACTGTGTAAGTGGCTGCCAGGCATTGTCTACCCATTGTTGAAGATCAGCACCAATAGCCTTCTGGCTGGCGTCCACCATAAAGGCAAGAGGAGCGTCGAGCTTGGGATGTGCCAGCAGGGCTCCTTTTGCCAGGCTTTGTTTCGTCGCTTCAGATGCTGAAACCATCTTGTCAGTCCTCTGCACTGGAGAACTCTTCTCGACTTTTGGCCCTGCTAGTGATGCAGCCAACGGTTCCTGCTGCTCTGCCATCCGTAGTAAATGCTGACGGTAGAAATTCGGCTTGCCTAGATACCTACGGAGTTCTTTAATGGTAGTTAGTCTACACAGATGCAAAATTTCTTGAACTTTCTCTTTCAGAGGCAATGAATCTGCAGAGGATATTAGATGTCCTAGAAATTCAGCTTCTGTCTGTCTGAACACGCATTTGTCGATGTTCAGCACCACACCATGATGCTCCAAACGTCGAAAGCCTCACAGAGATGTTGGCGATGCTGATCCTTGGATGACGAAAACAAAAGTACATTGTCCAAGTAGGCAAAGCAGAATGGCAACCGACGTAAGACAGAATCAATCAATCACTACCAGGTTTGTGCAGCATTGTGTAGTCCAAAGGTCACGAATTTGCTCTCGAATAAGCCGAAAGGGGTGATGATTGCAGTCTTTGGTATATCTTCTGCTGCTACAGGGATCTGTGTGTAAGCTTTAGCACAGTCAATGACACTGAATATTGTCGCCCCACATAATGCGTGGTTGTAATCTTTCAACAATGGCACGGGATAGCGATCATGTACTGTTTGGGCATTCAATGCTCAATAATCGCCACACGGGTGCCAGGCTCCTCCCTTCTTCAGATGCCCACGGACTGTTTAAAGGCCTGATGATGCCCTCACGCAGCATTGTGTAAAATTCAGCTTTAGCAATGGCTAGACGCTCTGGACCAAACCTAAGTCTACAAGACATGGGTGGTCCATCTGTAGTCTTTATATGATGAACTATATCATGAAAAACTTGTTGTGGTACACCTGGGGGTCTCACCAAGTTTGGAAACTTTCGGAGCAACGTGTGATATTTTTCGTCAGAGACCTGTATTAGCTTGACAGCATATTCTTTAGTGTTACGGTAGTATCTGGTGACAGCAAGTCCTGTAATGTTGTCCACTAACCAAGCTTTGGCCACGTCTGGCACGAGTTGGTAGTCCGCAAAAAAATATGCTTCTATTATAGCTTCTGCGACATCTGCCATGGTAAAATTCCATGATAACTGATGGCGTAGCCCTAGGTTTAAATCTTCTCGTTGTGTGCCGTATGTTGCAATAGCAGAATTGCTTGCAACAGACTGGCGAAATGTTGTCGGTGGCCTACAACAACGCAACGACGCCCTGGGCAGAATACTCAAATCGGAGCCTGTATCAATTAAATATTTCCGGCCAGATACTCAGTTATAAATAGGCCTGTGACACTGCTGCACAGTCGGTAGCGCCTGCGACCATCCGCCACTGGCATTTGGGTATGCACAAGGGCGAGTGCACTTCTTAGCCTGATAGCCAAATTTCTTATGGTAGCAACATATTGAATTTCCGGTATCCTAGATCATCTATGGGTGTGCTGCTTGCAATCGCCTTGTGACAATAATGTGCCGATCTGAGTGCACAATATCCCTTTTGTTGACAAAGCATCAAAATCCTTGTGAGCTGCAGTCACATTACTACAAGGCACTGACACAGCACTAACCTGGCTCGGTGCAATGGCTTCTTGAATGCAGTCTGCTAGTTCTGCAACAGCGTCCAGAGACATCTCCGTTTGCAAGGCAATGATCGCATTTAACTGCAGCCTACTGCTCCATATAGTGCATCGAAGATTGTCAGATACCGTGCCAGTGTCTACCTCGCTTCTGAGATGCCATAGGTATTGCTGGGGATTATGATCACTGATGTCTTCCTGTGTAAGTACTTGCCTGATTCGATCTTCAGAACTTCGCGAGTTTATAACAGAACAGATCTTGACAACACGCATGACAAGAACTGCAAGATGGTGACACATGTGGATCATGTGTCGGTCTGACTGCACACATGCTATCTGTGGTCGAGGTCATGCTACGGGTACTTGGAGCCGTGGGAATCAATATCACCATACCAATAGACAATTTGTGCAAGCACAATGATGTCCTCACCAGAATCATGGACATACATTGCTACTTTTATGTACTACTGCAATGTTTTTCAACCGGTGTGTGGAGTGATACCCCAGGGGGGGTTAAAGGTTTTTCTCGGTTGCTGGGGAGGGGGAGGAAGCAGTTGCAGCATGGAAAAACACATTTTTTGACAATCTTGTGCTATGGTAGAAATGCTGACCAGAAGAGACAAGGTTACATTAAAGACCATTGTAGATTCGTTCAAATCCAGATGTGGAATTTATTTGTATTAATAGATGTGAATTTAATTTGAATCTGTTGAACATTCAAATATACAAAAGTTTGCAGTGGTGAGAAGGTACATGACATCTATCGAACTCTTCCATCAACTAAGAAACAGAACTAGGAATACTTAATCCTGTCCTCACCGTATTAACTGCATCTGAGAGCTTTGTGTGGAGAGAAGATGAAGTTAGCTTCCGTATGTATGAGGGCAGTGTCTTGTCCAATACTGATGACTAATTTTTAGTGCCAATCATCTGCTGTGTCACATGGAACTAGAACAGTTTGTGATGCATTGGAAATATTCTCACATTAAAATGTGAACCAAAGGGCGGCAACAACAAAGAACCTACTAACATGCAATGCTTTGAACGATGGTTATTAGAAATCATTTCAGTAATTGTGCACCACTGATCAGCCTCAATATGCCAACATCGTTATTTAAGTAATTCAAGCTTTTACAAAATTACAATGAGTCTTGCTCACTGCACTAATTCCTCTTTAGAGATGGTGATTTCTAATTGAGCTATGAATGTGTTCATTGTAATAATAATGTAAAAATTATGCTATTTATTCTTCCATGTTTTCTGTTATTGTTATTTCTTCCTGTGGAGCATAAGCCATACCATCAAGAGTAAAGTCAATAATACTAATTAGGTGATTCAGGGATTATACATTGTAGTGTAATATTGTACACTACTGGTTTCTAGCTCGACCCAAGATATTCAAATAGTTTATGTTATAAGGGGTTTGGCACTGTGTGAACAAATACTGCCAGACGGAATTTATTTCCGCAGGTTTTAGCAGGTGAATTTGTGCTCACTGCCACGGAGTAAAAGAACTGCACAGTGCCAAGGAAGAGAGAAGATAAAGGTTATTTGAAGATGACTGTCTGTTGTTTTTATGATTTAAAGCAATTGTTATTCTTAATTAGTATTTCGTTCAGTCCATATCAGAATCAGAAATGTAAAACTGATGTACTTCTTAATGAAGAAAGCATAAAGTATAATGTTATTGGAAAGAATAGTTATCTTTCAAATGTAGATATGGACAAAATTTACACGTGTCCTGATAATCATATCAAGCAACTTCGGATACTAGTCTGATTATAACGACTATTTTCTTTCAATACAAGGTAACGGACTAGCCGGACCTTGTGGAAAGAACAGGTTGAACTATATATTATATTCTGAAATGAACAAACAAAGGTATTATTTGTGCTGTGGAAATACTGAAAGAAAAATACACGGTGACAGCACAACATAAATACAGCACTTTATTGGCACAGCTGCAGTTTGATGAATGATGACTAAGGCCACTCATTTGTGTTATTAAAATCACAATATTACACTTCCTGCTTTTTTCTCAGCTTTTACTCACAGTGTGACACCATCGATACATCACAGGTGGCACTTAGCCAGATGAAACTAAATGAAGATTGGAAGTCCTACATTACAATATAAATACTATTTCAATGAGAAGGCTGAGCCTGCCTGTTTGTTAATAATTTGTCAAGTCTTTGTTCTATTTCTTTAAAATATAGCCAAAGCATTTTGAAGACTATTTCTCTTATGAGTTTTTATGTTCATCATCCACATAATTAGGAAGTGGTAAATGGCACTAATACTTAGAAAGCCTCCCTCCTAGGAAAAATCCACTTTGCAAATTGAATTAGTAAAAATAGTCTCAGCAGCAAAATATACAAGAGTTCTTTTTGTCAATAAGCTCATATTTGCCAGTTGTACTGACTTAAAAAAATAAATAAATAAATAAATAAATAAATATCCATTCTGTGCCCATTGTCAGCTTCAGAGTTTAGTTTTGCAAAGATACTTAATTGCATCTCTCCTAAAACATGCAGCTCTGTACATGCAAGTAATTTAGCAATGAACTACCATCAATGGGTCCATTACAATCTGTTCAACAATCTTCTCAATGTGTGGGAAAGACTCAAACATCATATTTTGTAAAGACTAATAATGGAAAGTCCAGATTGGAAGTAACAATATAGTATAAAGAACAGTTTACAACTCACCCCAAACACGTGGCGATGGAGCTGTGAAAGGCACATACAAAAGACACACACATACAACACTTTCAGCTATTGGCCATGACCACCTTCAGAAAATAGAAAACTCACGCAATGACACAGGCACACAACACAGTCATACAACCATCACCTCCGGCTCCTGCATTGCAAATCACGCTCTGTGTCATGTAAATTCGTGAGGGGAGGGGAGAGGGAATAGGAAGGTTGCATCATAGTGGTGGGGATGGGTACAGCATGGCCTAGATGGGAATAACGAGATGCAGCTTAGGAATGGAGTGGGGAGGCGCGTGAGGGGAGAAAAATAACATAATGTAATAAAATAAAATAAACCAAACAAATATTAAAAATATAATAAAACGTGCACACACCGCATGTACACATGTAAGTGGGCACACGCGCGCGCACACAGCCAGACACACGCGCGCACACGCACACCATTCAAAATAAGACAGGTTTAGGATAGAGGTAGGAACTGTAAGGTGTGAAAAAAAGGAAAGTTGTTGTAGGTTGAGGCCTGGATGAATTTGGGTTTGAAGAATGTACTGTAAGGATAACTCCCATCTGTGCAGTTCACAAAAACTGGTGGTGGATGGGAGGATCCAGATGGCACGGGTTGTGAAGCAGCCATTGAAATCAAGCAAGTGCTACACTGCATGCTGTGCTACAGGGTGTTCCACTTTGTTTTTTGGCCACAGTTTGGTGGTGGCCAATCATCCTAATGGACAGCTGGTTAGTGCCCATGCCAATGTAGAAAGCTGCACAGTGATTGCAGCACAGTTGGTAAATTACATGGCTGCTTTCACAGGTGGCCTGGCCTGTGATAGGGTAGCATAGGCCTGTGACAGGACTGGAATAGGAAGTGCTGGGTGTGTGAATTGGACTAGTCTTGCAGAGGGGTCTTTCACAAGGGTATGATTCCTGTGGCAGTGGGCTGAGTTTTGGGGAGGCATAGGGATGGACTAGGATGTTATGGAGGTTGGGAGGTTGATGGAACATCACTTTTCCTGTGTGACTGCGTGAGTATTCTATTTTCTGAAGAAGGCCATGGCTGAGAGCTGAAAGTGTTGATAAGACTTTCGCAGCTCGTCACTCTGGTATCCCGGCACGATGAGTTCGAGAGCCCGCTAGACCATATGGACTGTAACAGCAACCATTAGGCAGGGAGCACAACCTAAGAGTGCTGTCATCGCCACTAGAGTGCTGCGCACAGTGATGCAACTACCGTGCAGGCCTTCTGCACAGAGCCATACTATTTAGGGCCCGGAGCTGCAGCCCACTCTTCAGTCGTGTCTGAACTGCGTTCCGTATATGTTCGTGCACTACATTGTTATCTAGCATCTTACTCGCCTATGTCACAGTCTCTATTGGTTTACGCTTTGGTCTGTCTGTTCCATTTTGTTGTTGTCATCGTTTGTCACCTCTGGTTGTCTCGTCTACTGGTAATTGTTAGTGGCAACACTCCGCCGACTCCCTCGGTTGGTAGGTCGTTCACTAGTCGTCCGGTCAGTTAGTCTGGTCCAACGTCGGTCACAAATCTGCCAACGCCCTTAGTCGGTCTGTCATTCATGAGTCGCTCCCGACCCAGACTGACCTTCGGTCTCAATAATTGCCAATGAGGTAAAAGGCTAAATAACATCTCATGGACGAAGAACTTGTGTAACTCGTGAAGTAGCAACAACAACAGCTGCTCCTACAGCAGCAACAAACTGATTTCCTAAGACAGGAAATTCAACTTTTGGCGGAACGCTTACAGGTTCAGGGTTCACAAACTGACCAAGTGGTTGTCACGTCGTCGGCAGATTTCCGCTATTTAACGACACCAAAGAGGATTGGGATACTTACTTACAGTGTGTGAAACAGCACTTTGCCGCATATCAGGTCTCTGATGACGCCCTACAACGGTCGCTTTTTCTTGCTTGGGCTTCCCCCGAGATGTTTTTCTTATTGAAGAAGTTGGCTCCCCTCTTGAATTATTATTCGCAATGCTTTCATGTTGTCACATCGTGCCTTGAATTCCATCAGTACCACAAACTACCCGGTCAATCATATCGGTCATGGGTGACGGATTTGTAAGGATTGAGTAGGCGATGCGATTTCATGTGCTCTAACCTGTCTTGTAAAACCTCCTATGCAGACTCTCTGACCCGTGATGTTATCGTTCAGCTGGCTCCCAATTCAGAAGTCTGCACGGCAGCCCTCAAGCTGGACGACCCCTCTCTGGAGGACATCCTGAAAAATGCACATTATTTCGAGATAGCACAGGTGGCGAATGAGCGCCTCATGGCTCGTCCTCAGGTAGCAACTGTACAACCTCCACAAAGGGGACGTAATGTTTGTAAGGTCTTGCCCCATTGGCAACATCATTATCCATCCCTATCCGATGTGTCCTTGGCCTCTGAACAGCCAGTCACTCCTTGTTGGCACAAGCAATGTGGTTTACCATCCTGTCCTGACTGTTTTACGGTGCACCAGCGGGCTGACTGTCCAAACCGCTGGGCCCACAGTACTCATTGTGGAAAAGATGGACATCTCCGTTCTGTTTGTCATCAAATGGCAGGACAGTCAACCCTAACTCCTCACTGACGTCAAGGGACTTCATGAACTGCAGGCTATCATTCTCCAGGGTGGTTCTCACGCTACCAAATTGTTTATTGATCTCAGAATAGCTAACCAAGATGCCCGCTTCCAAGTGGACACAGGAGCGACAGTGTCCCTGGCAAACCTCCCGACTTATGCCCATCTCGGTTTCCCAGCAATGGACCCGCCCTCCCACAGGTTGGTAGCATATGGTGACAGCTCTATCCCTCTGAAAGGTCTATTTACCGTTTTGGTAGCTTACAAAACACACATCCTGTAACCCTCTTTGCTGTCAATAGCCACTCAGCTGGAAACGTTTTCGGCCTCGATGCATTTTTACTGTTTGGGTTCTCATCACAGATGAAGTGCAGGTCATTTCAGACACAGCTCCGTTCCAGGAACTTGACGATCTTTGCGCCCCTGTTTGTACCTGGTCCAAGCTGTGCCACCAATTTTGAGGCACATATTATTTTACATCCAGATGCAGTGCCCCGTTTCTGCAATGCACGCCCTCTTCCGGTCTCCTTATGGATGGCTGTGAAGCTGGAACTAGACCGTCTACATGCAGCTGGGATCATTGAACCTGTCAAAACAAGTGTCTGGGCCGCACCACTGGTAGTGGTCCTCAAGCCCAATGGTGCCCTCTGCCTCTGATGCGATTTTAAATTCACCATCAATGCCCAGGCCCAATCGAAACCTACCCCATTCCATGTCAAGAGGACCTCCTCACAAAGCTTGTTGGAGGCGAATATTTTTCTAAGATAGACCTGGCTGACACACATATACAAATGCCACTCGATGAGGAATCTCAACGAATCTTGGTCATCAATACATCTTTTAGTCATTACAAAAACAAACGTTGGCCCTGTGGGATTTCTTCGGAGCCAGGCATCTTTCAGAGGTATATAAAACAGTTAACCATGCCTATACCCGGTTGTGCCAACTACCTTGACGATGTCATTGTTACTGGTGCTACTCGCGAAGAGCAGTTGCAGTATCTTCGCACTCTCTTTACTACGTTGCGGGATGCCAGGCTCAAATCCCGCCTCCATAAATGCCAGTTTTTCCAGGAACAGATCAAATACCTTGGCTACTTGCTCTCCAAAGACGGAATAAAACCCAAGGATCACAATGTTTCAGCAGTCGATGCTCTACCAAGACCCCAAAACCTACAGGAGTTGCTGGCGTTTTTGGGAAAGATGAATTATTATGCAAAGTTTCTCCCACAAGCAGCTCACATTATGCACCCACTCAATGATCTGTGGAAGAAAGGTGTGCAGTTCCAGTGGTCAGATGCCTGTGAGCATTCTTTTCAACAGCTAAAGCACATGTTGGGTTCAGCACCCTGCCTTACAACCTTTTCTCCATTAGGTCCCCTTGATTTTGGCAGTGGGTGCATTTCCCTGTGGCATTGGGGCACTACTGGCACACTGCAATGATGATGGTACTGAAGAACCGATACCCTATGCATCCAAGACACTGATGCCTGCTCAGAAAAACTACTCTCAGATAGAAAAGGAGGCGTTGGTAATTGTCTATGCTGTTAAGAAATTCCATGTGTATCTTTTTGGGGCCAAGTTTACCCTCATTACAGACCACAAACCATTGGTAGCTCTATTTGGGCCGCACTCTCAGCTCCCGAGTGTACAGCCCATCCAAAGACTATAGCTTTGGGCTCTTTTCCTTAGTTCGTACAACTACACCATTAAGTACAAGTCTACTACACAACATGCTAACGCAGACGCTCTTTCTCGTCTGCCCTCAGGACCTGCCCAGCATTTGACTGACATGAAGTCTCCTGCTTCCACAACTGGACTGTGCTCTGTATACATCCGTGCACTATGTTGTTGTCTGGCATCTTTACTCGGCTATGTCACGGTCTTGATTGGTTTACAGTTTGGCCTGTCTGTTCCATTTCGTAGTTATCGTTTGTCGCCTCTGGTTCTCGTCTAGTGTTGATTATTAGCGGCGATGCTCCACCGACTCCCTCGGTCGGTAGGTCGTTCTCTAGTCGCCCGTTCAGTTAGTCTGGTCCAACGTCGATCGCAATTCTGCCGACGCCCTCAGTCGGTCTGTCATTCGCGAGTCGTTCCCGACCCACCTCTCGCAGCACTACCCACCTCTCATTCGTCAATTTCCACCATTAGGAATACACAATGCAAACACCAACAAAGCACCTCTATTCCCTCCAATCACAGGCCATAACATAAAGACCAATAAAGAATGTCTAGTACTTTGATAACAGCTTCTCCCACTATGATATAAGTACCAGCTATCCCTTGCATTCAGCAGTCAGTCACACACCTTGAGAAAGGCCATTTACAACAGTAGCCAAAATGTCGGATTTTATATACTGCCAATGCGGCCAAACACCCCGAAGAATTTTATTGACAGGTATGACATTTTTCTCACTACAGTCAAATCTCTGTATAATGATTACAGATACAACAATAAACCTGGGCACAGAGATATTTTTTTATGGTCCTTGTTGCTTTCTTATAACTGACATCTTTAACAATTCTCTGACTTCCAGTACCTTCCCAACATTATGGAAGCATGGTCTTATTAAACCATTACCAAAAAAGGAATCTGATACACAACTTTCCAACTACAGAGCTATTTGCATCATTATCCAACGCCTTGGGATGTATAGTACATGATCAGATAACTAGCTATTTAACATCACACGACCTACTAGACGAATACCAATATGGTTTCTGCCAAAATCGCAGCACAACGACTGCTCTTATAAAAGTGACAGATGATCTCAAGCATGCTATGGATAACCAACAGGCGACAATGATGTGTTTTTTAGATTTTAGCAAAGCTTTCAACAATGTCGATTTTGACATTTTACTTGCTAAACTCTAATCTAAATTTATCTACAAGTGCTAGTCAGTGGTTCCACTCATACCTCACCACCGGTAAACAGTGTGTAATAACAGAAAAAAAATAGGTCAAAATGGAGGGATGTTGAATCAGGGGTTCCACAAGGATCTGTACTGGGGCCTTCACTATTCTCACTATATGTTAATGATGTGTCCACTGTTGTGTCCAATTATATCTCAGTGAAAGTCCTAAAAACCTAAGCACAGCCATCCAGCATGTAAACTCGGACTTACTTTCACTATTAAGATGGGCACAGAGCATGGGCTTGAAACTGAATCCATCAAAAACGCAGGCAATCTCAGTGCCCCATAAAAGACTCATCACTCCACAGCTCAGAGAAACTCTTCCACCTTTATATATATTGTTGACGAATTACAGCGTTCAAATGAATAAAATAAATCACAATTTGCGATGTTATGGCTTCTCTGTATTAGGTTTAGATGAAATACTAAACTATGGCGAACGAAAATTTGTGCCCGGCCGGGATTTGAACCCGGGATCTCCTGTGGTCAACGCGTTTGCCTAGTAAGCAGGAGATCCTGGGTTCGAATCCCGACCGGGCACAAATTTTCATTTGCCATAGTTTAGTATTTCATCTAAACCTAATACAGCAAAGCCATAACATTGCAAATTGTGATTTATTTCATTCTTCCACCTTTAATACTTAACTACACACAAATATGCTTTTCTCATTCATCAAAGAACTTAGGAGTAATATTTGATCAGCACTTGGACTGGACAGAGCACACAACGATAGTGTGTAAGACGGTATATGCGTCACTTCATTCACTGCAGAAATTAAAAAAAAAAAAAAAAAAAAAAAAGCATTTCCTTTACAGCTGAAGCAGAAGCTTGTTGAGACACTAATACTTCCCAGTCTAGATTATGGTGATTCTATTCTGCAAGGACTGTCACACGAAATTCACGTAGGCTGGAACTGGCAATGAATTCTTGTGTCTGATACATTTGTAACTTACGTTTCTACGACCATATCAGTCCCACATACCAACAGTTATCTTGGCTACGTGCAGATAAGCTTTCTCAATCATTGCACACCTTTTTACTTATCCTTAACAATTATATTACTATCTGAAGAGCACAGAAGAAATACAACTCTCTCTGTACCATCACATAACACTCAAATCTTCTCTAAATCATTTTCTGTATTGGGAACACGTCTGTGGAACAATATTCCTCAAAAGTTAAGAGAGATAAAATCAATTCAAAAATTTAAAAGACAGCTAAGGGTTCACCTTCTGCCACAATAGCCATCTTTTTCTCCTCTTACCAGTCTGTAGCCCATTGTTGTCAATTCCTCCTCCTCCCCCCATGAATGTTTCCCTTTCCTTTCGTCAGCAGAGATATCTCTCTCTCTCTCTCTCTCTCTCTCTCTCTCTCTCTCTCTCTCTCTCTCTCTCTCTCTCTCTCTCTCTCTCTCTCTCTCCCCACTTACCAGGCGAAGGGGCACAGGAAGTGATAGCAACAAATAAACACACACACACACACACACACACACACACACACACACACACACACACAACGCAAGCCTTCGCAGCCTAGCTGCTTCGTCAGGCAGAAGGGAAGGACAGGGAAAGGAAATGATGAAGGCTTTAAGGGAGTGGATAAGGAGTCATTCCAATTCCGGGACAGGAAAGACTTACCTTGGGGGGAAAAACGGAGGGCAAACAAATACACACACACCCACACATTTACACAGACGCAAGTACACTTAGGCAGTTCTACAGTATGTCTGCCTAAGTGTACTTGCGTCTGTGTAAATGTGTGTGTATTTGTTTGCCCTCCGTTTTTTCCCCAAGGTAAGTCTTTCCTGTCCCGGGATTGGAATGGCTCCTTATCCACTCCCTTAAAATCCTCATCATTTCCTTTTCCCTGTCCTTCCCTTCTGCCTGACGAAGCAGCTAGGCTGCGAAAGCTTGCGTGTGTGTGTGTGTGTGTGTGTGTGTGTGTGTGTGTTTATTTGTTGCTATCACTGCCTGTGCCCCTTCGCCTGGTAAGTGGACTTCATCTATTTTTTACGTATAGGGAAACTGTCCTGCTTTCCTTGTGGGATAAACAAAAATAAAAATAGAAAAGAGATGACTTACCAAAAGGACCGCCTCCTCAATAGATACGAATAAAATCATACTCACACATATCCAAACGCAAACACACCTAGATGGACATTTGTAAAAAGCAAAGAAGTTGGACAGAGATACCACTTGAGGCAGAGGCTCTGTCTGCAGAGCTGAGGCAAAGATGCTAAAGATGGTGGGCAGGAATTTGAATTTAGCGGAGGTTGAGACCAGGAGGGCAACGTCAAACGTTCCCTTCCCTACAGCTTAGGTCTTCGTGGCAGAAGAGTCTGCTCCAGTCCTGAATCCCTGAACCAGTACACCAATAACCTAGTAACAGCTTTCACATCCCACAGCTATTCTCCTGATTTGGTTCAGAAGCAAATTACGAGCCACCTCCTCATCCCCCCAAATCCAGAACCTTCCACCGAAGAATCCCAGAAGTGCCCCTTTTGTCACCGGATACTTTCCGGGACTGGAGCGGACTCTGAATATGGCTCTCCAGCAGGGATATGACTTCCTTAAATCCTGCCCCGAAATGAGATCCATCCTTAATGACATCCTTCCCACTCCACCAAGAGTGTCTTTCCGCCGCCCACCTAAACTTCGTAACCTCCTAGTCCATCCCTATCAAATCCCCAAACCACCTTCCCTACCCTCTGGCTCCTACCCATGCAACCACCCCCGTTGTAAAACCTGCCCTATGCAGCCTTCCACCACCACTTACCCCAGTCCAGTAACCCGGAAGGTGTACACGATCAAGGGCAGAGCCACTTGCGATAGCACCCACGTGACTTACCAACTGACATGCCTGCACTGTGAAGCGTTCTATGTGGGAATGACCAGCAACAAGCTGTCCATTCGCATGAATGGTCACAGGCAGACAGTGTTTGTTGGTAATGAGGATCACCCTGTGGCTAAACATGCCTTGGTGCACGGCCAGCACATCTTGGCGCAGTGTTACACTGTCCGGGTTATCTGGATACTTCCTACTGACACCAACCTTTCAGAACTCCGGAGATGGGAACTTGCCCTTCAGCTTATTTTCTCCTCCCGTTGCCCACCTGGTCTCAACCTCCGCTGAATTCAAATTCCCGCCCACCATCTTTAGCATTTTTGCCTCGGCTCTGCAGACAGAGCCTCTGCCTCAAGTGGTATCTCTGTCCAACTTCTTTGCTTTTTACAAATGTCCGTCTAGGTGTGTTTGCGTTTGGATATGTGTGTGTATTTGTTTACCTTCCTTTTTGTCCCCTAAGGTAAGTCCTTCCACTCCTGGGATTGGAATGACTCCTTTTCCACTTCCTTATAACCCATATCCTTCCCTTTCTCCTCCCCTTTTTTCCTCTTTTTCCTGAAGAAGCTGCCAGTGGTGGCGAAAGCTTGTATGTGTGCTTGTTTGTGATTTTATTCGTATCTATCTATCTATTTTAGTGTGCATAAGAAATATTCAAATGTTTGTAAAGCTACGGGACGAAATTGCACTGGCCATTAGCCTCTAGACTTACAAACTAACTTATGCTAAGAAACACACACACACACACACACACACACACACACACACACACACACACACACATGCCCGAGGTAGGACTTGAACCTTCGATAGGGAGCAGATGCGCACTCCGCAACAAGACACCTCAGAGCACATGGCCACTCCCAAACGGTTAGTGCACATAACATTATGGCACAGTTGTACAATGTGGAACTATGCTACTTCCTCCCTGAATCCTTCAGCCACTACACATGGCTATCATTAAGAACATGAGAAAATACTTTTCACATCTAGTTCAACATGTGATAGCAAACACTGAAAAGAAGGTGAACAATCCTTACAATTTAAATGTCAAGCAATCTTGCAACATGAATGCTAGTTCCTGGAACAATGAAGAGACGAATATGATTACGAACTGTTTTGAAAAAGCAAGGATTTCCTAAAGTGAAGATGCCGGCAAGAACGTTGTGGTGGGTGAAAAAAATGCAGAGTGGTGTTCAAAGTGATTTCTATATGTATTCAGCAGAAGCTGGTAAAACTATAGAAGTATCATGAGTTGAATATGTGACAGTGGATGATGAAGCCTTGGTATTATTGACGAAGCTACCATTTAAGATTCTGATGATGACAGTGATGTGACAAGTGCGAATACTCCTCGTCTCATGGAGTTAATAGGTCATCTGGAAAATATTCAGAAGTAGTATCTTCAGTCCCCATTGTTTCTGCAAAACCACTGATTTAGATATTTACGTGAGAGTCGTTAAGAAAAAAGAAACAAACGAAAATAAGTGAGTTATTCTGTACACAAGAGTAAGATTACTAATAAATGTAAGGAACAAAATGTCATATTACTTGTCTTTTAATGTTATTTCTCATCTGGAAAGTGTTACTGTGTATATGCTGACCTTTAAGGTAAAGTACAAAATCTCATTCTAACAATGACCCTGCTATAACATTGTAATTTTCTTGATCCCATGAATATTGTTATATTGACTGTATTTAATAATGAGGAAAAAGATCAGTCATGCTTCTTTCTCATTTTTCTCACTCTCATCACAATTACACAATTTTTGTTGTTCTCCATAAAATTAATAAAATACTTATTGCAAAATGGGCCATGAAGAATATAACGGTATGAAGAATGCCAAATTAACTGCCTGTGTCTGTTATCTTGCTGGTATGAATACATATTTTTAAAGAATCCAAGTATATAATTTCACTCTGACTTGTGTATCTATTTTTGTATGAGAATGAGTACCTAGTGAATAGAAATTAACAGTTCATTGTTGTTACTGCATATAGAACATGCATTAAATAGATTGTGAGCTATAGGTATAGAAATCATAAATAAAAGAAAATTTGAGATTAAGGTATAATATTTATAAAACTTAAATTAAAAACATTACATAATTGAACACCTAAAACACACAGTGAATACATTGCAATGTACAAACAGAATGCGATAACACACAAACTGAAACAGAATAAACACTTAACTAGGCATGAAAATTATTTGATACACTTCATTTATGAAGTGTACTTGAACAAATATAATAGTAATTTGGATGTATTACTGGAAATGAAAAAAGGAAGCAATTTTTACATGTGGAATGTGGTAACTGATTTGCAAATACAGAATATGATGTCAAGAAAATTATTTGTTCAGGCATGGAAACACTGTTCACACAATTACATGTTCTTTAAAAAGATAAAAACAAAAGTCAATGTATAAATGGTATCACAATACAAAAATATAGTGTAAAAATATGTAATCTGTTTAACAACTATCCTTTAGAGACACACATTTCGAAGTATGTCTTTACCTCTAAGCTCTCTCTTAAAACACACACACACACACACACACACACACACACACACACACACACACAAATACTGATACAGCACTACTTGTTTCACCAGTTAAATACAGAACACAGTATGACCAGGCACATTCTGAAAGCTATAGAAGGTCACTTGGTGTTACAGTCGAACAGTAGCTTAATGGCACCAGTGCCATCTAACAATGATTTTACATTAAAAATTATTGTTAAGTTAAATATATATTTATTTTTTATGTAAAACTAGTATAAAATTTTTCAATAATATAAGTAAAATTATTTTTTCAAGATGATATAAAAATTGTACCATACAAATATCACATGCGTATTGATGTATCTTACAAGGAGCTATGAGATTCTTTAATTTTGTAGCCTTGATTGCTGTACAAAAATCAGAGATCAAAATGAAGCATGAATTGCACTCTTCTCAGCTGGATGCACCATCATATAAGTCTACATCTGTATACAACGTAGCAATTCTAGATCTTACTATTGTTAGAATTTGTGAGGTATGTAGACTGTAAAGCAAAAATATTTAAGCACAAGTTTTGACCCTAAATTCACTTCATGTACTACTGGCACTGTAGCTGGCGGTACTGCTGAGGGAATTTCCATTGACACTGCGATTCAGCAGATATTCCTGGCTAAGTAATAGGGGTGTAATTTCACCTGCACCAGGCAGACCATTCCATGATCCAGTTGGGCTTAAATTTGGTGGAGAAGGTGTATATGTTGGTAATGGCTGAGACCACGGCATCTGCAGTTGTTCTCGAAGTCCACCTGAAGACCACCGCCGGTAGACGAGACTGTTGAATAGGGCTTGCAGTGGATTTGCAACAGCCTATGAAACATCAAAATCTTTTTGTTTAGTACCAATACACAAAGAGATCCCTAATCTAAAACAATTTCTCAAATGTTCAAATGTTTGTAAACCTATTGGTCCAAACTGCCATGCAAACTACTGAAACTAACCTAAGGACAACACACACACCCATGCCCCAGGGAAAACTGTAACCTGCAATGGCAAGCAACTGCCCACTTTACAGCAAGGCACATTAGAATATTCGGCCTCTCCTCCATGGCTAACGATGTCTCATGATATATTTACTAAATTATTTAGTAAGGAAGTTGAGAATAACATACATTATAGAAGGTAAATTGTCATCCACTACATCAGGTTGTCTGGTATAGCAACCAATAAAATATAACTTCTAATAAAACACAGTCTTGGTTGCAATGATTTATTTTATTTAATGCGTTTTGCCTTTTTGGGGCCTTATAAGAATCTGGAAAAATAAGTTAGGGAAATCTCTACAGGCCTAGTCTTATCATGAACAGTGATAATAAAAATAGATTACTACTGACCTCATAATAATGTTTTACTTTGGTCAGATATGAAAGGATGTAGCGACAAAGCCTGGCAGTGTCAGCATTTAAAGGTAGCATTGAGTGTAGGGCACCCGTCAAAAGCCTACGTAAACGGAAAATACAAGTGAACTTAAAATGTGGTACTACCCTGTACAATCGAGACAGTAAGAACTTAACGGAAAGTTTAAGGAATTGCAGTTTTTCTCTCTCCTTGCACAGCATTTTATAAGTAGCTGATTGCCGAATCTAGGTAAGCATCATGATAATCTAACAAAAAAGGAGAACCAGAGCATGAAGGTGTGCAATTAAACGTATCAAATGGATAAATTTACCTGTAACATTTTTGCAGCAACAGCCATGATAGCACAGAAATAGGCACACATTAATAAATTTAAACATATTTATTATATTTGAACATTTTTCCAACCTGTATAATATATTACATAAATGCTAGGCCTTGTAACTTAGTAGAAAGTCTAAGAGAAAAAGCAATTAGCTGCATTTCATTGTATTTACCAGTAATAAACATATCAAATTTGGAAATATGGGTCTAATAGACACGCAACAAAACTTGCGTTACAGCAAATGTGTGTGTCACAGGCAGTGTCATCAGGGCTAATGGACTAATAGGGCTAAAGTGCCCCCCTCCCCCTAGTACCTCCCAAATATTTTTTGATTTTTTAAGAAAAACTGGCTGGAACTGAAATTTGAATAATACACACGTAATAAATCACATGGTAACTATAATTTACCAAGCACAAGTTAACATGACAGTGGGTCGCCAATGTGATGGCGCCATTGAGAATGTGTGCTGCTGTTAATGTGAGCGGTTTTAATGCTGCCACGACCAGCTTTGATGCTGCCACTATTGTTACTGCTATGCTGAAGTTTCGAGCCAATTGTCGTATGCGGCAACCCACAGCTTTGCAGGTCAGTGGCACCACTGAGTGGTGGAATCTTATGAAGGCCACCAAAAACTACAAACAACGTTAGTGTTAATACGTTGCTTGCAGTGGCCATTTTGAGCAGCAGCTGAATTGTATTTCACTGTAAGGTTTTAAAATAAGCGCCTTTTGCTACTGCAACTGAAGGGTTTTATTTTTATATTTTTAATCACCCATACGCGTTTCGCCTTTCTCTCAAGGCATCATCAGTGGGTGTCCTGAAATATTTACATCTTTTTGTTTGCACATATAGGTTAAGTCTCTTACATATCTACAAAACATTTCATTTCAGATTTAAAACAGTTCGTTTTTTGGTATAAAATGGTGTACTTACAGCACTTGTTACTCCACTTCAGTCTTATTGCCAGAATAAGACTGAAGTTGAGTAACAAGTGCTGTAAGTACACCATTTTATACCAAAAAACGAACTGTTTAAAATCTGAAATGAAATGTTTTGTAGATATGTAAGAGACTTAACCTATATGTGCAAACAAAAAGATGTAAATATTTCACTGATGATGCCTTGAGAGAAAGGCGAAACGCGTATGGGTGATTAAAAATATAAAAATAAAACCCTTCAGTTGCAGTAGCAAAAGGCGCTTATTTTAAAACCTTACAGTGAAACGTTAGTGTTATTTTAGTTCAGTTTTTACACACAGAGTCTCATGTTAATTAAACAGTTACAACATCGGTGAGCTTCTTACATTTCTGATCGTGAATGATAAGAACCCTTTACCATTAATAAATTCAGTAAGCCAGAGGTGTCCACAGGGGTGGGGTCATGGTGCAAACTGTGTCATTGCGGAGGAGGGGGGGGGAGGGGGTGGAAGGAGGGGTGAAAAATGAGTACTTTTGGCCAGCCTAGGGGAGAGCTTTATAAAACAATTTACAAAATGAGAAATAAAAGATTTTAATTATAATATTAAATGGCAAAATCATTTTTATTAGGTAATAAGCTAGGAATCCAGGACCTGATATCTCGAGTGTCGGGGTGGGGGGGTGTTGGTCGCAATTTGGCGGCGGAGTGGAGGGGCGGTGAGTCATTGGCCAAGGGGTGAGTGGGAACCTCTGCAGGCGGCTCTCTCTCTCTTTTAAATGAGCCTCCCCCCAGAACCAAATCCTGGCTGCGCCACTCGTACAGATCCGAAATTTGAAATAATTTGGGTGAAGATCAGTGTTAAAAGTGGATGAAACATGGTTACTGGATGTTTTGTTCGATTAATCTGACAGAAATTCAACATTTCAGCATTTATTAACATTTATTTATGACTTTTTGGTGTGGCGCTGAGCTCTTGTTACAATAATACTTCTTTCACTGGATATATTTATAGATGCCCTGGCATGAGTGGTGGAACATCTGAAGGAAACCTTTGAAAATATTTAGGGGGGAATTTCTCCTAATAATGTTGTTGTATTAGTCTGAGATTTTAACTTACCTTATACATACTGGGAGTTTGACATGTTTGAGATGGGTGACAAGTAGAGAGAATAATTGTGTGAAATTGTGTTTATCGAAAAGTACCTTGGGCAGTTAGAGAACTGATTCTGACAAAAAAGACCTGAACTCTTTGACTGAATTAGCACAGCACAGGAAAGCTCTGATCATACTTTCATTACAGCATCATTGAATACAGAAATAAATAAGAATATCAAGAGAGGTAGGAAGATCTGTGCTTCAGAAGAGAGTCTAGGGGCAAATTTCGGAGTATTTGATAGTTCAATTTGACAATTTCAACTCCAGCACTGAATTAATGGACAAAGAACATTGTACAATATACTGTAGAGAAGTATGTGCCATATGATTCCAGAATGAAACTTTCACTCTGCAGCGGAGTGTGCGCTGATATGAAACTTCCTGGCAGATTAAAATTGTGTGCCGGAACCGGGACTCGAACCTGGGACCTTTGCCTTTCGCGGGCAAGCGCTCTACCACTGAGCTACCCCGACACGACTCACGATGCCGCCTCACAACTTTACACTCCGCTGCAGAGTGAAAGTTTCATTCTGGAAACATCCCTTAGGCTGTGGCCAAGCCATGTCTCCACCATATCCTTTCTTCCAGGAGTGCTAGTCTTGCGTGTTTGCAGGAGAGCTTCTGTGAAATTTGGAAAGTAGGAGGCGAGGTACTGGCGGAAGTAAAGTTGTGAGGCGGCATCGTGAGTCATGTCGGGGTAGCTCAGTGGTAGAGCGCTTGCCCGCGAAAGGCAAAGGTCCCAGGTTCGAGTCCCGGTTCCGGCACACAATTTTAATCTGCCAGGAAGTTTCATGTGCCATATGAATTGTGAGAAATGGGAAAATTCCACCATTCAAGAACTGAGATAGAAAACTACTACAAAAGCAAAGAGACATTCACTGAGAAATTAAACATAGCCAAAACCAAACAGATAAGTAGTAATTATACCAAACAAATAGTGTAAGGAGGGCTAAGTGTGAAGCATTAAATGACTTTGAAAGTAAAGAGCTACATACCAAATTTGCAGAAAACCCTAAGAAGTCTTGGTCTTAAATCAGTGAATGAATCAAACTCATATATTCAGACACACTGTGATTATAAGGTTGTTGAAACAAATGATGACACATAGAAGTCCAAAATGTCTACTTCCAGAGGAAGATTGAACTGTGCAGTTCTACACCTAAATTGTTGCAAAAATTATAAAATGGAGGATAAAAGGGAGGGACAGAAAAATGACAAACTGTTCAAAAGTGATGCAGAACCTTTTTAGATATCAATTGGATTTTACACAGAGGATGCCAAGGGATATTCCGTCATTCTAGCAACAGTGTACCAATGTTTTTAGAGGAGCAAAACATTCCTAATTATGGAATTATTGGAAAAAGTGCAGTTCTGCAGATCATTCTAATCTTTAAGAATGGTTGTAGTCCAGAAGCCCAGAGCTTTAGATGTATATCTCTAAAGCCAATCAGTCGTAGAATATTGGAACATGTTTTACACTTGAGTATTATGACATTTCTAAAGAGTGAGGATCTCATCTGTAGAAATCAACAGAGGTGTCAAAATCAACAATGTAAAACCAGATCAAATTATTCATCCATGACACCCAGAATTAATAGATACAGGCTCCCAGGAAGAGGTTGTGTTCCCAGACTTTTGGAAGGCATACAGTATGGTTCTGTACGATCATCTAATGAATAAAATACAGGCTTGACTGAAGAGTTTCTATCTACTAGAAGATTCTGTCATTCTCAACAGAGAGAAAGCTTTCATGAAACTGATGTATTGTGCACCTCAAGGGACTGTTACAGGACCATTCACTATCCCTATCACCATCTCTCTCTCTCTCTCTCTCTCTCTCTCTCTCTCTCTCTCTCTCTCTCTCTCTCTCTCTCTCACACACACACACACACACACACACACACACACACAGAGGCTTTTTACAGATGATGCTGTGGCACACACTGAGAAGTTGAAATGCTGGAAAATTGTTGCACAATGCAAACTGATCTGCAGTACATCAATATTTAATGCAAGGCATGGCAGCCGACTCTCAACATAAATATATGTAACATATTATGAATAAATAGAAAGAAGATCCTTTATCATATATTATAGAAACAATATATTTGGAAACAGTTACTTCCATAAAATCTCTGGAAACTAACTTAAGGAGCAATTTGAAATGGGGATTGGTGAAGTTTGGTGGAAAAATAAAGATAACTTCTGGTGAGGTGATTACAGAGTCATAAATGCAAAATAATTTGAGAGTAATAGAGAAGAAGATCTAATAATGAATAATAAAATAGGAATACAGGTAAACTGCTATTAACAACATAGTGATCATGTTTTTGTAGCCAAGGTAAACATGTAGCCAACACAGACTACAGTAGCACAAGTTTATATGTCAACTAACTATGTGGATGAGGAGATTGAAGAAATGTATGAGGAGATAAAATAAATTATTCACATCGTTAAGGGAGAGCAAAACTTTATTGTGATTGGGGACTGGAATTCAGTAGTTGGAAAAGGAAGAGAAAGAATGATAGTAGTGGTGAAAAGGAATGAAAGCCAAAGAATTCTGCACAGAGCATAATTTAATCATCATGCACACTTGGTTTAAGAATCATGAAAGAATGTGATACCCTTGGAAGAGACAAGGAGACACCAGATTTATTTTATAATGGTAAGGTGTATTATGGAGCCAGGTTTTGATGTGTAAGGCAGATCCAGGGCAGATATAGACTCTGGCCATATCTTATTGGTTATGAATTGTAGATTAAAATTGAAGCTGCAGAAAGATATGAAAATAAGGTGCGTGGGTCTGGGGGGGGGGGGGGGAAGAAAAACACTCTAAGGTTCTTGATAGTTTCATAGGACAATAGTCAACAATTGATGGAAATGGGGGAAGTAACACACAAGACGACAAATGGGTAACTTTGAAAGATGAAATGATGAAGGCCACAAAGAACCAAATTGATAGAAAAACAAAAATACAAAGAATCCTTAGATATCACAGGAGATACTGAAATTATTTGATGAAAGAGTAAAATATATAAATAAAGTAAACTGAACAGGTACAGTAGAGTACAGACAACTGAAAAATGAGATTGACAGCAAGTGCAAAACTTCCAAGCATGAGTGGCTAGAGAACAAATTTGATTCTCTAGAAAAATGGGAAGGTTTTCCCTGTTCTTCACACTCACAGTGCCTTTCTCTCACAAAATAAGAGCTGTGTTGTGAACATGAATATACCAAGTGTAGATAATGAACGGCAGAGTCAGGTGACATTTATGTTCTAATTATTCACAGGCAGAAAAACAGGTACTAGCTATTATGTTTGAAATTAAGAAGGTTCACATATTCTTGTTTGGGACATTACTGAGCACAACCTGTTGGTTTTCTTATTTCACCCCCAGTCTTAGATACCTGTAAGAACTGCCCACCTAGTACAGAGATGGACACCCTTTCTAAGAATGCTCAAGCCCTATTGTAGGTGCCAGTGGGATCCAATCCAGTATTTATCAGCAAGAGGATTCTGTGTTTGCAGTGGGAAATTTTTTTTTTTTTTTTTTTTGTAAACCTTCTTGGATTTTCTGCTTGCAGCATGAGAGGTCACAACCACCACAGCTGCCAATCCCATTTTCTGCTATGCAGTTGGGTTAGCTGGAGTGCATCTCTTTGGGTGTGGATCTGACCAATGCTACCTAGATTAACAAGGCCTGTGCAGTCATAACACAAGCAAACTATTTGTCGTATGTAACATTGTGCTGAGTTTGGTGATAGGTGCACATTGCACACTATGTTTCAGAATGTTTTTCGCATTATTTATGTTATTCCCAGTGCAGACAAAATGCGTAATTTGAATTGTCCAATTTCAATATTGGTAATGTATCTTACCAATAGTTCATAAAAATCTTATATTGATGCTACTTTGTCTGTGAATCAAATAAATAACATTAAGAGATTCAGAAACACACTTTACAATGTGAATGTTTTGCCAAACTCATATCACACTATGTAAGACAAATAGTTTCTTTGTGTTACGACTACTCTTGGCTGGCAGCACACAGCTCTTGTTAAATCTAAATGGCACTGATCTGACATGGTGTATGATTTTCCTCCATGAATCTTTGGCTAAGTATCTGGCATGGTGTAAGGTTTTTGTCCCTCAAGGATCAACTTGAAACATGTAGGCGGTCTTCATGTTGGTCACAGAGAAGCAAAGTTGTTGAGCGGTTACCTCTTCAGTGTTTCCTCTTTGGATACTCCAAGTGTTGCATGCATATGGCTTGTACGAAGGCCTTGTCATGACATTATGTCTTCTGAATGGTGATTAACAGCAAAATCAGATGTCTGGGGCATTCTTGTGGGAACTCTGGGCTGAACCAGACTGCACTGCAGTGCCAATTTTCCCCTCAGGCCGTTCCTGAAGACATCTCGCGACAAGGTGCATTTGGATTTTGTGGATCATTTTTGGGCAGCATCTGGCTGTCTTGTCCAATTTCCCACATGTAATGAAGCATTCCTCCACATTGTCGTCTATCACTGTTCTCACAGTGTTGGTCATTTTTTCCATTGAGAGATACTGCTTATTTCCAATAGTGATCAGCAATTTGTATCGAGGGAGTTTGTGGGTTTTACATATTCAACATTATGCAATATACCAGCCCACTGAACTGTGAAGTGGAAGTTGAAATGTGTATATTCAAGCCCCCAATGAAGAAGCCAGAGTCTGCCTTTTCTTCTGTCTATACATTGTTAAGTTTTCTGGTTGTTTACCAGGTTACAGCAGTCAAATTGAAAGCCCAACAGAATGTTTCCAGCTGCGAGGCCTCTTGGCTTTGTTGTACCGAGTCACATACCTGGACCATTGTGACTTGTCGCAAGTGTCCCCTTCCTCCATCAGCGCAAGGACTGCCATTTATGCCCAGTCGTTTGGTTGGAAGCAGGGGTGACTGACATGACTGACAGATGTAGTTTTGCAGTTGTATGTGGCGGATTTTGGTCAGGAGCAACAGACTTGTGTTGCAAATCAGTTGTGGCTATACCCAAGGGGATGAACACCACCAAGGCCTTCTGATTTACTTGGTGGTAGGGATGGTTGTGACATAGTTCCATGAACCGTCAGGTTAGGTTAGGTTGGGTTAGTCTACATGCATTGGCATGCTCCGCATTGCCACATTGTTTGTGCCCTCTACCACCCTCCCTTCACAATTTTGACATTGACATACATTCTCTGCATCTCACCATACCGTGTGTGTTAATGGGTATATCATACCACTTCCAAATGGAGGAAAGAAAAAAATGACTGATTTTATATTTAAAAATCAAAACAATGGATATGACATTTATATGTGTCCATACAACCAATACTTTCTCTTATCTTTGTGGCCCTTACGTTGGTGGCAACAGAATATTTCTGCTGTCAGGTTCAAATGGCTGCCCTTTGAATTTATTCAAAAGTACTGCTCGGAAAGAGGATTCCCATGTAAGTTCCTGAAGCATTTACATAATACTTCTGTGTTGAGTGAGCCTACTACTGTCAACACTAACATTGGCCTCTGAATTGCTTCTAAGTCTTCCTTTAAAACGATCTGGTGGTGACCCCAAACACTTCAGCAGTACTCAAGAATAAATTGTAATTTTGTTCTACATGCAGTCTCATTTAAAGATGAACCAAAGCTTTCCAAAGTCCTCCTAAGAACCTGAAATAGACCATGTGTCTTCTGCACAACTGTACTTACATATTGTTCCATATCATATTGCTCTGCAGTGTTAAATCTACATATTTAATCACTGTGACCATGCCAGATACAGTACACTACTGTATTTTAACATTGTAGTAGTAGTAGTAGTAGTAGTTGTTGTTGTAGTTGTAGTTTTCAGTACGGAGACTGGTTTGATGCAGCTCTCCACCCTACTCTATCCCGAGCAAGCCTCTTCATCTCCTCATAGGAACGGCAGCCTACATCCATTTGAATTTGCTTACTACATTCATCTCTAGGTCTCCCTCTGCGATTTTTAAGCCACACACTTCCCTTCAATGCTAAATCCACAATTCCTTGATGTCTAAGAATGTGTCCTACCGATTGATCCCTTCTTTTAGTCAAAGTATGCCAGAAATTCCTTTTCTCCCCACTTCTGTTCAGTACCACCTCATTCGTTACGCGATCCACCCACCTAATCTTCTGCATTCTTCTGTATTACCACATTTCAAAAGCCTATATCCTCTTCCTGACCACACTGTTTATTGTCCATGTTTTCTTATTCTTATGTTTAATTAATTAGTCACCACTTTTCATACTGGAAATGGGGTTATCACAGTAGAGATGACTGCTTAGATGAAAATTTCTTTTTTAACCCTCCATCGGTCACACCTGTCCAAAAAAGGCACAGCTTCAGTTTTCCTGTTGGCTCCCCTGCATTAAGGTTATAGCCGGTGCCCCCAGCCCAGTACCCTCCTGGCTCGGGAAGGTCTTGCTAACTGCTCACCGTAGTTGTTGCTGCGTCACCTCAGGGAGCAGACCTGCTTCAAGTTGCTAAAAAAGCACATTGCGAGCGAAGACGTCACATTTTCTGAGGTTTGTATTTTGAGTTTATTTTCCTTGCGTTCATCTACTTTGGTTATATTTAACTAGTTTATAAGGTGATTTTGTTAGATTTATAGAAAACAAGGAAGTTTTCATAAGGTGTGCATACTTTGCACATTGCGACCGAACTCGTTATGATGAAACTGATTGTTGGATAATATGGCTAAGAGGGCATTCAATTTGAGTAATGAGAGGGATGTTGAGGAGGTTATAAGACTTTTGACAGCTGATGATGATGATGATCCACTGCTAATTGAAGATTTAGGTGAAGAAAGTGACGTTGCATCAGAAGATGAGATTGAAGAAAAAGCAGATGATATGGCTACTGAACAAGAGTATACTGATGATTCTGATGATGAAGAGGCTTGTGTTACTGAAGCAGAAGATGCACAGTTCACATTAGGAAGGGACAAGAAAACCAGATGGATTAGAAAGCTACCAAATAGGGGTAAGCGTAGAGGACTGAAAATATTACTACTCACCTTCCAGGGGTCATAGGAGCAGCTAAATTGGCCACAACCCCAGTTCAGTGTTGGAATCATTTTTCACTAAAACCTTGCTTGAAATGATTGTGATATACACCAATCAATATATAGTGAGAATCAAAGCGCATTTGCTTGCTTAAGGGACATTAGGCCAATGGATATGATATGAAGTTCGGGCATTTATTGGTTTACTATATCTTGCAGATGCCTATAAAGCAAATCGTCAAAGTTTGGAAGAGCTCTGGGGTCATCTAAATGATGGTTTTGAAAAATTTGGACTCGTCACGAGTCTAAGACGCTTTAAAACCTTGATTAGGTGCCTTCGCTTTGATGATTGCAATTGCAGAGAGCAAAGGAAAAAGCATGGTAAGATCTGCCATATTCGCGAAATATTTGAACTGTTCGTGAAGAGTTGTCAGAAGAACTATTCTGTTAGAGAGGATGTCACCATCAACAAAATGCTGCCAGGTTTCAGAGGAAGATCCCTTTTCTGTCAATACATTCCATTCAAACCATCAAGTGTAGAATCAAAGTATTCACCCTTGTGGATGCAAAGATGAGTTACACTTACAATTTCGAAGTGTATGCTGGCACACAGCCTGAACGTCCACTTAGAGTGAGCAAGAACCACCTGATGTTAAACGAATGGTTCAACCCTTATTGGGAAGTGGTCAAAATATCACAGCAGACTACTGGTTTACCGACTTTGCTCTTGTGGATGAACTGAAATAGCATAAGCTCACCTACGTAGGGACGGTAAGAAAAAACAAGAGGGAGTTGCCTCCATCATTTGTGAAAGGAATGAAGCACTACGACAGCATGTTCGGGTTCAATGAAAACTTTGGTTTCGTATCTTCCAAGAAAGCAAAAAAATGTGATCCTCATTTCATCCCTTCACAATGACGATGCTATTGATCCTTTATCTGAACAGGTGATGGAGCCTGAAATCATCTTTCTACAACTCCACAAAAGGTGGAGTCGACACTGCCAACCAAATGTGTTCCAATTATGATGTAAGCAGGAACAATAAGCACTGGCCAATGGTCATCTTTTATTTGATGTTGAATGTGGCTGGGATCAACTCCCTCTTCATTTACCTTGGCAATAGTCTTAAGCTATTATGCAGGAGGGTGTTCCTCAAAAAGTTGGCCAACGAGCTCACTCTTCCAGAGCTGCAGAGGAGGAGCCAGAAGACGCATGGAATTCCCTCCAGCCACCAAATCCGCCTGAGGAAGTTCAACACCACGAGAAATTTTGCAACTGATGATCATAAGGAGCAACCACCCTTCAAGAGGAGCAGGTGTATTCCCTACATGATTGAAACTGGTTTGAGGCGCCTTACTATGTCCAGATGTCTCCTCTGTGCCAAGCCAATCTGTAATAAACACTCAAACGACGTCTGTTGCGAGTGCAAAGTTGTCATCATCCCAACTTTTTCTGAGGAGCCAAAATCGAGCGAATCTGAAGAGGAATGAGCTTTCTAGAACCAGAATGAACTACGTATGTGGTTATTTGTGTTTTATTTCAACGTTTAGGTCACCCTATTCAGTCCAAATTTTCAATCAGGCACAGTGGAAGGCTAAAATATGACTATTTTCAAATTTGTGTATTTTGAATAATAAAATTTTTTCTTTCCTTGGTTCTTTTTTGTTAATTCTTTAGCCTATATAGTAAAGAATGTAAGTATAAAGGAACGTCTCAGAGCTCCAAGGGGGATGGGAGTTATGAACATTTGAAATGTGTGTTTTTTTGGCACATTGTGACTGAATGAAGTTATGAAAAGGTAGTGACCAACAGAAGGTTAATGGGACTGTACAGATCTTTCTCGATTGTGCTACTTTGTTTCTACATTTCAAAGTTTTGTTACACTTTCTGGCACTCTCACTAAATCTTAGGTATTTGTACAGATACCAGTGCAAAAGACCAACCCAACATAATTTCTAAATTTTATTACTATTGTTAATATTACCATTATTACTGCTATTATTTTTACTTACCATAGTATACCAGATAACGACAATTACGGTTTCCGGAAGATCAAACCAGAGTGTCCAAAGAAGAACACCATTAATGACGTTGGGTAGCCAACAAAGGTAAAATGCAAGAATAATGCAGCAGTACTTAAGTTTTATTGCATCAACCAAGCTACGTTCTTTGCTCGTGAACTGACTCAAGCTGCGAGCTATCACATTTTCAACATCTCTCGTTGTGCTTACATAAAGGATAGGATTAGCTATCATAACAACTGCCATTGGCAAATATGTGGCTATGTAATTTGGCAGTATTCTCAAAATTGTTGCTGTAAGGGACCCCAAATGATGACATCTGAAACAGAAATACAAATCAAACTTAATGCATGTTACACTGTGTGACGGCCAATTTAAGAAATGAAAACTTACAGTCTTCAGAAAATAATGTTTATTTATTTTACTGCTTCACCCACTGGGAGTTGTCAAATTGGTGATCATGAATATTGATAAAACAATTATTGTAATTAAGAGTAAAATAAAATGACTGGTGCAGATGATACCTTCTTTATACACTACCAGAAATAAAAATAAGTTCACCGTCTCAGAGTTTTCCAGTTCACTCAAGATTTATTGTTCAAACAGTGAATATGAGTTAGTGAAATGATTGCATTTACAGATAAATAAAGTGGTACCAAGGACCAGGTGCAATCCATGATACATTGATATGAATACAAAATTTAGCATCCATGGGCAGCAATGCAGGTGCCGATTGTGACATCCATTCTGCGATACAAATTGTGAATACTGTCTTGAGATACATTAGCCCACACCTGTTTGACCATGTATGAGATGGATACAAGATTTTCGGGACTGGAAAGTAGGAATAGTAGATCTTTGCACCACTAGGTGGCAAGAGCTGCAAATCTGATGAGTTAGTATGCAGAGTGACATTCAGCTGGGAGGGCGTGTTGCATGTCCATAGTGATTTCCATAATACTCTGTGTTTGGTGTGTGGCAATTTTACAGTGGATCCGCGAACAGAACAGTGTGTGTGTGATGAACAAACCTTCTTGTCACGGGTTATCACTGGTGCTGAGAGTTTGATTTATAGTTATATCACAAAGACAAAGCAATAATCATTCCAGTGGAAGAGCCCCGAATTTCCAAGACCCAAAACAGCGAGACAGGTGAAGAGCACGATCATATTTTTCTTTGATACCAACCGACCAAACAGTGAATTCCACATACCATCAAACGGGGTGATTTCGGATGATATGGTTTACCTTCTCTTTCCTGTTGCATAGCAATGAATTAGCCCTAATTTCCATATTTGCGTGCTGCTTATTTTATGCACGAACTGTAATTCCCTTGGCCCACATTCCCGCATTTGGATCGATTGTTTACCGATGCAACAATCAGTCAGACAGTCTCATTGTTGAAATTTCTCGCTATGTTATGGAGCAGAAACTTTCTAATGTTGTGACTGGCAGAAAAATATTGTAGTGTCAGCTGCCAACAAGATCAGTAGGCTGCAGCACTGTGAGAAGTTTTGTACCAGTTTGTCATGAGTTTTGTGTAAAGTTTCAAAGTAATCGAATTTCTTATTTATTTATTTATTTATTTATTTATTTTTTTTAAATTGTGTACTTTTTGGGGTGATTTCAGACAATGCTGAGAACATATAAAAGTAAGAAAGGTGTTCAATATTTGTTTAATTATGACCCGGAAATTTTACAGAAAGCAGTTCGAGATATTCAGTGTGGCACATTAACACATAGAAAAGCCATTAATAAATAGGAAAACAGGAAAGTTGCTGCAAGTCTTGCAGAGCTCACTAAGTTTCATGTGCAATGCATGGGCAAGTATTATCTTGTTGGAACAACACACCAACCTTCATGTTGCAAAAGAATGGGTATTACAACACTCTGCTCGTGCTGAGTGCTGGCTGGCTATTTCTCCACAAGCACCAAAGGTGAACTATAACTGTAGCTTATCACACCCCAGACTGTAAGGGCCCTGGGGTGGGGCCAGTGTTTCTCGAACGAAAGCCCTTTACGATGTACACAGTATGAACAAAAGACTGTCACGTATGTGCAGGTAGAAACTGCTTTCATCACTCGAAGACCGTGGCCTGTCATTCAATCTTCCAAGTGAGCTGTGTACATTGAAGTTGTAGTGCGAGCGGAAGATGGGCTAGAGGTGTGCGTGTCCACAGCCCCACTGCTGGTAACCATTTGGCAACAGTTCGTGATGACACTTCTGGACTCACAAAACCCTCTTACTTATGCTGTGGTAGCTGTACACCCTATCACTGTTGCCTTTAAAGTACGACATTCTTGGCAGAAGTCTGTGCTGCCGGGCACTCAGATCCTCATATACGAGTTTGAGAATGTTCACGTGGCGATTGCAACCAGCATCATTGCATAACATACGCAGTATGTCCAACTTTTGTGACATTCTCCAAAAGGACCATCTTGCCACTTGGAAGGCCACAATTTGACCTTTTTCATACATGCTCATTTGGCTGTTGGCAGCATGATTGCATCTCCATGGCACGGTGTCTGCTTACACACTGAGGCTCATGGCCGTAAACATTCCATATTGAAGGGTACACACACATTCTAGCAGCTATATCACTATTCTATCTATTCGGCAGCCAATGTTGAAACCATTATAAATAAGTACTTCTGCTGCCCCCCCCCCTCCCCGGTGGCATTTACCATCATCAGATCAGAATCAACAAGGTCTTTCAAAGTGCACAATTTTTAATTTTTTTTCTGACAGTGTATATTTATTACATTTTAGAGTACATGCCATTGATTCAAACTAACAATAAAATAAGTGATATGATATAATACAGCATACTTCCCACTCAAAGTAATTTGAAGAAAGAGAGAAAATTTTCTTTCAGATAAAGATTTTAATATTGGGTTGAAATTAACTCTCTACACAAGTTCTTGCTGAGTTTGGTAGCTTTTTTAATGAAATCAAACCATTTAAACATATTGTTAACTGTCATTTTGAGTTTGTTATTTATTGATAGGATTTATATTTTCATCTGGTTTTCTGATTATGTACAACAGTTATACAAGAAGGTCAAATAATATATATAATCAAAACAATATAATTAGCAATGCAAAACCATAGAGTCTTGTCAAACTTTAATGATAATCCATCTGCCTTGAAACATCTACAGTTATTTTCAGATAATTAATTAACTGGCCTTTCAGTTTGAGATTTGGCATTACTTTTTATTCCTATACTGCAGTAAAATGTACAAAACATGTGTTTTTGGACAATGCAAGGGAAGGGTATGTCTACAGACCATCAAAAGCTCCAAAACTAGAACCTGTGGTACATCATGTCGGATTACTTCACATCCTAAACTCCTATTTTTTTTCCTCTGTGATCGACATGGAAATGATACATTCAATCGTTTAAAATCAAAACTCTTCAGCAACTCTCAAAATATTCCCAAGAATAAGTTAAATTTTAATATAAGGTCTGTTTGCCACTGCGAACGTTTCTCTAAGTGCTCATAATAAGTTCTGTAGAAGATAATTTTCTTAAACAATTAGGAGAAGATGGATAATAATAAAACTGATCAATAATTATTTATAAATGCTTTATCTATATGTTTATAAAGTGGCTATGCAAAGTTTCATCTCATAAGAGAGTTTACTGAACACCAAGCTCTTTTGGAGAGTTATGACATAATTGAATTTAATCAAAATAAAACAAGGGAAAAGCTATATGAAAACCTTCCTATACAGAAGATACCAACCATTTCCTCTACCGGGTCTCCACAGTTTCTATTCCACTACTGGCCACACAATGCTCAATACATCTACAAACATACTCTGCAATCCACCCAAAGGTGCTTGGTGGAGGGTACCTATTACCTCTACAAGGTATTACCTCAATACAAAAATCCTCTGAGCCCATGGCTTTGTAGCATTTCAAGCAGTAACCTTTCCAATGCTCGTCTTTACTCCAACCTACAGATTCTTTTCTACAGCTTCACCAGAAATGTTACCTTCTTCAAAGGCAACAACTAGAAACAAATTCCTGGCAAAGAAATGCGCACACACTTGGTACCATTCTGTGCTAACCTATACTTGAGTTATCTAGAGTAATCCTTTCTAAGCTTACAGCATACCAAAGCCTTCACATGATACATATTCAATGGTATCTTCATGATCTGAACTGATGGTGAGGACACAGGAGCCTTCTCCACCATTTGCATCTGGGCCTCCTTTGCCGAAGAAAGCCACCTTTGCTAATGTTGACGTCTGCCTCTAGGAAGATTACATCAGTATCTCTGTCAAGATTAAATGTACCAGTCATAAAGAATACCTCATCTCCTACATATTTGTAATAACAAGCAGTCCCTCTCAACATTACCTATAGACTCTCTCAGGCCTTCACAGACTCAAATTATCCTATTCACATTGTTCAGAAAGATATTTCCTATACTTTTTATTCCCAGTCATCAACCATCTTCTGCATATCCTCTGTCTCACATAACTCAGTAACATCAAAGACTGGAGCAATTGACTCATTCTCTGTCAGGGTTTCAACTACCTCTTTCCATGTCCTGCAATGAGAAACATCCTCCCCATTACCCTGCTCATCCCTTCACGGTGATATTACCCCCTTCTTTCATTCAACCTACTATGATAATAAACATCACTATGATAGAGGAATGTGTAGCCCAACATCCACTTAGCCAATGAGCGATGGTCATGATAGTTGCCTTTTTGTCCCAGGCTCAAGTAATGTAGCCTATCACCAAATAAATGCATACAGTATAACAATATGGTATAACACATGTGTAAGACAGGAGTATACTGAAGTATCATTACTGCCTTTCTAATGTTAGAATTTGAAATTTATTTTCACAGTAGTTCCCTATCCAGTAATCCTTGAAGTAGCATCAACTAGTATTCTATTATTTGTGAATTTCTACGGCTTATTGGCTGTCTATGTGGGGAGTAAACAATCTATCCGTCACAAAAATATTGTTGAATTCTTCTGGAATTTCCGCTGTTTGAAAGCTTGAAACAGATAACTTTCTGTATCTTGTGAGTGAATACCTAAAATTTGTTACAAAACAATCACATAATACAGATATTATTAAAAGGCTATGCAAGAACCCAGGGGGAGGTTGCATGGTGCCTATCTGTGTCCAGAGACATAAAAAATTTAATTTTCAGTGTAACAACAAATGTTAATTGAGACTGTTGGGCAGCCAGAGATGGCCGACGTGTATGGATGAGTGTGCCTGATTGACTGTGTGGATGAATGTTCTTTTCTGAGAAAGGCCACACCCAAAAATTTAGAACTGTCAGTGGCTCAACATTCGTCTTTACGGTGAGTTGTTCCCTATCTACATATTTTTTTATTAATTTTCAGTGCCATGCCTAATTAATGACTGAATTAAAAACTTAAACTACTCATTCAGAGGTATTGTTACAAAATTAACACATTAACCTATGTACTGATGTTAGAAACTGGGTACAAGTCTTGAGGCATACAAATGCTATGACATGATTTATCCAATATAAGAGAGAGAGAGAGAGAGAGAGAGAGAGAGAGAGAGAGAGAGAGAGAGAGAGAGAAGCACTCAGTGACTTACAACAAACTTTTTCAAAACTCTTCTTATTGAAACTCTCAAAACAATGAAGGGAAAAAATTATTGCTTACTACATTTTCGCTGTTAATGAGATAAAACAGCAGCAGCAAGCATGATGTGCTTCCAACTCTAATTGTAACACATTTTGCAGACAGGATCCACATATACCACTAATTGTACAAAATTAAATTGTTGTACAACACATGGTTCAGGAGATATGAAGTCGAACATTTAGATGCATGAAAAAACTACCAGTTGCTTGAAATGACATAAAGTAAAACTTCGACATCAAGTATTATTCTTTGATGTATTAATTCTTTCAAGGGCTGGATGTGATGAGGAGAACAATGACCAACTGATATGGCATCTTAGAGCCATAGCCAATAATTTATGCTCTTGACTTCTTTACAACTAACTCTATAAGTAATACATCAGACAACTGTTACAAAGTGGACAGACTGTCAGAGAAGTCAACTATTTTATATTCTTGAGACCAAGGATGGAAACTAAACTTTTTTTGGCCCAGTCTCATGCAAGTTACTACTCTGGTGACACACTGATGCAACATGTGCCCATATTTCATTATTGCATGTTCGGTTCAGCCACTGCTTCTTGAACACTATCAATTATGAGGTGTGCCTGTAGTACCCTCTTCATAAAATGTTGCCCCCAATTACTTTAAATGAGTAATCACATTGCCTTGAAGCTCCTTGGTAGTTTGGAACACCTCTGGAAATTCCATTGATAAAGCAGTTATCAAGAACCTGTGGTTTTCTAATACCACTTTGTCGAACAAGGTCATCTGCAGCAACATATTTGCATCCTTGACCTCCTTCATAGTGAACATCAGTTTGTCTATCTTTAAATTTTCTATCTATCTATCTCTAAATTTTCTGCACCAGAAACACATGACTCTTTCATTAGTGAAGCTCTTTCCATACACTTGACTCATTCTTCGATGGATTTCTGCTGCACTGTTCATAATGTTCAAATGTTTGCTAAGCTTAAGGGACTTAACTGTGGAGTCATCAGTCCCTAAACTTACAAACTACTTATGAAATACCTTAAACTAAATATGACACAAACATACATGCACAAGGGCGGTTCAAACCCCCGATGGGGAACGGCCTCGCGCATTGGAACATAGCGCCTCAATCCACTCCGCCATGGCTGCTGCACTGTTACCTTTTGCTTGCAGAAAATGAATAACACTTTGTAAATTGCATGGTGGGAGAATTGATCAATGCGATTCATGTTTATGTTGCTGCAGCTCAGCATAGAAAAAAAAGTCACAAATGCAGCAACAACAGAGTGTGATAAGGGAGATACGCAATCATCTACTGTGTACCTTACTGCTCACCTGCCGTTCATTTGGTGTCTATGCTGTGCCAATAAAGACTCCAATACTTCCAATACTGCAAACCATAGATACCAGATGAGTGGTATGTGAACAGTGTGGGGCACGGTAGATAATTGGGCAGCTCCCTTATATCGTGTTCCTTCTTTTAGTCACTATATGCCTTACACAATGAATAAGCCTGCTACATACTAAGATAGCCATTGTCTAAGACCTATTGCAGTGTTGTCAACTATATGCCACAAATTGTGGCTAACCAACATTTCATTTTAGAGAAGGAGAACAAGCCCAGTTTAGGAAAGCAGTAACTGGCCACACCCTTTCAAAGGAATCTTACCAGCTATTTCCTTAAGAAAATTTAATGAAACAATGGAAAACTTAAATCTGGACAGCTGGATGGGTATTTGATCCACCACCATTCAAAATGTAGGTCCAGTGTGCTATCCACTATGCCAACTTATTCACCCAAATAAAATAAATCGCAATTTGTGATCACTTATGGCATCACTGTGCTAGGTTTAGAGGCAATACCAAAGTGCGGCGAACCCGGGATCTCCTGCTTACTAGGCAGACGTGTCGACCACTATGCCACCGAGGACACAGTGACCAGCCTGACTGCAGAGGACTTTTCCCTGTACGTCTCCCACCACACCCAAATCTCCATTCCTATTACCAGAGCCGATTTGTTCTGCAATGCTCGCAGCCACAATACTGTATTCCCGCATCTGGGAGAACAGACCATGGGGTTTCGAGACACGATTAATTGTCGTCAGCCTGGTATTCCATCTAAACCAAGTACAGTGATGCCATAAGTAATCGCAAATTGCGATTTAGTTCATTAAAATGAATGCTGTAACATCATCAAAAATATATAATTATTCCCCCAAGTATGTTTTCTGCCTACATATTTACCACCTAATGAAATATTGTTGAAATTAAACAACTAGAGTAACTCATGAATAGTAATAATATTAACATTTATAAAAATCTGAAAATTGCTAAATGCCATCAAAGTAAATATCACTTCAGCAAGTTTTAGTACATTTTACACACTATCTTTGGCTTGCAAATTATTGTATTGAATGTTTTGTGAACAAAAAAACATACTCACTTAATGTCAGGACTGTACAATATTGAGAGTCCAATGGATGTTAGGGCTCCTGGTATTAACCAAGAAGCACTATGGTACCACACAGGGTAGCCTTCCCGCTCTTTCAGGACGAGGCGAACATCCACAGCATAGCACAGGGTCCAAATCCATGTTGCGGTGTAAAAGTATTGTATCCATGCCTACAGGATAAAAGTCAGAAAGCACAATGTTTCAGATCACCATCACTGTGTGTAGAATGTTACTGCCAGAAAGTAACTGTTTACCAATAATAAAGAAATTGTAACAACAAAAGATATGTTTACAGAAATATCGACAAAATCAAGACTAAGATGTGACCAGCATTCATATCTTGAATTATACAACAGGTGAATGTGAAACTTTAATGTACAAAAATTGGGCTAAGCCCAGGCACACAGTTGAAGTGAGTATTGGTGGTGCTTCCATAGTGTCCAAAGGTTGGCATTACACTACACTTCTTGAAGCCAGTGCCACTTTAACATAACCGATGAGAGGCAAAGAACAGTGAACTGAATTAATACCACTGTATTTGAAATGACTAGCTGGTTTGTGGAGTTTGCAAGTGTGTGATAAGCTTTCACATCACTATGGCAGGTGATCTGATTACATGGTTGAACTTGAGTGAGTTTAAACTGTGTGGTGTATGTCCCACAGTTTAATACCAGAGAATTTTTGTTTACAAATGTGTCGTCACTTTTTGAAGTACAAGCTAATTCATTTACTTCCACTGATCCCCCTACCAAACCCCATGATTTAATTTAAAGACACTAATCGTTTGAAACACTGTTCATTTGCAATGAAGATATCTCATTTGTTAATAATCCATTTACTTCCATGCATCCATATACCAAGCCCCATGATTTAATTATAAATACTAATCATTTGAAACACAGATCATTTGCCATGGAAACAGCTGCAAAGGGACAAATATTTCATTGAAACTTAGCAGTCTCACTTGGTGCAAATAAACAAACAACTGACTAGTGCTGCTTTATCCCAGCTACTGCTAATATTACCACATAAGAGCACTATGCTTCTGACTGTGTGTCTGACTTTTACCAATGTATTATGTGTATCAGCTGGTAGTAAAAATTTAGGATCTTCCAATGATGATAACACTAAATGGTTCCAATCAGAGAGGCAGACAAATGTTAACAGGAAAGACAATAAAGAAGGAAAATAAAATTATTAATATGGTGTCTGTCCAAAAAGAAGACACCATTGTTGTAATTTTATGAATTTGAAATATTGAAACATCTCGATCGTTTTAGAGCATTGAAATAAATTCAAAGCTGAAGTTGAAAATTTGTGCCTCACTGGGTTTTGAACCCAGATTACCTGCTTCGGAAGGAAGAAGGAAGCTTAGGGTTTAATGTTATGTCAACAGCGTGGCCATTATAGACGGAGCTTATGCTCAGATTATTGGGGAATGATGTGGGCAGTGGCGTAGCTATCATAGGGCTAGGCGGGGCAGTGCCCCGGGGCCCCCGACCTCCAGGGGCCCCTCAGCCTTCGTGAGCGACGATCGAAAAGTTACATCAGAGCGTCGATTTTTTTATTTAAATTTTTTTACCCTCCCTCGCTATCGCCCATCATATCCCCTTACCTCAAACCAAGTTTCCCACAGTAGCCGCACTGGGCCACTGGCTGGCGGCTGGCGGAAAAATGATCCTAAATGGGCCTTCACAAGACGCCACTATGTGGCACTGCTGACAGGCGAAGCTGCCAGCCAATGTATTGAACAATAGGCACACTTCACTCGGCATAGCAGCGGAAGTAGCAGCAGCATCAGAGCTGCACACAGCAACAGCTGCGTGCAATGTGAAGGATCGCGCTCATCCAAATACAGTATAAATACATTTACTTTGCAGTACTTATTGGCGAACAGAAGTGTACAGTTCTAATATGCGAATATCCATGTCCCCAAATTACTTCGGACGATAGACGTTATACTGTATATAATATTTTAGTTGAATGAAGGAATTTGTACTTTTAATTTCTCCTGCCGAAATTGACCCCAACATAGACAGTTCGTAAATTATGTAAGGAAATCATAACAAAACATGCATTATTAGAATGTGAGGTTACGGAAGTATTTAGTTTTATTCTTCTGCAGCAGCCAAAAGGTCGTTCAGCAAATTAAAAATTATCAAAACGCATCTGAGGTACAGGATGGCTCAAGCTCGACTCGGACAGGAAAAGATTGTAAAATAATTGTAATTGTGTACCTATATTATTACTATAATGTACTGCAGTCACGAAAACGCTTACCGATAATTACCGATCAGGAAACGTATCTTTGCCAACATCTGCATTCTAACAGTTTGAAGTATTGTATTACTCCAGTACGTATTCTTTCATTCTGACTTTGGTGCATGAAGAAACACGAACGAAATCCCCACGACTTGAAAAACGCCACTCATTAAGTTCGCGGTACACAGTGAGGTGCGAAAAATAATCATGAATTTTTTTCAAGGACTAATAGTATTCGTGTTACAAGAAATAGAAAAATTCCAACTTTTAAAAACAATGTTTTAACAAATTGACTGCCACGTCAGTTAAATATAAGCCACAGGAACTCTTCTCTTCGGGCCACGTTAAGTAAATACAACTCACGGACATTTTTCTATTTAAAGCTCTGTGGTGCAATTGTAACTCACAGTAGCGTGCTGTGACTTGGTGTTACAGTACGTTATGGCCCCAGTAAGAAATCATGTTCGTGGTCTCCAGTTTCCTTTTTTTTATAATTTATTATTTGGTGTTACATGTTACTTATACAGTAGATATTATATCACATACAGTTTTAATTACATTCTCCAACTGTAATTGCAACAACAGTGAAACAGACTGAAAAAATTGGGCAATTCCACTTTGTATCTCTAACACCTGCATGCACTGTGCTTTATGAAGAAACACTCTTCGCAAAAATATGAGACACAATTTCTAACATTTCCATGTAGTTTGTTTGCATTTCTTGACAGCTTGCTTTCATCCAAATTCATTTTTTCGTAGCATCTATACACCTATGACTTGCTGCTCCCATGTTCAAAGGAGCACAATCTGAAGGCAGCTCGGTGGCTACGGTGAGAGATTTCTCAGGGGCATCGACATCTTCTGTATGGAATAGTCTCACAGTCACTTCCTCTTTGAATTCTGTGATTGAGATGATCTTGTTGATGTATCAGTAAATCACAAGAGCATTTACCAGTGCTGAATCTGTCAACAGTTCAACTGCAAGCTTCCTGTACCATTTCACACTCCGCCTTAGACAGTATAGGACTTCATTTGGTGAAAGAGAGATCTATAAATGACTGATTATAGTCAGTTATCATTGCTGGTTTTTTTTGTGCCCCTCTTGGTTTGAACTTCAGCTTCTTCCTCTCCATGAACAGTACCCAGCATTAACACATTCCTCTTATTTTTCCATTTCAGTAGTATCTTCATCTTCTTCACTTATGTCCATAACTTCATCTAAAAGCTTCTGTACATTCCTTTGTTCATCTACATAACTTCTACGAGACACTTTCTCCTGATACAATATCACTGTGTTACGGAGCAAACAGTACTGAATAAAGACTGCAGTAACAATGCAGAAAAACAATAATGGAACTTTACGCAAATAATGTGTGGAATGAAAGAATTACAGGAGTACCACCACAGAAGTATTAGGGATATAGCAAATGACACCTGGCACTTTACTCTGGCGCCATGTGAGTCATATATAACTTACACACACACACACACACACACACACACACACACACACACACACACACACACACACACAAAAAAAAAAAAAAAAAAAAAAAAAAAAAAAAAAAAAAAAAAAAAAAAAAAAAAAAAAAAAAAAAAAACCAACCCATGAACTAAGGTACTAAATTGCAATATTCTTAACTTATTTGTACTTAAATAGCATACTTCAAGCAAACTAAAGCAGAATATGGAAAAAAAGTACATGGTCCCCGCGGGTCGGTAACCCAAATATACCTCTGGCAGCCAATATGTTAATATAGTTATTGTTAAACAGAATGGACTGAGACAAAATATTAAATGTATACAGCATACTTAAGTACAGTGGAACAGTATTGGGCATATGATTTGTTGTGGGGATGTCACAGGTGACCGCATGTAGGGGTGGGGGGGGGGGTTGGAGGGCAGAAGGTGCGGGAATGGTCAGGCATTGCCGTTCTTTGTGCGCCTGCAAAACGTAAAGCGAAAATGCGAGCCCCCACTCTGTCTACCCCATTACGTCGCAAAAGGAAATTACAAGGTGCTTTACAAAGTTATACCGACCCTTCCACAGAGCACCTTATAAATCACAGATGACGTACTGCGCAGACAGACTTGGAGAGTGCGCATTTTCCACAAAATGCGTTGCGCCAGGAAACAGGCATGTTTTTTTTTTTTTTCCTCCATAAATACGTTAATACTGAAAGGAATACCGAACAGAATCTACATATCTTTCTACACATTACCTTGCAATGGTAGGCGGGAAATGGATTCGGCAATATGTGACTTTTTTCTGGAAACGGCGCCTTTCCATACAATAAGAACTATTCGCTCTTCAATTTACGTTCATACTAACACTATACCCTCCGCCACATTCTGCTCAGTTCTTGTATGTGAAAAACAAACAAATTCATTGTGGTGAGAATTCAGCACTTGACGCAATATTTTAAGGTACGTTTCTACCCGCACACTATTTGTTTATTCTGCCATTTAAAGGTTTAATTACATTCACGGATCAGAAGTTTCATGAAATAATTACTTTGACTCAATAGTGAATTGTACATCAAGACGCTCTATACCCCACTGTCACGATAATAACTGAAGATATCGACTTAGTTATTTTACTTATTACTTTTTCCTGGCCAGTCACTAACATATACTTCAAGAAGCCTCGTGGGGCACGGCTCAATCCAAAGTGTTTCATCAAACAAAATCTGGCAGCTTACTTTTGATGAAACCATCCACCACGAAGATTTCCCCTATTTTCCTTCTTTGACTGGGCTGTCAACGAAATGAGCCAATAGCCCAGTAGTTTAGCGAAAGTAAGTTGTCGGCATTGGCAAAAGTCCGCCTGCTGTCACCGCTGACGAAAAATATCCCATGGGGCATTTACATCTCCCTTTGCAAAATGTCATCCAAATCACCTAGTAATTTTTGCGTGGAAAAATTAACAAACAAACTTTCACAGTTATATTAGAGTACGATTAAATATTATCTGCTGCGTGACACGTAATAATTTACTTAGTAGTATTTAGGTTTGCCTTATTATGTCTTCCAGTGGGCGGTAAGGAGTTGATGAAGTAGTTTTGCATCTGTACAGTATTAGTGTGAAGAGGGCCCCAATGTCATTTTTGCCCTGGGGCCCTTGTTGACATAGATATGCCACTGGATGTGGGAGGAAATCAGCTGTGCCCTTTGAAAGGAACCATCCTGGAATTTGCCTGGAGTGATTTAGGAAAATCACAGAAAACTTAAATCTGGACAGCTAGAGGTGGATTTGAACCTCCGTCCTCTCGAATGCGAGTCCAGTGTCTTAGCACTTGTTCGGTCACCTGCTGAGGGCCAGCGGTTGCCTTAACCAATTATGCTGTTCAGGCACACTTCCTGTCCAACCAAGGGAATTCATTATAGGCTGCGAGGTAGAGGAACTAATAGGCAGGAGCCACTACCATCACAGTGTGTGGCAAGCTGAGAGTTTGGAGTGGACGGAGAATTTGCCTGGATAGCCTAATTGGTTAAGGTGACCACTGGCCTGAAACAGGAAATCCGGGTTTGAATCCTGATACAGCACAAATCTTCAACTCGCAATTTAATTTATTTCTACAATATTTCAAATTCAGAAAATAAAACATTGTGACGGGCACTAAAAAAACACATGGAACTTATCTTTTGGCTACTAGGCTTCATCCGTAAAGGACCCTCACACTCATTCAATCAATCATGCAGACATTTCTCTCTCTCTCTCACACACACACACACACACACACACACACACACACACACACACACACACACACACACACAGAACGGTCATCTCTGCTGTGTCGAATATAAATGGTTTATTATCTCAAAAGTAATCAACAAAAATGTTAATACATTTATCCTGTTGTAGGACAAGATGACCAATGACTTTATGGAAAAATGTCTGCAAGACTAGCACTTCTGGAAGAATGGACATAATAGAGACACAGGTTAGCCACAACCTTTGGCCTACTAGATATGGAATGTTTGCAGAATGATATTTTCACTCTGCAGAACAGTGTGTGCTGATTAAAACCATGTGTGCTGATTAAAACTGTGTACCAGAACGAGATTTGAAGCTGGGACCCTTGCTTTTTACGAGCAACCCTGGCATGCCACACAGTCCATCCTCACAGTTTTACTTCCACCAGTACCTCACTTCACACTCCCTCAGATTCAAATCCTGGTCTAGTCCACTGTTTTAATCTACCAGAAAGTTTCAATGACAATCTTATAGTGGGATACTAGCATTTAACAGGTATTGTGATTACTTTTTGAAATAATAAAAAGTTTACTTTTTTTCTTCAGTATGTAACATTTCATTTGAATGCCACTTACAGTTACACAGGGATCTGAAAAGCCAAACATTTAGCAACACATTTTACATTTCATTAAAGGCTTGAAAATCAGTGCTACTGATGAACAGAGAGAGAGAGAGAGAGAGAGAGAGAGAGAGAGAGAGAGAGAGAGAGAGAGAGAGAGAGAGGAGGGGATTACTATGATGTGTAATAAAATTTTGGGGGGTATTTCTATAGCTGTGTGGATAAGAAAAGTGTTATCCACACCACAGCTTCAAGGCCCATATCTGCAACCACAGGACTTTATCCACATCTGCGAGTTCGTTATCCGCATCCACAAATATTAAGGTTTTGAATGGGAAATACTAACAAATTGCAGTATTTAAAACCATGGTATGTAAAGATATTATTATTGTTAGAGTGTAAATTTCATGACAACTACTTTTGACTTCTCGAGTAACGGTAACTGTTCTACACCTAAGCCAAAACAGACTATAGAAAAACATTGGTGCTCCGGACACACACAGTAGCGTTTCAGAGCCTGTGTGATTGGGGCACTACATCAGCTTTTATTAAAGGTATCTTCTTAAATTTCAGTGGTTAAAACTGATCAGCATAGAGGATATTTTACTGTGTTTACATTAAAAAAAAAAAAATAAAAAAAAAAAGATTCTTTCAGAGTTTTGCAAAAGGGACACTTTATTTTCCCCATATTAACGCACAGGAGGTTATGTGACACAAAGCAATGCATGTCATTTCAAGTGTTAAAACTGTCGTCTACTTCTAATTGATAACTGTCAGCAAAAAGAGACAATGTTGGTTGCAGCTACAGACAGCCTATACAATCTAACATTGTGCACCTTTCTAAATACATTACTTCCACTGTATGCTCGGCAGTTTCCTTCAAATTTCTGGATATGGTGGTTGGATGAGGTAGCAGTTCTTTAACACTCACTGCAATGTACTTTGCCCCCACATCAATAAGAAACTGTGCCATCTCGAGAACCCGAGATCCACACTTAACTTCAAATGGTAAAGTGTCTTTGCTGACAAGATTGTTAAGTTTTTCGGTCGTGGTTGTCTTCAAATTTGGTGGAACTTCAGGAACTTTTGCATCTGTCCTCATATTTAAATAAGTAATTATGCTACTTTTTCCTATCTCAGTGTAAGAATATACTTTTTTACATGCAAAGCAGGCCACCTAAATCATTGATCTTTTCCCTGCCATCAAATACATATCCAATTTTCTCCCTAATTGATGATTTCAATTTGTTTTCCTTCACAATGTCAAATCACCTCTTTTCAATTTACACAACATAGTATCCATTGATGACATCTTCATTTTAAGAAAGAACTGTCACTTTATTCACTATGTTATACATTGTCCCTCAGTCACTACAAAGCACTAACTGAAGGCAGCAGAAATTTGGCATGGCACTTCTGGTGGGCAGTGGGCCAGTTTGCCACCCAGAAAGCACTTGACAGACCGCAGATAAGACACAGATGCGTAAACGAATTAGGCGCAGGTCCCTAGGGTACAGCTACATCCACTGTGGCCAGGGGATGAGGACAACAGACTTTCACTCTACCTGGGCCCTGCAAGGATTCCAAGAATTTCACGGGCTTGAAGTTTTCAGCTAACATTTCAACAGACATACTGGCCAGATACCTCACTCTTTATCCACATACAACACGTGGATATCCACATTGCTCACAATTTTATCCACAAATTATGAAATACTGTGGATATCCATGGATATATTCACATCCACACAGACCTATATCTACAGCATTATTAAATGTAATTTCTCTAAATCTTGTCAATATATAAATATTATTTATGATGTTGATCAGTGTTACTCAAATTACCATAAGGACTTACTGAAATTACTGCACAAGCCAGCATATTTTGTGATGTATCTGGTGGCTGTAGCCAACTTCTGTCATTTATCCACAATGCCGATCGAATGAAGACACCTAAAACACGTGAATTCATTCATGTGCACTCTCATACAGTATAATAAAACAGACAGAATTTCTGCAAATTAATAGCACATCTCACTCACAATAATAATAATAATAATAATAATAGTAATAATAATACCTGCAGTAGAATTAGTAGTAGTAGTAGTAGTAGTAGTAGTAGTAGTTGTAATATGGAGAGTCCAGAAAATTGAAGAAAGTTACATGCATCACACATGGGAAATAAATAAATAAAAGTTATGATACCTCTTTATGAATATTGGGATTTTCAATCACAACATGGATGTTACTCCCCCTAACAGTATTTGTGGTTAGTAATAAGAATGAATTCAGTTGTTAACCATAGAAAAGATATTTTCCTTGTTTCACAGCCAAAAAGAAGAGATGATTGCTGGGGTTTGCTTAACTAAAGAATAGAAAGCTATTTATAGATAACAACTGTATTCTTGATGAGGACTCTAACATAGTTTTGTGGCACATGTTGTACTGAATAAGTTAACAAAGCATGACTGATAACTTGCCCTCACAACCTTACGTCTTTAGTATGTCATCTACTATCCTCATTTGGGGAACAAAAATAACTTCGAGATCATTACCCAGTTATTCATTTTTTTCCAGCATTGAGCGAAGATGGCTCTCGCATTGCATTTTGTATATACTGTCTTCTGTTCTGGCCCTTCTGGCAGTGCTTGCGACAGCCTTGTTTTCCACTTTGTTGGATCTCAGTTTCCTTGAATTCCTGTCTTCTAATTTTACCTACGCTGGTGGTTGTTCTCCTATTAAAACTGCTTTTCTGTCACGAGTGCCCATCTTTCCTCCCACATCTATTTTACAGTGCAATCTGCCATTGTTCTTGGTGCAAGTGAGTTCTCTAGCCTGAACTGTCAATTATTTTCCTGCTTCCTATCACTGATGGTGCACCTGTCACTATCTGTGGGCATTTCTATTCAATGTGATCTCCTTTGTGGATGCAAGCTGATAAGTGGGGGCTCCTGTAACAGACATGCAGTTCGGGCGGCAGTCAGTCGCAGTTTGGCGGTGTCAGCGGAGGTGTGTGTGTGGTGCCTGTAACGTTACCTGGTCGTAAATCGATGATTCTTGTTGCTCGTTGCTCTCGGTAGCAGCTGTCTGAAATCTCATGGGGTGAAAGCTAATTAACTACAAATAACAAAGGAAAACACAGAATTGCAGTTCTTTGACACTTGAAATTCCTTATTGGTGCTCAATTGTCCCCACTTATGGCCAGCCAACAAGTCTCATTAATTACAATTAATGTGACCAGGAACGCACATTCCACTCATCAATAATACTAATTTATACAGTTTGTGTGCGGAATACACAAGTTCGAGGTGTACAGCTTAAGTGGCACAAATATTGATCATCCATTCATAATACGGTTAAAACACTTTTCACAGTAGTAACACTGATAACTTTTACATAATAGTTCAAAATTAAAGTTCAAACTGGCGTGGCTTGTGCCTCAGATCGTGGCTGAAACAATAAACAATACTCGGAACTGACATAGATTGTGCTTCAGATGGAGGATGAAACTCTCAACTAGTGTGGATTGTGCCTCTGACAACTGACTAAACAATACTCAATTACATGGCATGAACACATCCTATTTATATCTTCCAAACAATAATACTGGAAATTACTTATTGTTAATTGAGTTCATTACATTACTTTTCCATTATAATTAAACAGTTATATGCAACTGGCTATAGTAAAAGATAGCATAAATAATACTGATTAAATTAATATACAAAGTTCAGTTCAACTAATAGTATTTCATTTACATATTTAACAAAATACTTTCATCAACAATACTTTTGTAATTAATGGTAATTATACATAAACTAAAGAGGGAAAAACTTTCCTAACATTACTTGTGAAACATAGTAATACCTACTTTAATTTTATGAGAAAATTTATTTCATTTTATCAGAGGTACTAATTTGCATACTATCTGAAATGTAACAATACTTCTCTGGCATTAACTAATTAATATTTGCCGATTAAACAAACTTCTCCAACGTCAAATTACTTCAGCTGGTTACATTATAAAAAAGAATAACAAAAGTTTTGGATAATAGACTAATTACATTCATATCTATTATTATGTAACAGTGGTATCGGGAGGTTCAGTAATGCAAGCAGATGGGAATAAATCCCAACATGCTTAGTTACATGCTGGTGGCGGATTTTGACTTGTTAGCTGATGTCTACATGTATCAGCACTTAGGTGTGAATTATGTTTCACATCTTTCTCAAGATGTGATGGGTTGCTAAGTTTCTGGAGTGTTTGTGTGCCGTTAGTTTTGATAGCATTGTGACACTTTGGGCTGCGCTATGTTGACTGAATAGCCATTTGTGCTACCAAGGATGTCGTTACTTTTGTCACTGCGGAACTGATAAGTTAAGTAGGTCTATACCTCTGGTCATGCCTCGTTATATGGAAACGAAGTTTGGTTTCAGTGTGTTTAATTGTTTCTCAGTGTGTCATGTAATTTTCAAGCAACTTTTCGTTTTCATTGCAATTTCGTAAGTATAACCAGGGTATTTTTCTGCTTATGTAGCCACTGCTGGTCAGTTATCTGTCTTGGCTGTCAACGTACTTGTCGACAGTGATCTTTCCACCCCCTCTTGCGTTTAAAACTTTGGAGAGTGGGTGTATTTGGAAGTTTTAAGGAATTTGGGTAACCACCCCTCCAAACCTTGTATGGAATTATTTCCTTTTATTGGTTACATGTTCTGATTGGAGTGTTTATATGATTACGCTGTCGCCACCTGCTGGGTACTACTTTGTGGATTTGATTTACTATAGTGTTTAACAGTTGGTGTCACTGGCCTGTCTGAAAGTCTATTCGTTGTCAGCCAGGTGTGTTCAGCACATCGTTGGACTTTTATGTTACTTTACTCTATATATTTGCATAATGTATGTTCTGTGGGTTAAATTTTAATTGTTTAATGGCACCTTTCTTGGGTAATTATTGTTTAAGAAGTCATGCAAATTGGCACTTTGCCTTTTGAAATCATTGTAAGATGTACGGGTTTCACCCACTGCTTGTCATTTTTTAATTGGGTTTCATCCAATAATCAATTTTATTTGATAATTTTTTTGAGACTGCATATTAAGATGGTGCTTTGCCTTTTGAAACCTTTGTAAGAGTAATTAACAAATTAATGTATGGGCCTCACCCGCTGCTTGTCAAATTTTGGGCTTCACCTAATGATTATTCTAAAAAAAAAAAAAAAAAAATTCATAAAGTAGCAATTGTTTTTAATTTGAGATTTTAAGTATATCTTTTTTGTCCTAGCGTTTTTATGAAACTACTGTAAATGGCATTCGTGTTTTATCTGTTTATCTATTTAACAACTAACCACCAAACATCAGGATGACCCCCCCCCCCCCCCCAAGTGCATCTTGCCTTAATCATAATATTCTGGTGTTAGTTGCAGCCAGTGGATAAGCACATTCAGCACTGTGGAGATAGCTGATTTAGCATAACTGGCAATGGAAGCTGCTCAACGTTGACAGGTGGATCTCGGGTGATGGCATACAGTGGCAGCACATGCAATGACTTGACGCACGTCGGCTCAGTAATAAGCGATAGATGCGATGTTTCTACCACAACACGGTGTCCACCTCTAGATTGCTATGTGGTGGGACCGGGTGGTCCCACTGTTTACAACAGCAGAGGGTGGGCTGTTCATCAGGTGGCGGTTACCAATTTCCTGTCCGACCATGCTAGTCATGGTGTTAAGGGAAACATACAACGGTTCAGCTACAACAGATCGAGTTGAGTCTGATAATGGAACTGATTATGATGAGAAGAGAGGACATCAAGAGAGTTCCATGCCATATTGTAGTCTTTAGAGGATGTAACTGGACTGATTACCCTGTGATGTGTCATCACTTCTAAGAATGGGTGAGTTTCTGTTTGTCACGTTAAAACAGAGATGCCCCTGTTCTGACAGCTGTATGACATGGTTACAACAGGCTACAACAGACAACAGTATAATTTCACACCTGTTTTGTACTTTTAACCACTTCCAATTACTTTTAATTATTTTGCCATTTTCACCAGTTCCTGTACATTATCTAATATATAAATCAGAGTGTCCGTAGGTTTGTATGTGTTGCATACAAATCTACAATTTTTTTTCCAATCTTTATGAAATTTTGTACATATGAGCTTCAATCCATGAGAACGGTCGCCGTAAGTGTAAGAATCACATACGATATATGGTTCATGAGATATGATGTAATAAATAATGAGATGCACGAAAAACTGCTGCATTTTGTGACAATGCTGCTCATTTTCTCCTAAACCATTGGACCGATTTCAACCAAAACTGGTACACACATTCCTTACTGTGAGGTAACAATTACTGCATGGCTAAGAATCACATATGGCACATGGTTCAAAAGATATTACATCATAACTAATAGAAATTCCAAAAAGTACCATATAATGCGGCGAGACTTTCAAAATACAATGTATGAGAATGACAGTAGTTAGTGACTTGCAACAAACTTTAAACATAATTTCAAACCTTTATTAAACTTTTTCTCGCTGGCAACCATAGTAAAATGATGAAAGGAAAAAAGTTTCTCCCTTACTGCTTTTCCGCTGTTATGGAATAAAACTATGGCTGTGGGTATGACGTTACAATTTGTAATTTGAACACTACAAATTGTAGCGACAGGAAATTTTACAGACAGTATACACATATATAGTTGAATGTAGTTTGTAAATTGTATCACACACCAACATGTAGTTCACCAGATATGAGCATGTAAACTTTAACGTTCCGCTGTTCATGGACTAAAACTTCGCAATTCAGTATGACATTTCAATTTATAATTTCTACACTACAAATTATAGCCTCAGGAAATTTTTCAGACAGTATACACACATACAATTGAATGTACCTTCTAAATTGTATCACAGTACAACACATAGTCCATTCTATATGAGCACATAAACAATAGCGTTCATGGGAAACCACCCCATCACGCACCAAGTTTTAATCTATTTCTTCTTTACTACTAATTATATTTCCACGAGATTTTACAGACATACAGCCCTTATACAAATGAATATATACCTGAAAAATGGCAGGAATAAAGAGAGAAATAATCACTTACTTTTAAACCAATTCTCCCACTATACCACTATGCCTTTTTAAATATGTATTGCTGTAATTCATGATACTGGAAAATCCAAGGTGAGATGCAAACAGTATAAGGCCAGCTAATTTGTGTTGTGGAACCAAAGTGTGAAGAGGAAAGTAGGACAGTCATCTCAAACTGCAGATCAAATATAATTAATTTTTACCTTTCAAAAGACATTTTGAAGTATTATCCTGCCCCAGTTTAGTGTCTTCTTCATAAAATAGAAACTGCTCACAGATCCATGGCATAGCCTTAAAAAACTACTAAGTCTGACCACAGCAGTTACACAGTTATGTCTCTTGGAACAGAGGCTGTATATTGTAGGTATAGTTTTAGATCTGACAAAAGCTTTTGGTTGAATGAACCATACATTACTTTTTAAAAGTTGAAGTTTCATTGAATCAGAGATTCATCCTTGCATCTTTTAGCCACAAACCTGTTGAATTGTAAGCAATTCATTAAAATGATAAATAAATTACATGACAAGGTTATAAATGTTCAGTCCACCAGTGAAATTGTAACTCAAGGTAGACCTCCGGCCTCTATCCTTGATGCATTTTTCATACTTTTAAGTATCAACAGCATTCCACAAACCATAACCCATATAATAATACAGAAGACATTGAAATGCTATTCTATGGGAAAAAGTGTAAGAAGTGGCTAGTGGTGTTACAGAATTATGAATGTAGAACTCTGCAACTGTGATGAATGAAAGTTTCCAGAAATACTTACAACAATCACTTTCTGTGCTACTACAATTTATATCAACCGTTACTGGTTACGAGTTGTCTATGACTCGTCATCAGATAGTACATATTTTAAGGCATGTATGGAGCCCTGTGGAAGATGTAGGTGAGAGAATTATTTACATTATGAGGAAGGCTTTACATCTGTTAGATTTGATTTTTATGCTGCATAAAAAAGGGGTACAAACAAGTAAATCTTGTCTCATGATCTAAATAATTCTCACCTTATTTAGTGACTGCATGTTTTGCTTTCCATATACTGCCACAAATACATGTCCCCTACAATGATTCAGACATGCTTTAAAATATGTACCATCTGAAGATCAATTGTTAATTGATTTGAAATCAGTAATGGTCAATAAAAATCAAAGAACCACACAAGGCCAATAGTGCAGTTATATATGGAAACTTTTATTGAATAAATTCTTCAACAATTGGGGGCTCAGTGTGAGTGTGTGTTACCAAACCTGAACAATAATCACACAAAACGGTTACGTGTTCATCACTTCAACATAAATAATGAATATAACAATCTGAGGATAGGAGAAACTCACTAAAGGCTATCACACAGCCATTGAGGGCCACATAAAAAAGACAACCACATACATGCAATTTTAAATGTTCGGGCACAGTCTTTATCAGAGAGAGGAAACAAAATTACACAGTCACTCATGTCAACCCATGGCTGTCTCTGGCTCAGTAATTGTCATTCATTGAGTTGCTCCTAACCTCCCATTATTGACATTCCAAACTAGACTTTCCATTTTTAGATAACACATGTAAATGTGGAGATGGAAATCTCTCTCCCTCCCCCCCCCCCCCTCTCTCTCTCTGACTGTATCCATGATGAATAAACTAAATGACTTATGAGCAAAAAAAAGTTGCCCGAGTTACCTGATTAGCCAGGTTGCAAAGATTGTTCCAAGCCAAAATATTAACAGCAGAATATTATGTGGCTTTCTTAACTATGTGATTGCATTATGGGGCTGTGCAGCTAGAGGGGGAAGGATGTAGGGAAAGGGTGGGGCAGAGATATCAGCACTAGTTGACAGAGAGTGCAGGGACTAGGTGGATGCTACAGGATGTGACATGCAGCTTTGGAACACACTTGGAGGGGGGGAGGGAGGGAGGAGTAGAAGGTAGATAAAAGGGGAGGGGCAGAGAACGGAAAAATACTTGCCAGGACAATCTCGAGACTGCAAAATGTGTTGTAACAATCTTACATCTGCAGAATTCAGGGAAGCTGGTGATTTAGGGGAGGATTGGATGACCTGGGGTGTAAGGCAACTACTGAAAGCAAGCACGTTATACTCGGATACATGTTGCGCCACAGTGCACTCCCATTTGCTCTCGGCCACAGATTGACAACACCCATTCATTTTAACGGACAGTTATTTGGTAGTCACACCAACATAAAAAGCTGTGAAATGATTGTAGCAGAGCCAGTAAATGACAAGGCTATTATCACATTTGGCCTGACCTCTAATGGGGCCTGAAACAAGACTAATAGCAAGTGCTGGGTTGGTGGCTAGGATCCTCATAGGAAAAGGTTTGGATTGAAAGTGGCATAGGGATGGACTAGGGTGTTGAGATAAAGCGTACCTGAAAAACTACCCTATTACATTCAAGCACTAGGAAAAACTTTAACAATATTTGCCAACTGAACACCTACTTTCTTATAAATAAAGTTCAGGTTGGAATTTCAATAATAATAGATAGGTAGCAACTAACCGTAAAGTTGATTGTGGGTCTGCAGACTGGTACATTGAAAAAGGAAGGAAGATTAGGGTTTAATGTCCTTTCGACAGCACGGCCATTAGATACAGAATACACTCTCAGATAGTTTTTGTCAGGGAGGAGGAAGGAAATCGACCGTGCCCTTTGAGAGGACCCATACTGGCATTTACCGGGAGTAATTTAGGAAAATACCAGAAAACCTAAATCGGGTTGGTTGGAGGTGGGTTTGAACTGCCATCCTCCTCAATGTAAGTCCAATGTGTTGTCATTGTGCCACCTTGCTTGGTGCACAATGAAAAGGCAATCACATTCACAACACTGAATTCTTAGACCACAGCCTTCATCAGAAGAAAAACAAGGCATGATTGGGGCACAATGGCAGAAGATGGTTGTTACGTGTGCACGAGTTGGGGCTGTAAGATCATACAAATGTATGTGTTGTTATTCTGGTGAAGGCTGTAGCCAAAAGTCTTTAGTTGTATGAATGTAATTGTCTTTTCTACAGCCCTGTTAGCAGCTCAGTGTTCATCTTTGTGGTGTACTGCTACCTATCCTCATATCATTAACATACATAATGTTAACATTAATTGAATGTAATTGTAACTTAATGACTGCCTATTCCACTATATGTGGTCAACGGCGAATAAAGAATCTGAATCATAAGGAAATTGGCTTGCAAAGATGGATTAATATTGTGTAACATATGAATGTATACATCATATCACATTCACTCAAGATAATTTTAATATGAATAAACAGGAGTGAATGATTTCAGGATCTTTTAAATCTTTTTTTATGCATCAGTTTACAACTTTTAATTACTATTATTACCACCACCAAAGTATACAATTATAAATTCAGTCTCTTGTCTGACAATCACATTTGCATGTTAACAAACATAGCAATGACAATAAAGATGCCCATACATAGCTATTATTCAATTTAAAAAGGTTTCTCAATTTACCCAAAAATATGCGAGAATTATAGGTTAATTTACGACAATGCTAGTGCAATAAATTTGCCACATCTGAAAGAATATTTTCACAGAACATATTGATAAGTCATACAACTAATAAAATATTTTCAGAGGTGAATTACAATTTATACACCACTTGAATTAATATAAAAATAATATAATATTGAAACTGATACAAACTGCAAAAAATATCAGGACTAGAATATTGAGAACAGGACTGACATTATGTAAAAATTGTTGGCTGCAACTGGTTCCAGATGTGCAGTAAAGTGGAGGCAGAAAGATTAAGGCTATCCATCAGTGATGATGTCATTGCACGTATTGCACAAGTTTTAATTTGACAGGAAATTTATTGTATTCTATTGAATGGAGCATTAAGTGAAACTAAAATCATTTACCTAATGATGCAAGGAAATCAGCCACTGCTAACCATACCACAATCTGTCTGCCTCGAGTTGCGGAAACTGAATACCATCTGTGGGTAAGGCAGGTTTCTTTGCGAGGTATCATCTGCAAATAAATTAGAAATTTGTGAAGGTGGCAAGTGTTAAAGGCAAACAAAGGTAAAACTTAAGAATTACAACACAGCTATGTGACAAGTGGGAATCAAGGATAATAATTTTCTCTCTCTTCCAAGCAGTGTTCCTTAAACAAAACATTTCAACACTTGCTAAACAGTGTTATGTCATGTTGAATTGGGGGAGGAAGATGACACTCTGGACATAAATCCAGTGTCAGGACAGGCTGTCAGAGTAAATATTACTTTGTGGGTGAGTCCCTATAAAGCCTACAAGTAACACTACACAAGTGACACTCACAGATTTTTTATACACGCACACACAGCCTCTTGGTGAAATCCCTCCTGAAGAAAACATGGTTGTTACCTATCTGAGAACATACTGCTAAAAGAGTAGGAGATATAACAACAATGCTGAAACATAATTTTCATTGTGGCTGCTGTACTTTACAACTGTTCAACTACATTTTTAAACAAAAATTATAGAAGGAAACTTTCCTGGTGGGATAAACAAATATAAAAAAATAGAAAACTGGTGACTTAGCCAAAGGACAGGCTCGTCGACAGACACAAACAAAATCACAGATAAACACACATACAAGCTTTCACAACCGTTGGTCGCTTCATCAGGAAAAGAGGAAGAAAGGAGAGAAGAAAGGGAAGGATATGGGTTTTAAGGAAGTGGAAAAGGAGTCGTTCCAATCCCAGGAGAGGAAGGACTTACTTAGGGGGGAAAAGGTAAGTCCTTCCACTCCTGGGATTGGAACGACTCCTTTTCTACTTCCTTAAAACCCATATCCTTCCCTTTCTCCTCTTTTCCTGACGAAGCAACCAGTGGTTGCGAAAGCTTGTATATGTGTTTATCTGTGATTTTATTTGTGTCTGTTAACGAGCCTGTCCTTTGGGTGAGTCACCAGTTTTCTATTTTTTATTTACATTTTTAAACATTTTGATATATTTCAAAATCCTTCCAGAACCACACAATTTTCAAAATGGAAATAATTTTCTGTGTAGTAAATCTAGTAGCATATTTAAGAACAAATTCAACAATATATGATAAAGTTACATCCGAAAGTTGCATAGTTAGGTATAAGTTGGAAGTACCCGTTATACCGCTATGATCTTGCTCTGTCCACCGTACGATGCTCATTACTCCCAGATTCAACAGAAAGTGAGACCTTCTTGCTTCAATTAAATCCTTCAGGAGCCTGTCTTTTATAGTTGTATTGTGAAATTGCAAACAACCCTATCATCACATATGAGAATTGTGATATGGCAGACAGTGCACGCAAATAGCAGTCAGTATACAGGGGTACTTTTGTCTGACAACTGTGACTTCAGCATGTAGCTTTATCATAGATGGTTGTTAGTCAGTTGTTTGGGATAGGGGGACCAAACTGCTAAGGTTATTGGTCCCCCGGTGGGGAGTAGGAGTGAGGTTAGGAAAGGGGGAGGGGGGTGGGAAAGGCTATGCAGTCCAGGAAGGAAAGAAGGAAGAAAGACTGCATTACCTCGGGGCCCCATAATCACCATGCACATACTTGTGTAAGAACGGTGAGCCCCCCCCCCCTCCCTCTGGAGGAGAGAGGGTTGTTTTTGTTGTCAAAAATACTATCAGATTTACTACACACAATATTTTTACCACTTCAAAAATTGTGAAATGAAGTGAGGATTTTGAGAGATATCAAAAAGTTTCAATTTGTATTTGCACAGCTAGTACAGTAGAAACCATGAAAATTATGTTTCAACTTTTTTGTTATATCTCCTATTGTTTGAGAGTATGTGCTCAGAAAGGTAACAACAGTGTCTTCTCCAAGAGGGTTTTTACCGTTCAATGAACATATGAGATTTACATAAAAACAATTTCCCTCAAATTTTGACCCAGACTACAATGTATTTCAAATGTATTGGAACTGACAATTGGCACTTGGTTAGTGTTGCTTGGGAGAGCTTTGACCATGTTTATTTTTGGATTACTACTTGGATATCATTTCCACTCAGTGTTTTGATTGTGAAGATTATTGTCATTTGTAAAATAATGTCTGTCTAGGTGTGTTTGCGTTTCAATATGTCTGAGTGTGTGTGTGTATTTGTTTACCTTCCTTTTTTCCCCTAAGGTAAGTCCTTCCACTCCTGGGGTTGGAATGACTCCTTTTCCACTTCCTTAAAACCCATATCCTTCCCTTTCTCCTCCCCTTTTTTCCTCTTTTTCCTGAAGAAGCTGCCAGTGGTGGCGAAAGCTTGTATGTGTGTGATTTTATTCGTTCCTATCAACGAGCCGGTCCTTTTGGTAAGTCACCTCTTTTCTATTTATATATATATATAAAAGGTAAGTCCTTCCACTCCCTTAAAACCCGCATCCTTCCCTTTTCCCCCTCCTTCTTTCCTCTTCTCCTGAAAAAGCAGCCAATGGTTGCGAAAGCTTGACTCTTGTGTTTGTGTGTGTTTTTATTTGTGTTTTTGTGTCTACCTATGAGCCTGTGCTTTGGGTAAGTTATTCGTGCTGGCCTGAAGCTTATCAAAAGGCCTCCCAGCCCTTTCAAGTACCAAATTAAAAGAATAATTAAAAACTTTTAAGCATCTATTAAATGGTCAAATGAAGAAAAAATTGTAAGATTTAAAATTGTGTAATTTTTTTAAAAGTAAAACTTGAAAAAAATGTAATGTTATTGTGAAACAATGATCTTTAGTCTATATTTATGGGGCATTCCATCCTTGAAATTCAACACACCTCTCAACCTGAGCCTCTCACATTTCTTTCACATTTGGTGCATTCATTGACCCAGATAAGAGATGAAAAAATACCAATTTGTAGGGCTGTATTACAAGTCCAAAGAAAGTTACAGGTCTGGTAGGTTTGGAATTTGTGTGAAATTTACACATGCCTGTCTCAACATAAAAGATTGTAATTTTGGTTCTAATTAAGTACAGTAATGAAAATTGTACCACTGGAAAGCTAATGAATAGACCTTTACACTGATATGCCACATGACCGGTTTCTTAATATTTTTAGTCTACAGGTCACTGACCTAGACTTTTGACCTTGAATATCTCAAAACTCCATCTTCAAATTTTCTGGAAAAATTAATTTCTTGTTCCATTATTTTACAACAAATATGGTAAATATCAAGGTGACACACCAAAGGCATCATTCACAAAAAAATATTTTGTCAACTTAAGTACACCATCAACATGCAGTAAATAGCTATTAGCCTAGATCAATTTTTTTCCCTAGAAAACCATCCAATAGCAGTTACTTTTATTCTGACTAATTCTGGAATATTTCTAGCTGTGAACAGCTAATCAGAGAGACTTATTTAATCACAATTATACTGTTTTATGGCTGTGTGTTGTTTAATCAAAGTGCTGTGTATGTGTGTTGTGAAGAAACATTTAGTAATAGTCTGTAAAATATGAATTTCAAGTAAAAATTGTATTGTTGCAATCCATTTAGGGGAGTGGATGAGTGCAGAAGAATTTAAGGAATGTTCAGGAGTGGATGATAAACAAATATCCTAATGTATTTTTAGGTGAAAAAATTTGCATTAAATGTAGAAAGAAAATATAAAAAATCCCAACAAGCACTGCAGATGTTGCCTAAGCTAAGCCAGGTACTTCCGGAGAAGATTTAAGTGAAGCTAAAGTAGCTTCAGATCTGACACTTGATTCTTTAAATAGCAGCCTTCAGTATTTAGGTGAATCTCCTGTGTAGAAAGAGGATTCAGAGTGAGAGAAAGTACCCAAAGCAAAAGCTGAAGAGGGGGGGGGGGGGGTAAGAAATTTTTTGTGGTTTTAGGGCGCACAACTTCTATGGTCATTAGTGCCCAGCCAAGAACATAGATTCGCTATGATCTCCAAAAAAAAAAAAAAAAAAAAAAAAAAAAAAAAAAAAAAAAAAAAAAAAAAAAAAAAATAAATAAATAAATAAATAAATTGGTAACTGTCAGAACATCAACAAGAGGCTAAAAACTAAAGATAAAAGACAATAAAAAGGGTTAGATATCCTATCCTATCCCAGGTAGGACACGTGTGTGGACCAGCAAAGTTTCCATTCCAACATTAGCCCCAAGAATTTCGTGGTCTCCACGAAAGGAAGAGCAACAGGGCCGAGATGTAGAGAAGGTGGAAGAAATTCCTTGTATCTCCAGAAGTTAATACACACCGTTTTCTCAGTGGAGAATCGGAAGCCGTTTGCGATGCTCCAGGAATATAGACGGTCAAGACAGCGTTGAAGACAACGCTCCAAGAGACACGTCCGCTGGGCGCTGCAATAAATTGCGAAGTCATCTACAAAAAGGGATCCGGAAACGTCGGGTGAAAGGCAATCTACGATCGGATTGATTGCAATGGCAAAGAGAGCCACACTCAAGACGGAGCCCTGCGGTACCCCATTCTCCTGGCAAAAGGTATCTGTCAAAACAGAGCCTACCCGTACCCGGAACTTGCGATCCGACAAAAACGCTTGAATGAAAAGAGGGAGGCGGCCCCGAAGGCCCCATGTGTGCAATGTGCGGAGAATGCCCGCTCTCCAACAGGTATCGTATGCCTTCTCCAAGTCGAAGAACACTGCTACTGTTTGACTCTTCTGTAGAAAGTTATTCATAATGAAGGTCGACAAGTTAACGAGGTGATCAGCAGCAGAGCGGTGTCGACGAAAACTGCATTGGACATTTGTTAGGAGGCGGTGAGATTCGAGGAGCCAGACCAACCGAGCATTAACCATGCGTTCCATCACCTTACAGACGCAGCTCATCAGAGAAATGGGACCATAACTGGAAGGAAGATGTTTGTCCTTCCCTGGTTTGGGGATGGGGACAACAATGGCTTCGCGCCAACTTGTGGAAATATGACCTTCAGTCCATATGCGATTGTAGGTACTAAGAAGAAAACACTTGCCCGCAGGAGAGAGGTTCTTCAGCATCTCAATATGAATGGAATCGGGCCCGGGAGCAGAAGATCGGGACAGGGCAAGAGCACGGTCTAGCTCCTGCATGGTGAAGGCGACGTTATAATTTTCATGATTAAAAGAGTGGAAAGAAGGTGGCCGTGCCTCCTCTACCTGTTTGCGAGGGAGAAACGCAGGGTGGTAATGGGCAGAGCTCGAAACGTCCGCAAAGAAACGGCGCAATGCGTTGCAAATATCAGCGGAGTCCACGAGGACTGCGTTCTCCACGCTCAGGCCAGGAATCGGGGCGTGGACCTTGATGCTGGATAAACGGCGGAGGCCACCCCAAACAACCGTGGAGGGAGTAAAACGGTTAAAAGAACTAGTAAAAGCAGTCGGCAAGCTTTCTTGCTGTCGTTTATGATACGACGACATTGCGCTCTCATACGTTTATAATTTATGCAATTCTCCAAAGTTGGATGGCGGCGGAAGGTGCGTAAAGCACGGCGCCGTGCTCTAAGCGTGTCGCAGAAGACCGCAGTCCACCAAGGGACCTGGACATGATGTGGAGAAGATGATGTATGAGGTATGGAACGTTCAGCAGCGGTGAGAATAACCTCTGTGAGGTAGTCGACCTGACTGTCAAAGTTGGGAAAATCTGATCGTGAAAAACAGCCATGGAAGAATAAAGCCCCTAGTCGGCTTTAGAAATGTTCCAACTGGTGGGGAGAGGAGATGGGGAATGATGCAGGAAGCGGATGATACAAGGGAAATGGTCACTCGAGTACGTGTCAGAAAGTGCATACCACTCAAACCGACCGGCAAGCTGAGGAGTGCATATTGCGAGGTCTATATGGGAATAAGTGTGTGTTGTGTCAGAAAGGAAGGTCGGTGCACCGGTGTTGAGGCAGACAAGATCGAGGTGTTGGAGAAGGTCCACCAAAAGGGAGCCTCTCGGACAAGGTGCCGGAGAGCCCCATAGGGGATGGTGGGCATTAAAGTCGCCTACCAACACGAAAGGTGAAGGGAGCTGGTCAACAAGGTGTAGCATATCTGCCCTAGTAAGGGCAGATGATGATGGCGAATAGATATTACAGAGGGAAAAGGTAAATGTGGATAAAGTGTTGCGGACGGCAACTGCCTGTAGGTGAGTATGCAATGAAATGGGATGGAAATAGACGTTGTCGCGAAGGAGCATCAGGACCCCTTCATGGGCTGGGATACCTTCCACGGGTGGCAGCTCGAACTGCACAGAGGTGTAGTGTAGAAAGTCTGCACGATCACTTGGATGCAACTTAGTTTCTTGGAGACAGACGATAAGCGGGCAGTGCAACCGAAGGAGTAGTTTTAACTCCTCCCGATTGGAACGAATGCCGTGAATATTCCATTGAAGGAGCGCCATGATAAAAATGAGATAAGAAATAAGGATAAAAACCAATTAGCAAGCGGGGTCACCTCGATGGCTCTGAGGACCAGATTTCGAGGGAGCACTGCTATTGCTGCCTAGAGGCAAAGGGTCATGGTCCATAGGTTCGACCGACGCGCCTGCCACCTCTCTGAGTTGATCAGGAGGAGCAGTTTCCACCGCTGGTAAAGGGCCTGGTGCCTGGCAGACGGATCGTCCCGGTGAAGCAGAAGACGGCAGAGGCCGGCAACTGTTGGACAGCGTTACGGATGGGTCACGCCTCGGTGGGGAAGGAGAGGAACTCATTTTTTTGTTGGCTCTTCTGGAAGATTGACGGTGAGAAGAGGCAGTTGACGATTGGGAAGCCTGAGAACGCAGAAAATCCTCACGGACGGGTTCCTTTTTCAAAGTCCGGGTATCTTGTTTAGGTGCCCGCGGTTTACTAGAGGTTGACGAAGACTGTACTTTAGGAGCAGCAGGAGGAAGCGGGGACGTGGAACGGGCAATCTTCGGGCTGGCGGATCGCACATCTGTGTCAGTGAAAGTGAAATCACAAGTCTGGGTACTGGAATCCTTAGTAGGTCGAGTGGAGGTGAGGACCTTACTGTATGTGCCCGCTGGGAGGATAGTGGGCTTTTGACTCGCCAACAACTTTCGAGCGGCAGATGTGGAAACCTTCTCCGTAACCCGAATTTGCTGGATGATTTTTTCATCCTTATATACAGGGCAGTCTCGAGAGGAAACCGCATGGTCGCCGTTGCAGTTAAGGCAGTGAGGGGACGGAGGTGGGCAATCCCCCTCATGGGCGTCCCTACCACAAGTGACATATTTCGCCGCGTTAGGACAAGATTGACGGGTGTGGTTGTATCTGTGGCATTGAAAACAGCGCGTTGGGTTTGGCACATAAGGGCGGACAGAGATGACTTCATACCCTGCTTTGACCTTCGACGGGAGTTCAACTCTGTCGAACGTCAAAAACCCAGTACGAGTCGGTGTCAGCTTGTTATCTACCGTTTTCATCACCCTATGGACGGCTGTCACACCCTGATCTGACATATAGGATTGGATGTCTTCATCGGACAACCCGTCAAGGGATCTCGTAAAAACCACCCCCCGTGATGAGTTGAGTCTGCGGTGCGCTTCTACGTTGACTGGAAACGTGTGTAACAGTGTAGTCCGGATTAGTTTCTGAGCTTGGAAGGCACTATCCACTTCCAGCAACAATGTGCCATTGCGCTGACGCGAACAGGTTTTAACAGGGCCAGCAATTGCATCTACACCTTTCTGGATAACAAAAGGATTTACAGACGTGAAATCTTTTCCGTCGGTGCGAGAGACAACAAGAAATTTCGGTAGATTAGGCAGTGTCTTTTTTTGCTGAGGCGAATCTATTTTATGTTTCTGGGTCAACGTCACTGAAGAAGAGAAGGAAGTCATCGCGGAAGTGTCCCCCGTGATTACCGGCGTCTCCGATGGCGCGCTCCTTCCTAGTGGGGGCCCTCTCTGAGGGCTTACCCGCCTTAGGTGATTGTTCACACCTCCCGAGAACTGATGGAGGGACCAATTGGCATGTTCGGAAGGTTCCAGCTCGGGTAATCACCCCTCCCTGGGCCTGGCCTTTACCAGGGGGTACGTACGTGCCCTACTTGTCGACCCAGGGCAGGGAATTACGCGTTACCCCGTCACCTGCTACGCATGATAATGCGTGGGTCGGCCTTCAGACACGCACAGGGAGGAAAGAAGAAGAATAGAGGAAGTGAAGAGAAAGAAGGAAGGAAGTGTCTCAAACGCCGAGGGGGAGACTAATGAGGTGGAGAAGGCTAGGAGAGTACAAGGAGAGAAAGACAGAAACAAAGGGTAAGAAAGGAAGGAACCAAGGAATAAGAGAAACGACAAAAAAAAAAAAAAAAAAAAAAAAAAAAAAAAAAAAAAAAAAAAAAAAAAAAAAAAAAAAAAAACCCAACCTGAACTCGCGAAATATGCTCGTCTCTGGGCGAAGGCATAAACCGGGAGGGAAAGTGAAGCAGCCTGGTGCAGAAGAAAGGCTGCTCCGGCTCGGGGCCCCGTGCGCGCCACACACGTACCCACAAAAGAACTGTGGGCCCCCTGGGGGGGGGGGGGGGGGAAGAAAAATCAGCTTCTGTGTTGGAGCATACTTATGTGGCACAAATGGAAAAAGAAGAGAGTGAAAATGGAGAGAGTGAAATCATCGCCCAGCTGAAAGATAAGTTTCACAATTCAGACTGTATGTGCGACAAAATAAAAAATTCTAACTGCACTTCCAAAGAGTTGGAGTATATGAAAAACTATGAAAGAATTTTATGCTTCAGATTACATGGTATGGAAAGCAAAACAGTTAGTAGCAGAACATGGTATATTGGTGATACCAAATCCAAAGCTAGGTTAAGACATTGTGTAAGAAAGCGATTCAGCATGTGCATGATTTTTACTGTGATCATGACGTGAGCCATATGATGCCAGGAAGAAAAGACTGTCTGTGAAAACAACGGAACTACAGTACATCAGCAGAAACAGCTAGTGTTGTACAACCTTAAGGAACTGTATTCCTATTTCAAAGATAAATGCCTAGATATAAATATTGGATACTCAAAATTTTGTGAGTTGTGGCCAAAGCACTGTATTCTTGCCAATGCCCGTGGGGCCGATACTGTTTATGTGCGTGTGTGTCACACCAAAATTTCAAGTTAATGATTAAAGGGTGTACACTGAAAGTGCTAACAAAGTGTGAATAACACACATTACAATCATACAAGCACTGTGTTACATGCAATCCAGCGTAAGTGGCATGTTTCTTACGTTCATTTTCCTATTGTCCAAGTGTGACAATACTAACCGATTATCTGTATGATCTGTTTAGTAAGAACTGCATTGACGAAATTACATATAAGTGTTGGTTAACTACGGACAGGGTAATTCTAGAGGCTATAACAAAGTCAAGAGACAATTTCATCGAGGTTACAACAGCTCCTGGCACACTCATTTATCTCCCACCAGCAGTCACATTTCTGTAAAATCAATAAAGAACATCTCAAAGTAAATTAGTATCTTGTTCTTTGTCACTTCACAGAAAATTACTCCTTCACCATTCAGGATGACATACAGGGATACACTGGAATAAGTCACAGGCTACAATTCACCCATTTGTAGCTTACTACAGAGACTCGAGCACTAATGAAATACAATCTGTATCATACATGGAAATATCTGACCGCCTTCAGCATGATATAGTGTATGTTTATACTTTCCAGAAAAATTTCATCAATTTCTTAAAATGTCAGTTTTCAAATCCAAAACACATTTATTATTTTTCAGATGTATGTACTAATTTATGTCTCTGTCTTTAGCATTATATTGAGTTGTTTTTATTGTATTGCCATATTTTTACCCACTTGGTTGGGATGTGAATTTATAATTTATATTCTTTGTTATGTTGCTAATGGAAATTCAATCTGTACCATACCTCAATATGAATAACATGTATATACATATAAATATAGATGAAGCCTTATGCAGCCTGAAAGCTGTCTCGTGGGCTAATAATAAATAAAAATAATACCCAATACAAAAACAGAAAGTACTTTATGAATCTGTCCTACCATCAGGAAGATTTTAATGTTACAGCAGAATTGCATTGTTTTGCTACAGCACATAGTAAAGGACCTTGTGATGGAGTAGCAGGGACTATAAAGAGATTAGCAAGACTTGCCAGCCTCAAGCGACCTAATGAAAATCATATTCTGACATCAAGACAGTTGTTTGAGTGGTGCAAGGAAAATATTCCTTCATGTATCTGCCATTATACATCGGTTTCCCATCATAATGAAGATTCGGCCAAGCTGAAACAATGTTTCAAAAATACAAGGGCAATTTCAGGTACCCATAAGCATCATTGTGTAATACCTATTAGTAAAGGTTTAGTAAGGATGAAAAGAGATTCTGCTTCTTCACTGAGTAGAGAAGAGTCAGTGAGTGCTATGGTGAATGAAATGCTGTTAACAGATATACATGGATTTGTTGCCTATACATATGACAATCATTGGTGGGTTGCATATGTCTTACAAACTTGTGAAGAAAGAGATGAAGTAAAGATCAACTTCTTGCATCCACATGGACTGTCTCTGTCATTTGAGTTTCCTACCAAACCAGGCACTTGCGTCATCAGAAAATGTGACATTATCACAAGAGTCAATCCAGTGACACCGACTGGAAGGACATACAATCTCCCTGCATTAGATCTGGCGAACATTAACAATTTAGTTGGAGAATTGTGAGGACAGATCTAATCACTTTTCATTGCCTTTTCATTAAAATTGTAATGTAAATGGTTCATAATACCATTATAATAATGCAAAACATATTTTTGTATAATATTACCTAGGTCATGAATTACCTTTCCCTTCCATTCCCATCCTTTTTTCTTTCCTTCTCTCCCAACTGAGGAAGGAACTGTGTTCCGAAAGCTTGTCTTTTTTGTTCCCTTTTTCTGTTTTTTCATTTGTGTAACTATTGGCAGTACAGCACAAAGGTAAGCCAATCTATCTCTTTTGAAAAATAATTACTTATGGTTTGTATGTTATCATAATTTGTGTTTCATATATGTTAGTTACCTTCTTCATTTTGTTAGTGTATAGATGCTGACAAAATATTTTTTGTGAATGATGCCCTTGGTGTGCCATCTTGATAGTTACCATATTTGTATAATATAATGAAACAAGAAAATATATTTTTTTTCCATAAAATTTGAAGATGGGGTGTTTTGAGATATTCAAGGTCAAAAGTCAAGCTCAATGACCTTTAGAATAAAAATATTCAGAAACCTACCATGTGGCACATTAGTGTAAAGGTATATTCATTAGCTTTCCAATGGTACCATTTTCATTGCTGTAACTTAATTAGAACCAGAATTACAGTCTTTTGTGTTGAGGACACATGTAAATTTCGCACAAATTCCAAACCTCTAACTTTCTTCACAGTTGTAATACAATTCTGCAAATTGGTATTTTTCCATCTCTTATCTGGGGCATTGAATGCACCACATTTGAAAGAAATCTGAAATGGTCAGGTTGAAAATGTTAGTTTACTGTGTTGAATTGACATGGAATGACCCTTATATAGCTAACAGTTCTACAGTATGTCTACCTAAGTGTACTTGCGTCTGTGTAAATGTGTGGGTGTGTATGTATTTGTTTACCCTCCTTTTTTCTACCCAAGGTAAGTCTTTCCTGTCCCGGGATTGAAATGACTCCTTATCCACTCCCTTAAAACCCTCATCATTTCCTTTTCCCTCTCCTTCCCTTCTGCCTGACGAAGCAGCTAGGCTGCGAAAGCTTGTATGTGTATTTGTGTGTGATTTTATTTATTTTATTTGTTTCTATCGACGAGCCGGTCCTTTTGGTAAGTCATCTCTTTTCTATTTTTATTTTTGTTTATCCCACCGGGAAAGTTTCCCTCTATAATTAACATATTAAGAAGTTTAATCCACATGGGACTGTATTTGATAACTTAAGTAGAATAATTATTATTGTTATTATTATTATTATTATTATTATTATTATTATTATTATAGCAGGCCACATTTCAGGTAACTTTAGCCAGAACTGGATAATATTTGCTGTATCTTCAAGGATACAAGAATAAAAACATGTAAATATTTCACACATGCTAATGTTAAAGTGATAAGATTCACAAATAATCACAACTACACTGACTTATAAAATGTAATGGAATAGTTAGGCAGAGATGACGGAGGTGCGTTATTTATACACCAGACTCCCACTGCACCACCTGTAGTTGTATAGGAGACCATGATACAGTGCTGTGCAAGTAATTTGTGTAATAAGCAACGTCACTGGAAGGTGCTGCCATTTGAACGAGATATTTGGTGTCTAAATGGTGGTAATTTTGATTTCAGCAGTGGTGAAGGAATTTGGCTCCACAGTTCAAACATACCCAGGGAGTTGAATGAGGATGTCAAAGGGATTGCAAATAGTGACAGAAAGGCAACAGATCATGGTTCAAACACAGGGTGTGCTACACACATCTGCCAGAGGACAATAAACAGGAACATAAGTTCTGTGGAGCATAGTCGTAGTCAGAATATGATTCAGAAGGGTTTTTTGATGAATTGACATTGTAATATGTACTCTTAATGGAGCTGCAAATGGCACTAATAAGGAGAGCATGCCCACTTGTCATCACCAAATTCATCCGAATTTATGGTAAACATAGGGTGTGGTGATATATGAAAGTGCACCAAGTGGGAACTCCAGATGGCTAAGCGTTTAGGAAATAGAAGGAATTTTGATACAGATCTATCACTATATGCTCCTTATGTGCTACCCCTGAGAGAGTCTGTTTAGAAAGTGGTGTTTGGCTCAGCAATAAGACATTGGATTTTTATTGAAAGGTTTGTGTGTTTGATTCAGCCCAGTGGCAAATATTTTTTTGTTTTCAATGTCAATTAAGTTTCATCTTCTATGGAGACATTAAAAAAAAATCATGTAACTGCAAAAGAGCAGCATTCATAAAGTGTGCAAGATGCGGTCAAAATTATTGCTTCCCCCGTTTCTTTGATGTATATCACTCCAGTATATGTAATTGATCAATTGCAAAAGAATGGAAGTATCAATTTACATACACGACATCCCCAAGTAAGTGCTAACTACAGTCCATTTTTAAAAGTTTGTAGAACCGAATTTCACCCAATGCCCTTTTTTTTGCTTATATAAATTAATAAAATAACCTACATGATGTTGCGGTTAATTGTGACGTCAGTCAATGTCTACATCTACATCAGTACTCTGCCAACCACTGTGAAGTGTGTGGCAGAGGGCATGTCCCATTGTACATATTATTAGGGATTTTTCCCATTCCATTCACATATTGAGCATGGGAAAAATGGTTGTTTAAATCCTCCATGCATGCTGTACTGAATCTAATCTTGTCCTCGCGATCCCTAAGGGAACAATATGTAGGTGTATGCATTGACAAGGAGCAGAAAACAAATTTGCTGCCAAGTAGAGTTGAACCCGTGACCTTCTCAATACGAATCTGATCTTTTACTGCTGAGCCAAACACCGCTTCCTAAACACGGTGTCACAGGGACAGTTGATAAGATACATATGGCGGTAGACCTGTATCAAACTTCCTTTTATTTCCTAAACGCTTGGCCAGCTGGAGTTCCCACTTCAGACACTTTTGTGTCTCACGACACCCTACATGTAGCATAAATTTGGATGAATTTGGCGATGACGAGTAGGTGTCCTCTCCTCGTAAGACTTATATATTGCAATTCTTTCCAAAGGACTGTATACTAGAGAGTGGCTATAATACAGAAACAAAATTAGTAAACTTCTCCAGAAGGTACATACTCTCCAAAATAGAACAAAGCAAATCATATTATGAAGATGGGCAAATGTGGATCGAAATGCCGATGGCAATGAAGAAGGCAATGTGTGAAGGTTTCAGTAACTGCTGAAGCATTATCAAGGAACATTTCCTAACTAAAATTGTTACTGTACGTGAAAGCTGTTAATAGCAGAAAATGATTAACTGTACAGATTGACTAGACAGGAACCTTAATTCATTTATATGGGAACATCAAGAAATATTGCTTACTGACATTCTGATATACCAGGTGACCAAAAAGTCACTATAAATTTGAAAACTTAATAAATCACGAAATAATGTAAATAGAGAGGTAAAAATAAATCACGAAATAATTTAGATAGAGAGGTAAAAATCGACACACATACTTGAAATGACATGGGGTTTTATTAGAAAAAAAGATACAAACAAAAGTTCAAAAACAGCCCAACAGATGGCGCTTCATCTGATCAGAAAAGCATTAATTAGCATAACAAATTAAGACAAAGCAAAGAGGAAATGCTCAATATGTTCACCATCATTCCTCAAAAATAGCTGTATTGATGAATAATGTTGTTAACATTGCATGTCTGGAGTTATGGTGAGGCATTGGTGTCGGATGTTGTCTTTCAGCATCCCTAGAGATGTCAGTTGATCATGATACACTTGTGACTTCAGGTAACCCCAAAGCCAATAATCACACTGTCAGATGTCTGGGGACCTGTGAGGCCAAGCATGACGAAAGTGGTGGCGGAGCACACGATCATCACCAAACGACATGCAAGATACCTTTCACGCATCTAGCAATGTGGGGTGGAGCGCCATCCTGCATAAAAATCGTATGTTCCAGCAGGTGTTTATCAGTCAGGCTGGGGATGATGCGATTCTGTAATATATCGGCACACCTCTCACCCATCACGGTAGCAGTTACAAAATCAGAATCTCACAGTTTCTTGAAGAAAAAAGGTTCGATAATGGTAGATGTGGTAAATCCAACCGATACCATGACTTTCTCGTCGTGCAATGGAGTTTCCACGACAGTTCTAGGATTTTCGGTAGCCCAAATTCTGCAGTTGTGAGTGTTGACAGGCCCTCTGAGTGTGAAATGAGCTTTGTCGGTCCACAATACGTTACTCTGCCGCCATCTTTTGAAACACCCACATTGAAAATGCCCTCCACTCACTAAATTGCCAGGTAACAGTTCATGATGGCGATGGATTTTGTAAGGATAGCATCGGAGGGTACGCCTAAGTGCCAACCAAACAGTAGTGTATGGAGTGTCGGTGTAACATGCGACTGCACAAGCCTTGACTTGTACATAGACAAACCCGCTACAGTCTCCATTTCTTCATGAACTATCTCAGCAGCATTACACCTTGTGCTCGGTCGGCCACTACAAGGTCTATCGTCTAAACAATCTGTGGCTTTGAACTTCGAAATCATTCATGCCACAGCTGCATTTGTAAATGGACCTTCCCCTTCCTATGGTGATAGGTTCGTAATGCTGGACTTGCACATTCACTATTCTGATAATACAGCTTCACTAAAAGCGACTTGTCAGGTAACGTCAACATGCTGCGACCGCTGGTGCATCTGATTCCCTCTCTCATTACAGCTCCTTTTATACACAATTTTCATGCACAGTCACTGACGTTTTGCTGTCCAGCACTATCTGTCGGACATTTTTTGAACTTTTAATTCTAATAAAACCCCATGTCATTCCAAGCATGTGTGTCAATTTTTACCTCTCTGTCTACATTATTCCATGATTTATTAAGTTTTCAAATTTATACTGACTTTTTGATCACCCGGTATAACTGACATTGTAATTACTATTAGTGGTCTTGAAAAACAGCCCAAATCTCCAAAGCATAATGAAGCTCTAGAACCCGACAGTATCATCGACAGTTTCTACAAAGAATCCGACTGATTTAGCCCCCTCTTTAGCGTAATTTACCATGGGTACCTTGGGTGAGGAATTATTCTTAGTGATTGGAAAACAGACAAGTCACACTCATCTATAAGGAGCAGACAAAGTAAAAGAAGACATTTTTAAAAGAAACTAACTACACATTGTATCAGTAGTAATAAGCATAACAAGATATTTACCCCACTATGAGGCAAGATGGTCAATTTATGCATGCAAAAAATGTTTGCAATTAACTAAGGGACTGTGAGTTGTATCCATGTGTGCACCTTTTTATCCAAAACATATCGACGGCGATGAATATCTTTTGAGGGTTCCAAAAAATCGCATGGGGAGAAATTGGGCCACGAGTATAAGTTGTCATTGGACACAAGGGCTTGCATTTGTCACTACGGAAAGGCACTGGGACAATGGTAGAAAAAAAAATCATGATTTTTAAAGACCACATGAATTGATGGATTCCACCTAATAAGGTGGCGCCACAGCAGTGGTGTCTGTTATGGACAAGTTCACTTTCCTGGTATGGAATGAGCCCCCTAGCAGTTCTGAAAAGGACACTGGGTGGTCTGTGGTACGTTGAGCTACTCTAAGACCATCTACAGCCATTTTTGGCTTTCCCAAAACCTTGATGTTTGATGACATTTCAAGATGATAATACACCAGCTGGGAAACGTTCCAGGAAAAGGCAATGGAGAGCAAAAGACTGAGATGGCTATTGGAGCCCCTTTCTGAACCCCATCAGGGGATGAACATTAGGGTTGAATGTCTCACTGACAGTGCGCACATTAGATATGGAGCACATGCTCAGAATATTTGGTTAAGGATTGAGAAGAAAATTGGCCTTTCATGGGGACCATCCCAGCATTTGCCTGGAGCAATTTATTAAAATAACAGAAAACCTAAATCTAGATGGCCGGAGGCAGTTTCAATCTGCTGTCCTGCCAAATGCAAGTCCAGAGTATTGTCCACTGAGCCACCTTGTTCAATCTGAAACCCATGAAGCACACCTGGGATGTCATGGAGTGCATGGTATGTGCCATGAATCCTGCACCCAGGAACAGACCAGAACTGGCTGGCACCCTACAAACAATTTAGTGGCCAGTGTGTCTAGAGGAGTACCAAGGATTTGTAGATTCACTTCCAGGGCATCTCAATGCAGTTTGCAGGGCTAGAGGAGCTGCCACAAGATATTAGGTGCCCATCTCCTGACATCTGCTATATCAGTGTATCCAGATTGCTAGTATAAGTCATCATCGTGTGCAGTAAACAAAATGCTCTCTTGAAGCTGACTAAGGTGGCTTCGGGTATAACAAATATCATGTGTCATCAAACTATACAGTTTACATGCAAATAATGACTGTTTCAACATGTAGAAGGTAAAGTGCTTTAAAAGCAGGAAGTGCAAACAACACTGTAATACCACCAATCACTTTTCAGCTGTGCACTTATTCTTTAAGGACTTGCAAGATGATACTATCCTCCAATATCCCACTGGAGAAAACAAAAAACAGACACTTGAAACGGTTCTTGGAGAAGCACACAGTGCATTAAGTTCCAGAGGAATCCACAGTGAGAAAGAACTATTTAGCCTCGGGTGTCCACGGAAAAAAACTACCAATGACGGTGTACATTATGTTGCAAATTATGATTTTACTGATGTTCTCAAAGTAGACAGTCTGTAAAAACATATCGGTAGATATTACTGATAATGGACAAATCACAGGATATCAAATAAGTTGATTAGCAACTTCTCTACAAATTCTATTAAAATTGGCTTACAATACCAGCAACATAAAGCACAGTATGTTCAAAAGTGCATGTATAATTTTAGTTAGTACATTAACTTATTTGTATAAATTAAAAAAGCATTCAATGTCTTATGTATTAATGGTAAGTTATAAACACAATATCATAACTATGAAACTGAAATGCCTAATCAAAAAAAAAAGGGCCTTATCAGATTTTAAGGGGAAAGGTGGGGTGGTGTTGACATGGCTCGAAAAATAGCCTGTAAGATGCTATAAAATGATCTTACTCCTATTTTCCTAATGACAACGTAAACAGACAGATAATTCATGAACTTTTATTTCAATATGAAATACTTCTAATTCACAATTTATATAGTTTCTCAATAGCCTACGTCCTCCTAACACAATGTTCCATTCCAGTGTAATGTCATTCAGTGGCCAGCACAGTTTCGTGCGCTTCACATGTATTTTTTTCCCAAGCTGTCAAGGACCTGATACAACATGGTTTTTTCAATATATACAATTAGGCCTAAGCTTACTTTAATTCAGACGAATTTACAATGTTCAAGCACACAATCAAGAGTCACTAGGGCGAAGACACCAGGTAGAGTCTAAGCAAAGGCGTTGAGAACGGTTCAACATAAGTAAAATATTTACAAAAAAAGTGAAATTTAAGTTTTCAAAAACACTCGTTGCTATGGCTGGAAACGCACCAGAATTTTATATGGCTGTCTGGAATAATTGTGATGTAATGCAAAACCAGTTCATAACTACAAAAGCACGGTACTTTACGAGAGACATTGTTGCAAATGAACTATCAAACGTGTTCTGCTCTGTCAAACATCTCTATTAAAGAGTTGAAGCTTATTAACGCATTTAGGACAACAAAATTTTGTTAATTATTATACCTGATATATAGCTCCAAAGATCCCAATTAAGGATGAAAATAAACATACTGAATTATAAGTATTCGTGTTAAATTCATACATAATAGCCACAGATCTGTCAGTCGAATTCTGTTGGTGGCAACATAGCGTCTGAATTGTCGGATCGGCCATTGTTTACTACATAAATAATAATTTTGATATCGCGGTTAAACAAACCCGCTCGGAAACAAAACCCTACAACATCGTTACATAACTTCTAGTTAATTGAAACAGGTGCCACAGGCTGCCTGACAGGTATTATCCGATATCGATCTGTATCTCGCAGGTAAGGTGAGAATGTAATCGCTCGAAGACTGTTAAAATTTACCTTTTGTTTTTCACTATTCTCAAGTTCTGTGTACACAGCAGTGGCACGCGCCAGGTATACTTTTCTTCGTACCATTCATTTTGAATATCACGCTGTACGTTGTGTGATTTGTACGATGTACAAATCCTACAGGATTTTCGACGTATCCCTCTATCGGCGATAACATAGTCGATAACGGTCTGCTCCCAATTCGATTGTAATATTTGTAAACAAACGGATGCACTGGGCAGCAGACAAGCATGGTGCGCTTTAAGAATAGGTAAGCTATGTTAATTTGGAGTTGTTACACTGATGATGATGATGATTATTATTATTGTAAATGTTGACAGTGTTTTAATCATATCATCTAAGTATACAGTGCGTAGTTTGGTTCTGCGATTGGTAAGTGTATTGATTGTTGTTATAATTTCAACACAACATAAATGTAGCAGCAGAAAGTGAATTCTTTCGTGAGGAGAGGGGGGGGGGCGCACAGTAAGGGGGGGGGGTTATAGAAAACCTGGACGAGCCACCATTTACTAGCTTGAAAGGAGTAAACGATGCCAATAAATTTTAGTGAATTTTAAATGTCTTTCGCTCCATTAATACAACATGTTATTTTATTTTATTGATACGGGTTATTATGTGACATTGGATCTCACTCAGAAGTCATACAAACTGACGTCACGTGTCCAAGACAGCGGGTGGTATCTCAATCTTCAATTGACCCCAGAATATTTGTTGTTTTGACAAACTGATCCGTAGCGTTACTAAGTGTTATGTTATATTGGATGGTGAAAATGTTGTGGTTTTTGACACCTATGATTGATTACTAAATAGCGTTCTAAATGGAGTTTGTGGCAACAGATAGACTTTAACCTTCTCAGGCTAATGTTTGCAGCACATCAAATAAAGATCATGGACTGTTGTATGTACCTTGTAAAGCTTTACCTCACTTGTTTGACAAATATGTGATTACTGTTACAGTGTTTGGGATCCTCACCAAAGAATGATTAAAGGAAAGTGTTGAAGTAGTACAGAAGCATGCTGCTACCAGCAATTCAATTATCACATGAATTTTATGTATAGGCTTCCTAAGCTGAAATGAGAATTCCTTTAGATTTTTATTGTTTTTACTGTCACTATAGTGTTATACTTACGTATGGGCTGACATATCTGAAGGCATGTTTTTATGATTATTTTTATTTATTATTATTATTATTATTTAAAATGGGCCCTACATAATTGTGTAACATAATGGAGAAGCATTGAATTAAAACAGTTTCAGGTTTTGTAAAATTCTATTTATAATGATATTTATGTACCGGTAATTGTGTGTTTCTTGAATTGAGAGATTAATGTTTATGAAGTTTTTGATTGTCTTGTTAGTTATTTTGAATTATGTTGGACTATTACTGGCAGGTATTGGTTTGGTTACATTAGTAACATTTTTCTTTTTTGTAACCCTATGCAAAGATGATGATGATGATGATGATGATACGAATTTGTCATTGAGCTTTTACATGCAATAGACAAAGTCAATATCAATAATAATAAATATTGTGTGGATAACTTTATACAATGAGTAGTATGTGAAAATGTTGAATGGTATCTCCCCACTCAGGTTATCATACTGAAATTTTAAATAGTCACATTCAAAAAATTCTTTAACAGAATAAAAGGGACTAGCCACTAGTGTGTTATACAACCTGCCTTTAAATAAATTTAAAGGTAAATTACTTATTTCTGCAGGTAGCTTATTAAACATTATCAGGCTGTGTAGTAGCATCACATGGTAAGCCTCATAATGACAAGTGTATACTAAGCTCTGTTTTGGGCTTGCAACAAGTCTATCCTGGTCAGTCTTTTAACCCTTTATTTGGCACACACAGAAATCACAAGAAGAAAAAGTATTTTGTTACTTAAATTTAAGATGTGGGGCCATGTGAACAGATTTAATACTATTTTTTTCAAAATATAGTTTCTGTTTTGTAAGTAACATTGCCCAAAATCTTCGTCTGGTGGTACAGTATCAGTACTACACTGTTATTCTTATGACTGTAGAAATTATTGTATTTCGTAGTTTTTGGTGCAAAGTTCAGAACAGTCCCCTTATTTCCAAATTTTACAGTCAAGTATGCCTGATGACAAAACTTGCAAATTCCTTTTGACCCATAATATGCGAAGTGGCAACATATTGTCATACTGTACATTATTGACTGCCACAGGAGATGCTGTTTCATTCTTCTTTTGGAGTTATTGCCTAGTTTTAGTGGTCTACGAGGTCTCCTTTTCCCAATAAATATAAGTCTATTTTCAGTCTCCCATGTAAGAACTCATCAACAATTTTCCATAATAATTGAACTTCAAGGCTGCTTCTTTCCCTTTTATAAGCAGTTTTCCATGTATCACAAAAAATATTGTCACAAAGCTGAAACAAACATGTACCTCGGTAACATATGCTTGGAGTATTTGCTAAAGATTCAGTTTAAACTTTTCACAAAAGACAACAAAACATAACTTTACTGGAGAGCTTAAATGTTTGTTTGAAGCACTCTTACCCATCCAAGAATGAAACTTGAAACATGTTTCAGAAAACCACATGCAATTTTGGTATTGTTTGGGGGCCATGTTGCCAAATAAAGAGTTAATCTCGCCTACCTGCCATAGTGGTGCAGATCCACTAGGTCTTCATCTGTCAATTTATCCCTCTATGTTCATTATTTCTGTTGCCTCTAGCCTTATGGTTAATATTTAAACTGATTTTGGTGGACAATATTCAACTGTTTACTGTTTCTGAGTTGCCTCAGAATAAGTTCATTATTACAGTTTGTATCAATCTTTTGTCAGTCCACCGTCATTGTTCAGTTTCTTCTGTGTGAGTTATGATAAGGAAGATTAAGAATGTGGGCAAGAATGGGCTTTGTGTGTTGATGGAGGTGTCCTGTTTGTGAGAAGTTTTACTCTAGAATTTCTCGCAGTTGAAATGCACATATTAATCTTAAGGTCACATCACCGGTATTAATGACAAACAGTTCCTAAATAATGTATATATACAGATTGAAGCAGCATATGGAAAAATTTTACTTAGGTTGGGATTTGAACCTGGGTCTTGTTTTCAGTGGCCTCACCACTGTGCTAACATTGTACAGTGATTTCACAGAACTGCACATATTTACCCCAGATTTACATCTCCCTCCGCAGTCCAAATTCTCACTTCTTCTTCAGTCAGAAATCTTGTAGATTGAGGCAGAGGTAAGAATTCAAACTGAGGAGGGAGGCAGGCAGGTAGTTGCGTGGAGCCACTTTTTCTGGGTGACATAGTGGTGAGAGCAACTGCCTAGTGAACAGAAGACTCTGATATGAGTCCTGGCCTTAGTAAAAAATTTCACATGGTGCTGCAGTCTGCATACATATTTCATCAATGTCTGTAAAACTCTGAATCATTAAAAAAAAAATTCTATAGAGATTCTAAAAAGCCTACTAGAAGCAACTGTTAACCTTTTTGTCAACAGTTCTTGTGATATATGGTCTATTATCAGAGTGATCCAAGATCATCACTTTCTCTTTGTGTTGTTGATTTCAAGACCACATTCTCTGGCTCATTTGGCCAGTGTTAACAATGGTCTCTAGTTTGTCTGATGCAGTTATCAAGTGTGTTGTCTGAATACTTAGGCTATATTTTTTTTCTGCACATATCAGTCTTCAAGAATGTCACTTTTAATATTTTCACTGAATGCTGTGAACAATGGGGAGAGAATATGCAACATTGTGTCACATCAGCTTTAGTAGAGAAGGTGGGAAATTTTTTACCTACCATCCTGGCAGCCTCACATCAACACGGTAGAAAATCCTTGCAAAGATGTTAATAGGTAAATTTAGAAGTGCATGTAGAATGGCTTTTTTATTAATCTTTTGTACAGACCTTGAAGATAATATATAATGCTGTTCCTACTTCATGGTTGACAGGTTTTTGTATGTTCTCTTGTCCACTAAGTAAAACTAATTGCCCTTGAAAAATGAAGATTTCATGACAAACATTTCCAGTCTCATGTGACTGACTGATGCCAACATTACATGTTTGGCAACATTATCATGTACTAGTTGTTATTGTTTCCTGACTAATGCTGTGTTTGAAGAGTAGAGTTGCCAAATCAGTTATAATGGGTATTTTTGCATGCCCATATCAATGAGAATAGCCCATGGTTTGTACCATTTCATCATGATGAAAGGTGTCTTATAGTTTATGAAGGACATAAATTTCTTGATACTATATTTCCTTTCCTTCTCTGTGAGTTTCCGGATGTTTAGGATCTGATCTTGGTTTTCCTTCCTTGGAATGACTTTGTTAACATTCCTTGAGAATGGCTTAAATCAGAATTTATTCCTTTGCCCAAAAAATCCTAGAGCTAAGAGATGTGGAGAGTACAGGACAATCAGTCTGTGTTTACATCTTCATACATATTCCACAACCCATTCAAAGGTGCTTTCCTGTTCCACTCCCATATAGAATGAGGGGAAAATGAATGCTTGTACCCATCCATGCAGGTCATAATCTCTCTGTTCTTATCTTTATGGCCCGTATGCAAAATATAGGTTGGCAGCAGTAGGATAGTTCTGCAGTCTGCTTCAAATGCTGGCCTTCTAAATTTCTTCTACAGTATTTCTTGAAAAGAATGTCACCTTTTGTCCAGTGACTCACATTTGAGCTTGCGCATTGATTGAATCTATCGGTTACAAACATGGCTGCCCTACTCTGAACTACCTCTGTTTCCTGCATTAAACAGATCTGGTGGAGATCTCACTCACTTGAGCAATACTCCATTCCTGTCACAGGCTTATCCTACCAGAACAATGGTCAAACTGGTAAGTCACCAACTTGTACATAACAGGTCCAGTGCTCCCATTGCCCATCTTTCTATATTGGAATGACTGCCAATCAGCTGCTGAATTGTAGCCAAGAGCAAGGTGGACCAGCCTGTTACCCAACGTGCAGCAGAGCATAGCATGCTCGGCTTCAATGGTTGTTTTACCATCTGGGCCTCCTGGTTCCTCCCATCCTCCACAAGCTTTTCTAAAGTATATAGATGGAAGCTACAACTTATCCTTCAGTTCTGGAACTGCCCTGCTTAATATCTATTAAGCACACTCTGCACCCAACATTTTTCCTCTTGCTGAGTTCGAGGGCATTCCTTCACATTTTATATCTGCATGTGTGCTGCACTGCGTCTTAACATCTGTTCATCACATTCTTACTCCATAACCTCTTCCTACCATATTACTATCCATTTTCCTGTCCACTGGTAAAAGTTTACTTGCCATTTTGTGGTATAATGTGGTGATGTTGGTAATGGCTGTAGGTGGATACAGTCAATCACCCCCCCCCCCCCCCAGGGGGCCCACAGTTCTTTTGTGGGTACGTGGGTGGCGCGCACGGGACCCCGAGCCGGAGCTGCCTTTCTTCTGCCCCAGGCTGCTTCACTTTCCCTCCCGGTTTATGCCTTCGCCTGGAGACGGGCGTATTTCGTGAGTTAAGGTGGTTTCTTGTTGTCGTTTCTCTTATTCCTTGGTTCCTTCCTTTCTTACCCTTTGTTTCTGTCTTTCTCTCCTTGTACTCTCCTAGCCTTCTTCTCATTAGTCTCCGCCTCGGCGTTTGAGACACTTCTTTCCTTCTTCCTCTTCACTTTCTCTATTCTTCTTCTTTCTTCCCTGTGCGTGTCTGAAGGCCGACCCACGCATTATAATGCGTAGCAGGTGACGGGGTAACGCGTAATTCCCCGCCCCGGGTAGACAAGTAGGGCACGTACGTACCCCCTGGTAAAGGCCAGGCCCAGGGAGGGGTGATTACCCGAGCTGGTACCTTCCGAACATGCCGATTGGTCCCTTCGTCAGTTCTCGGGAGGTGTGACCTGAGGTGTGAACAATCACCTAAGGCGGGTAAGACCTCGGAGAGGGCCTCCACTAGGAAGGAGCGCGCCATCGGAGACGCCGGTAATCACGGGGGACACTTCAGCGATGACTTCCTTCTCTTCTTCTGTGACGTTGACCCAGAAATGAAAGATAGATTCACCTCAGCAAAAGAAGACTCTGCCTAATCTACCGAAATTTCTTGTTTTCTCTCGCACCGATGGAAAAGATTTCACGTCTGTCAATCCTTTCGTCATCCAGAAAGGTGTAGATGCAATTGCTGGCACTGTTAAAACCTGTTCGCGTCAGTGCAATGGCACATTGTTGCTGTAAGTGGACAGTGCCTTCCAAGCTCAGAAACTAATCCGGACTACACTGTTACACACGTTTCCTGTCATGGTAGAAGTGCATCGCACACTCAACTCGTCACGGGGGGTAGTCTTCACGAGATCCCGTGACGGGTTGTCTGACGAAGACATACAAACCTACATGTCCGATCAGGGTATTGCAGCTGTGCATAAGGTTTTGAAAAAGGTAGATAACCAGCTGACACCGACTCGTACTGTGTTTTTGAAGTTCGACAGAGTTGAACTCCCGTCGAAGCTCAAAGCAGGGTACGAAGTTATCTCTGTCCGCCCTTATATTCCAAACCCAACGCGCCGTTTCCAATGCCACAGGTACAACCATACCCATGAATCTTGCCCAAATGCAGCAAAATGTGTCACTTGTGGTAGGGACGCCCATGAGGGGGATTGCCCACCTCTGTCCCCCGACTGCCTTAACTGCAACGGTGACCATGCGGGTTCCTCTCGCGACTGCCCTGTAAACAAGGATGAAAAGGTCATCCAGCAAATTTGGGTTATGGAAAAGGTATCAACATCTGCCGCTCGAAAGTTGTTGGTGAGTCGAAAGCCTGCTGTCCTCCCAGCGGGCACATACAGTAAGGTCCTCACCTCCACTCGACCTACTAAGGATTCAAGTACCCAGACCTGTGATTTTACCTTCGCTGACACAGTTGTGCAATCCGCCAGCCCGAATATTGCCCGTTACACCTCCCCGCTTCCTCCTGCTGCTTCTAAAGTACAGTCTTCGTCAACCTCTGGTAAACCGCGGGCACCTAAACGAGATGCCCGGCCTTTGAAAAAGGAACCCGTCCGTGAGGATTTTCTGCGTTCTCAGGCTTCCCAACCGTCAACTGCCTCTTGTCACCATCAATCTTCCAGAAGAGCCAACAAGAAAAAGAGTTCCTCACCTTCCCCGCCGAGGCGTGACCCATCAGTCATGCCGTCCAACAGTTGCCGGCCTCTACCGTCTTCTGTTTCACCGGGATGATCCGTCTGCCAGGCACCCGGCCCTTTACCGGCAGTGGAAACTGCCCGTCCTGATCAACTCAAGGAGGTGGCAGGTGCGTCGGTTGAACCTATGGACCACGACCCTTTGCCCCTAGACAGTGATAGCAGTGCTCCCTCGAAATCCGGTCCCCAGCGGCTGTCGAGGTGACCCCGGTTGCTTGTTCGTTTTTATCCTCATTTCTTATCTCATTTTTTATCATGGCGCTCCTTCAATGGAATATTCGCGGCATTCGTTCCAATCGGGAGGAGTTAAAACTACTCCTTCGATTGCACTGCCCGCTTCTAGTCTGTCTCCAAGAAACTAAGTTGCGTCCAAGTGATCGTGCAGACTTTCCCCACTACACCTCTGTGCGTTTCGACCTGCCACCCGTGGAAGGTACCCCAGCCCATGGAGGGGTTCTGATGTTCATTCAAGACGACGTCTACTACCATCCCATTACATTGCATACTCACCTACAGGCAGTTGCCGTCCGCATCACTCTATCCACATTTTCCTTTTCCTTCTGTAATATCTATTTGCCATCGTCATCTGCCCTTACTAGGGCAGATGTGCTACACCTTGTTAACCAGCTCCCTTCACCTTTCGTGCTGGTAGGCGACTTCAATGCCCACCACCCCCTATGCGGCTCTCCGGCGCCTTGCCTGAGAGGCTCCCTTTTGGTGGACCTTCTCCAACACCTCAATCTTGTCTGCCTCAACACAGGTGCACCGACCTTCCTTTCTGACACAACTCATACTTACTCCCACATAGACCTTGCGATATGCACTCCTCAGCTTGCCGGTCGGTTTAAGTGGTATGCACTATCTGACATGTACTCAAGTGACCATTTCCCTTGTATCATTCACTTCCTGCATCATTCCCCATCTCCTCGCCCCACCAGTTGGAACATTTCTAAAGCCGACTAGGGGCTTTATTCTTCTATGGCTGTTTTTCACGATCAGAATTTTCCCAGTTGTGACAGGCAGGTCGAGTACCTCACAGAGGTTATTTTCACCGCTGCCGAACATTCCATACCTCGTACATCATCTTCTCGACGTGGTGTGCCGGTCCCTTGGTGGACTGCAGCCTGCCGAAACGCGCTTAGAGCCCGGCGCCGTGCTTTACGCACCTTCCGCCACCACCCAACTTTGGAGAATTGCATAAATTATAAACGTATGAGAGCACAATGTCGTCATATCATAAACGACAGCAAGAAAGCTTGCTGGACTGCTTTTACTAGTTCTTTTAACAGTTTTACGCCCTCCACAGTTATTTGGGGTGGCCTCCGCCGTCTATCCGGCATTAAGGTCCACTCCCCGATTCCTGGCCTGACCGTGGAGAACACAGTCCTCGTGGACCCCGCTGATGTTTCCAACACATTGGGCCGTTTTTTTGCGGAGGTTTCAATCTCTGCCCATTACCACCCCGCCTTTCTCCCTCGCAAACAGGTAGAGGAGGCACGGCCGCATTCTTTCCACTCTTTTAATCGTGAAAATTATAACGTCGCCTTCACCATGCAGGAGCTAGACCGTGCTCTTGTCCTGTCCCGATCTTCTGCTCCCGGGCCCGATTCCATTCATATTGAGATGCTGAAGAACCTCTCTCCTGCGGGCAAGTGTTTTCTTCTTAGTACCTACAATCGCATGTGGTCTGAAGGTCATGTTCCGACAAGTTGGCGTGAAGCCATTGTTGTCCCCATCCCCAAACCAGGGAAGGACAAACACCTTCCTTCCAGTTATCGTCCCATTTCTCTGACAGGCTGCGTCTGTAAGGTGATGGAACGCATGGTTAATGCTCGGTTGGTCTGGCTCCTCGAATCTCGCCGCCTCCTGACTAATATCCAATGCGGTTTTCGTCAACACCGCTCTGCTGCTGATCACTTCATTATGTTGTTGACCTTCATTATGAATAACTTTCTAAAGAAGCGTCAAACAGTAGCAGTGTTCTTCGACTTGGAGAAGGCATACGATACCTGTTGGAGAGCGGGCATTCTCCGCACATTGCACACATGGGGCCTTCGGGGCCGCCTCCCTCTTTTCATTCAAGCGTTTTTGGCGGATCGCAAGTTCCGGGTACGGGTGGGCTCTGTTTTGTCAGATACCTTTTGCCAGGAGAATGGGGTACCACAGGGCTCCGTCTTGAGTGTGGCTCTCTTTGCCATTGCAATCAATCCGATCGTAGATTGCCTTTCACCCGACGTTTCCGGATCCCTTTTTGTAGACGATTTCGCAATTTATTGCAGCGCCCAGCGGACGTGTCTCTTGGAGCGTTGTCTTCAACGCTGTCTTGACCGTCTATATTCCTGGAGCATCGCAAACGGCTTCCGATTCTCCACTGAGAAAACGGTGTGTATTAACTTCTGGAGATACAAGGAATTTCTTCCACCTTCTCTACATCTCGGCCCTGTTGCTGTCCCTTTCGTGGAGACCACGAAATTCTTGGGGCTAATGTTGGAATGGAAACTTTGCTGGTCCACACACGTGTCCTACCTGGCTACCCGTTGTGCCCGATCCCTTAATGTTCTTCGTGTCCTCAGTGGCACGTCATGGGGAGCGGGTCGTACCGTCCTGCTTCACCGTTACCAGGCCATTGTTCAGTCGAAGCTCGACTACGGAAGCTTTGTATACTCTTCTGCACGGCCATCGATTCTCCGCCGTCTCAACTCTATCCACCATCGGGGATTACGTCTTGCTACTGGTGCATTTTATACCAGCCCTGTTGAAAGTCTGTATGCCGAGGCTGCTGCATTACCCTTGACGACTCGGCATGACATACTCTTGTGTCGGTACGCATGCCGCTTGCGGTCGATGCCCAACCATCCATCTTACCGATTATTTTTTGACGACTCGCTCGATCGCCAATATCAGTTGTCTGCGATTGCTTCGCTTCCACCTGGAGTTCGGTTTTGCCGCCTACTACAGCGGCTCGATCTTACCCTTCCTTCCATCTTTCGGTTGAGCGAAAGCCCATTGCCACCGTGGCATCAGGCCCAGGTTCACACTCACCTTGAACTTATTTCGCTCCCGAAGGAGAGCACTCCGGATTTGGTATACCGCTCGAGGCTTGTTGAACTCCGTTCGCGGTTCGATAATGCCATATTTATTTACACTGATGGTTCCAAGAGCACTGCCGGCGTCGGATCTGCCTTCCTCGTCGGGGACAACCGTTTCCAATACAAGCTGCCTGACCGGTGCTCAAATTTCACGGCTGAGCTTTTTGCCCCCCACCAGGCCATTTTGTACACCTGCCGCCACCGCCAACCTTTCTATGCCATATGTTCGGACTCCCTTAGTGCCCTGCGGAGTCTTAAGGACCCTTTCTCGAACCATCCTCTCGTGTATCGGATCCAACGCTCCCTCCAGTTGCTAGCAGATGACAGCTGTCACGTTTCTTTCCTGTGGGTCCCTGGCCACGTGGGTTTGCCCGGGAATGAGACCGCCGACATAGCAGCCAAGTCCGCAGCTCTTTTGCCTCGCATGGCTACCTTTTGCATCCCATCGGACGATGTTCAACAGGCTCTTCGCCGGAGTATCGTGTCATCCTGGCACAGTGCGTGGTTTTCACTGTACAACAATAAATTGCGAACTGTAAAACCGATCCCGACCGCTTGGAGGACCTCCTCACGCCCCTCTCGGCGGGAGGAGGTCATCCTGGCCTGGTTGCGGATCGGTCGCTGCCGTTTCAGCCACCGTCACTTGCTATCCGCCGACCCTGCACCGCTGTGCTCCTGCGGTGAACTGCTGACAGTGCAACATGTTTTACTGTCTTGTCCCAATTTTAATCATCTCCGTGTAGCCCTTCACTTTCTGTCTACTCTGGAGGAAATTTTAGCTGATCACACACGAGCAGCTGCTCGAGTTTTGCGTTTTATCAACTTGGCCAACTTATCGAAGGATATTTAACCCTTTTAATTGTCTTTTCTCTTTCGTTTTTAGCCTCTTCTTGATGTTCTGACAGTCACCAATTTTTTTTTTTTTTTTTTTTTTTTAGTCTAGCGAATCTATGCTCTTGTCTGGGTGCTAATGACCGTAGAAGTTGTGCGCCCTAAAACCACAACTTTATTTTCATGAGGTTGTCAGATCTATGTCTTACTCTACTCACAGAAGTGCCCAGATCAATGTGTTTTTTTAAATCTCATGAGATGCGGAGAGATTTATATGTTGTTCAGTTTTTCTTACGACGACGTTGCATATGGAAGTGGGGTTTACTTTTTTTCGCTGATGACGAATTAAATAATTCTCTTCCTGCTCTATGGTTGACTGCTTTTTGTATGCAGCCGTTTCCTCTCAATAAATGAACTGTAATCATAGCCGAAACATTTCACAAGAAAACAGTTTCATTACTATGAAGACACATGTGGAAGACAGGAATACTGAATTCTGTGACCATGAAATATGTAATTAATGCTGTTGCTCTATGGTTGACAAGTTCTTGTATGTACTCTTGTCTGCTCAGTAAATTAACTGTAATCGTAACCGGAAGGCTGCCATATACTATGACCTGATTGGCTAATGTCACATGCAGTGGCCGTTGCTAACATCGCCACACTACATGATATCACAACTAGTCACCAACACCAAACCCCTCTTCCTGTCTTCCACCCTCCTCTATTTCAGCCATCCCACTCCATCCACGTACTGAAAGCAGTGTTGCCTGGGTGTTGAACTATGAGTGACATAGTTGTATCTGTACAATTGTGCATGCATGTGTGTGTGCGTCTGCGTGTGTGTGTGTGTGTGTGTGTGTGTGTGTGTGTGTGTGTAGTTTAATTTGTAAAAGGATTTATTCAAAAGCTAGCGAGTCTTCAAGTTTTTGTTGTATGCATCTGTTGAAGAATCGATGCCTCTGCTTCTCAGTTAGTGGTTTGTTTCCTCCCAAGTACAGTAGATAAGTATGTTTAATTATGTATAAAAATGGAAATATTCTTTTGTCAGCTATAAGTAAGGGTAATATAACACTGCATGGTAACTTTGCATGTATGAAACAGATTAGCATTTCAATGGAGCATTTCACATTATGGAATTGGTGGCAAGTTACACTGGAGTAATTTTTTTTATTGGGGGGACAGAAAGTATTGTATGATTATGAATGGACAGAAAACCTTGTGATTGTGCTGATTATTTGATACATCCAGAGAATTTTGTATTGTATGATTTTTAAAACCATATTGAAGCACTGACATGGTTTCTTCAGTCATTATATCAAATGATAGTTCAAGTGTTGAAGCAAGCTTGTTGATAAGAGACTGAGCTAGAAAAATACAATTTGAAATGTGTTTGGGAAAATGTAATTCATACTTACTGCATGCTGCCAAGAATAGTGACACAACTAAAAAAATTCAGTACTTCAGAAAAGTGACACTTTTATGCTCTGATAAATCAATTATTCTACAATGAAAATGACACTACTACCTTCAAGCAGATAAATTGTGAGAAAGCAGTGTGACATTTTGTGAATGTTGGGGCTCTTCATACATAATTTTCAGTGATAAACTAAAAGTTGCTGTTTCTTGATTTGTCACTTTTTTATTGGGGTATTACAAAAGTGGCTTGCTATATGTATATGTGTATGTTTCATGTCTCATCCTAAACTATGGCCAGTTTCAACCAAGCTTGGTACACACACTCTTTACAGTCAGGCAACAACTGCTTTGTCAGGGTAAGAAGCATTCACATTTAAAAGTGGTGGAGATGAAAAAACTAAGGGATATGAAAAACCAGGCTTCATTACTCCACAGTTTGATAATGCTACCACTTAGTGACTTGTAACAAACTACACACAAAATGTAAAACTTTTACAAAACTGGTTTGTGCTGAAAGCATCTACAAATGGTGAAGGGGAAAGTAAATAATAAACAGGTTGATAATACAGTTTATTACATGAAACATTTTGAGGACTGTATCTGCTTATACCACTGATCTTATCTTCAAAATTGTACTGTAGTAAGACACCTATTTAAGGAGATTTGAGATAATAAACAATGAAATGCAAGAAAAATTGCCCCATTTTGCATGATTTGGTATTTATTTTGTTTTTACTACTAACTCATTTTTCAAACACTTTCCTAATATTCCACTAAAGGTACCTGGAAAATTCTACTATTGTAGAACATACTGTTCGAAATCACACTCAGGGAAGCATCAGCATCAGTTGGTGCACAGTTTAGCAACACACAACATTTTGTGTAAGCAGTATCATACCACTTTGACATTTACAACACAGCATGATTCATTTACTATCACCCATTTAACTAGAGCCCCATGATTTAATTTAAAGACATTGGTCCTTTGAAACATTGATCTTTTGAAATAGAGATTTATCTTCTGTTAAGAAATTGTTTTACTTTTGCAATAAAAATTGATCCTTTTATATTCTCATATTCATCTATGGATTTAATAAAAATACGAATTCATTGAAATATTGATTATTGGCAATGGAAATTAATATTTCATCATATTTTTCATTGGAACACTGCTGTCTCGCTTGTCACACATAAAGAAACAAATGACTCGCACTGATTCATCCCGGCATGCTGCATGGCGACCAAAGCCATCTTCACTGCACCAACACCCATAAGAACAGTACACTGCTGACCATAATCTTGACTGTTGCTTAGCATGTCTACAGAAAATGAACATATACATATTCTCACAGTAAAATTTCTTGCCTGTATTATTAGATATCTAAGAATTTAGGGCAATTTGCATAAAATCAAGCACTTTCCTACAGTGCATTGGCCAAATATGTATTGTTTCTTGATGTCTAAGTTAGAGCAGCGAGGCAAATGAAACAAAGTACAGTAACTAAAAAATTTTCATTACTAAATAAATGTCCAGTATCTTAATTAGTAGTAAACAGTTTGAAAGTATTACTTATGATAAAGGAAATATATCCTGCCCAATGATGCCATGTGTAGTCATCCCAAATTTCCCTCCAAAAACTGAAGCCACCGTGGAGTGGCCGAGCGGTCTAAAGCGCCATGCTGCAGAGTGCGTGGTTGCTTGCTGTCGGGGGTTCGAGTCCTCGATCGGGCATGGGTGTTTGTGTTGTCTTTATGTTTAAGTTAATTTAAGTAGTTTGTAAGTCTATGGACTGATAACCACAAATGTTAAGTCTCATAAGATTTACAAACATTTGAACAAAAACTGAAAATAATCAAAAATTCTGTCAAATTTATGTTATTCCAATCATTATGTATAGAAATATGTGAAGAAATATTTTTGTTCATAAATTAATAAAATTTTGGGGTTGAAAGGGTTAACTGCTGTCTGGTTTCTGTACAAGTAGTGTTCCCTATATTTTACCCCTGCTACCGTCAGAGTTTTAAAGAGTATATTTAATTCAACATTGTCAAAAGCTTTCTCCAACTGTACAAAAGCTAAACATGTGGGTTTGACTTTCCTTAATCTATCTTCTAAGATGAGTTGTAAAGTGGGATTTGCCTTGCATGTACCTATGTTTCTCCTATATCAAAACTGATCTCTTTTGAGGTCGGATTCTACCACTTTTTCTATTTATTTCCAAATAATTTGTGTTGGTATAGTTCTGTAATTTTCACATTTGTTGCACTTGCTTTCTTTGTAATTGGAGTTGTTATATTGTTCTTGAAGTCTGATAGTATTTCCCCTGTCTTGTATATTTTGCACCCAAGTTGGAACAGTTTCTTCATGTCTGGATCTCCCAACAATGTCAGAAGTTCAGAGAGAATATCATCTACTCCAGAGGCCTTGTTTTGACACAAGTCTTCCAGTGTTATGTCAAACTCTTCTTGCAGTATTGTATCTTTTATCTCATCTTCAGCTACTTCATCTTTAGTCTCTACAATACTGCCTTCAAGTTCATTTCCCTTGTGTAAGCTCTCAATATATTCCTTCCATTATTTACCTTTCCCTTCTTTGCTTAGTACTGGCTTTTTATCTGAGCACTTGATACTTGTGCAGCTGCTGTTTCTGTCTCCAAACATCTCTTTTATTTTGTTGTAGCTTTGCCATAGTTATGCATTCTTCTACAGATATGCATTTGTTCTAGCCACTCCTGCTTAGCCAGTTTACATTCCTGTCAACCTCATTTTTCAATTGTTTGACTCTATTTTGAGGGATTCACTTGCAGCGTTTTTATATTTTCTCCTTTCATCAGGTAATGTCAGCATCTCCTATGTTTTCCAATGATTTCTGTTAGGCCTTGTCCTTCTACCTTTATTATCCTCTACGGCCTTCGCTACTGTCTTTTTTAGTGCTATCCACTGTACTGTATTACTTACCTCCATTTTGGCCAATCCTTGCTTAATGCTCTTTTTGAAACTCTCAACCACCTCTCGTACCTTCAATGTATCCAGTTTCCATCTTGATACATGTCTACATTTTTGCAGTTTGTTTTTATCTACAATTCATAACTAATAAGTTATGGTATGTGTCTATATCTGTCCTTAGATATGTCACACAGCTAAAAAACTGGTTTAAAAATCAATTTCTTAACATTATAAAGTAAATTTGTTACCTTCCAGTGTCTCCTGGTCTCATCCCTATATACAACTTTCTTGGATGGCACTTAAACCAAATGTTTGTGATGATTAAATTGTGCTCAGTGCAAAAAATCTGCCAGGGGACCTGTTTCATTCCTTTCCCCAGTCCATATTCACCTACTATTTTCCCTCCACTCACTTTTCATATTACTGAGTTTCCAGTCCTCCATTAAAATCAAGTTGTTCCCTTCCTTAATTGTATTTACAATTTATTTTATCTCATCATAAATTTTTTCAATCTCTTTGGTCATTGGCATAGCTAGTTGTCATATAAACTTGTAACTACAGTGGATGGGTTGACTTTGTGACTGTCTTTGCTGTCATAATGCGTTCACTATACTGTTAATGGTAATCAGCTGACCAGAAATCCTGTGCATCCTGCCACCAGACTTCACTGATCATAACCATTCAACCTATCCCTTTATCTATTTAAATTTTCTGATCTCCCTACCTGATTAAGGGATCTAACATTCCATCTCCGATCCGTAGAATGCCAGTGGTGTCTTTCCTGATGATGACATTCTCCTGAGTAGTCACTGCCCAGAGATCTGAATGGGGGACTATTTAACCTCCAGAATATTTTACCCATGAGGATGTCATTATCATATATTCATACAGTAGAGCTGCAAGTCCTCGGGAAATGTAACGACTGTAGTTTCTCCTTGCTTTCAGCCGTATACAGTAATTTTATGGCAAAGCCACATTAACAGATGTTATAAGGCCAGTTCAGTGAATCATCCAGAGTGTTGCACCTGCAACTACTGAAAAGAGTGTTGCCCCTCTACAGGAACCATACATTTGTCTGGCCTCTTTACAGATATTCGTCCACTGTGGTTGCACCTATTGGCTGGCTATATGTATCCTTGAGGCACGCAAGCCATCCCACCATGGCAATATCTGTGGTTCATGTGAATGGAAAGGTAGATGAGCTTTCCAGATTCCCAGAATATCTCATCTGAGTGGCCTGAGGATAAGAGAAAACACACACAAATTTTTGGTTACAGTGTAAGCAAATTTGAGTACCAGCACAATTGATGTTAAATTTGTGCAATGAATAAGCTAATAGTTGGCTGATTTTGTGGCCCAAATTTGATTCCTACTGCTTCTTAGTTTGTTGCTTCATTACATATTAATCTTTGCAATGTTAAACTTTTAAACATGTAATTGAATTGCTACATCGTTGAAAGTTACTGTTTGGAGAATATGCATTATAGAATACATTCAGTCATACAACATCAATTAAGTGCTTCTGTTTTCACTGAATGGTATGCTTGGTATGCATCATAATTGTCAGAGTAAAAACTTTTATTTAAAAAATGCTTTCATAAAATGTGCTTGGTGTTAACATTTCAAATAATGTAATATAACACCCTTACACAATTAATTGCTATATTTTTTGGAAATATTATTTTCATATAAAAACCGAATTATGAATATGAATTAATTAATGTATTTAATCATTTAAAGTAATGAAAACAATACCAAATTGTTACTCTTATGCATATAACTGAGATGTTTAAATAAATGTAAGTTTCAAAACAAAATCTTCAATGTTGGAAAGTTTAATAAAAAATGAAGAAAAAAATGACAAAGATGTGGGATTCCAGACTGGGCCACAAAATTTGCACTCCATTAGCTTATTCAATGTGCTACTCTTACATTAATTTTATGGTTATTGTAACTTGTTTATACTTTACTTATGCTCTAATTGGATAACTTTTGTGAGCATTGTTTCTGTTCCTAAAGCCCACTGAGATACAGTATTTTAGGATTGTGAAAGCCTCTTCTCCTACAGTCTGAGCCCAATCAGTGAGAACATCTGACAATATTCCCCTTGTTAGAAATTTCTTTTCAATGTAATTAAGAATATCATATTCTGGTGGTGTTTGCAGTAACAACAAAGAAGGTTATACCCTTAATGCTATATGATTATTTTTTACAGGTACTTTGCAGTAGAAATAAATCCAATAGACAAGCAACAAAAGGCACCATTTTATTTAAATTCATATGCATTGCAAGCATCTGTTTTTAAAAAGGTGGAACAGCTGCATGGAGATTTTGGAATTGCTGCAGTTCAAGCTGGTTTCACTGGTACGTACCTGTTTACTAGTTCTTTGAATTTAAAGTGATCATTTGTTAATGATACAGGAGCTAACATTGTGTAGTAGCTTGTTACGTTTGGAGGGGGAAAAAGTGTTACATCATCTCAAATGTACTAACTGGAAACCATAAGCATTCAGCTTGTGCCAAGTTATGTTTTCTTGTGAACATATGTTCACATTTTTAATACATCTCCATCGGAAATTCTTTCTCGGTAGCCAGTATCTGCTGTAACAGGCATCAACAGCAGCAAATAGCAAAGTGTTAAATGACCCTTTGTAATTGTAAACTTTCTTCCCCCTGGTATAATAGAGCATTTCAGAATTCCATGTTTACAATTAGTTTGTTTCCTTACCCTGCACAAAGTGGAGTAACTATGAGAAGATACAAGCAGTAGCAGTCTCTTCTAGTAGCTGATCTCTGAAATAAATAAATAAATATATAAGGTTTTTTTGAAGATTTGACAGTAAGAGAAGGTGATGAAATTGAGGAAGTTTGGCAGAAGCAGAAAAAATAGGGATACTCAGAAGTGCAGCACCTGTGCCACATATGTGGCATGCAAACTAACGAAATTGGCTCAGATAGAGTGGATAGTGGCAGTAAAAAAGCTGAATGAGGTCTTGGTTTGAACAGAATTAGTCTTTTATAAGAGGACGAAGTTCTGAGATGTGTGGAAGTGTCAAGGGTATAGAAATGTAGTGCTGATTCCCATCACATTCATAAGCAACACATATACTGATGCACCTCTGTGATATATGTTCAATTTTTGAAAGAAAATTATTAATGTTTTACAAAAATAGATATACAATGATGATTTCCAGTGGTAGTGTGTAGGCAGTGATGCAGGGTGGCTACAAATCAGAAAAACCAGGTCTATTGGTTATTATCATGGAATTTTGAGCAGCCGGGCAATCTACATGTATACTAATAATAAATCTGTAAATGTAGGCCTATCGCTGTTTCCTTCAATCTTCAAAAGTACTGGACGAATATTCATGCGGTTTTCACAGGAAACACGAGAAAAGTTTGGGTCAATATATAGGCATAATTTTATCAAAATTGGATCACAGAGAGAAAAGAAAAGACAGATATACCATAATTTTAAGTGATTTCAGTAACCTTCGTGTCCGTTTTTTCAGCTATTAAAAACCGCTTATCTCCTAAACTACTTCACGAATTTGCATGGGTTTTTCACAGGTAACTTGAGTGTAACTCTGGACAACATACGACTTCATTTTATAAAAATCAGATCACGAATAAAAGAATATAGTAATTTCAATTTTTTTTATTTATGACCATTTTGTCTGTCTCTTTGAACACACATATCTCCAAAACTACTTAATGGATTTTCATGGGGTTTTCACACGTAACTTCAGAACACCATGGAATTACTTAAAGGCTTCAATAATTGAAATCGGCTCACAAGAAGTAAAGATATATAATTTAATCATTTGCTTAAAAGCCATTGTGTATGTCTATTTGTTGTGGGTAATCTCCAAAAGTACTTCACGAACTTTCATGGGTTTCCACGGGTAAGTTGAGAATAGTTTGGAGAGTAACATAGGCTAGTTTAATCAAAATTGGATCAGAGGGAGGAAAGTTATCATAATTTGAAGTTTTTGTGTATACTATGCTTATAAGTATGGTGTAGTACAGCAAATCTCCAAGAGTACTACTTGAACTTTCGTGGGGTTTCATAGGTCAACTGAGAGTACCTTGGCGCAACATATAAGCTTCATTTCATCAAAATCGGATCGGAGGAAGAAAATATATCGTACTTTGTAGTTTCTGGTGTATGCTATGCTTGAATTGCAGTGTAGTATAGCAAAGATCGGATAGAGGTGCTGTTACTGACATAGTATACCAAATAACTAATAGATGACAAAGCTGCATTGTTTATTTGCATAAGTAAAGTGTGGTACACTGAAACATGGGCTATGATTTTCCTTACGGCAGTGGTGTAGTGTATTGATTTTGGTAACAGCTGTTGAATCCTTTTCGAAAAATCAGTCACGTACAATGAGGGGAATAATTCTTAGTGTTGATAATGAAATAAATAATTAATGTTGTTCCAATTAGTAAATTAATGATCGCCATAAGCGAATTTTTCATTGCCAACGTTAACATACTAAACCGCTGCCACTGCAAGTAAAATTTAACCCAAGTATGGCACAAAGAAATAATTTTTTAACTAGCTGTATCCCTCATGCCTTGCAATGCCATGGAAAGAAAAAAAGTACTTCTTTCCTGGGTATCATCTGAATTTAAAACATAACGACATTCCTTCGCATCTACCGATGTTCTAATTTACATAAGAATTCTTTGCAAGGAAAATGGAATTTATATAGTTTCCTTTCTGATTTTGGTGTATCCTCATTACGTTTTGAGTGTGTTCTGCTTAGGAATGCCTTGAAGACGCCATAGTACAGGAAAGGACAAAGCAAGGCAATGTTAGTTACATAGTACACCAAATAACTAATTATGGTGTTGCTGCGTCTTTTCGTTTTCATAACTATGGTGTAATACTCTACAAAAAGGGGTATAATTTTACTTATGACGGGAGTGTTGTGCGCTGATGTTGGCAACGGCGTTGAATGCTTTTTCAAAAATCAGTCATGTAGAATAAGGGGAATAATTCTTTCTGTTCTCGATGAAATAAATAATTTATGGTCAGTAAATTAATCATCCTCCTAAAGTGAATAGTTTGTTGCTAACGATAGCAAACTAATTCAATGCCACTGCAAGTAAAGTTTAGCCCTGGTAGGACACGAAAAAATTCTTTCTTCCTACCTGTATCCCATATGCTTTGCAGTGTCATGGAAAGAAAATAAGTGCCTCTTTTGATGTGTATTGTTGTTGTTGTTGTGGTCTTCAGTCCGGAGACTGGTTTGATGCAGCTCTCCACAATACCCTATCCTGAGCAAGCCTCTTCATCTCCAAATAAGAACGGCAACCTACATCTGTCTGAATCTGCTTACTGTATCCATCTCTTGGTCTTCCTCTGTGATTTTTACCCCACACACTTCCCTCCAATGCTAAATTCACAATTCTTTGATGTCTAAGAATGTGTCCTACCAATCTATCCCTTCTTTTAGTCAAGGTATGCCAGAAATTTCTTTTCTCCCCAATTCTGTTCAGTACCTCCTCATTAGTTACGCGATCCACCCACCTAATCTTCAGCATTCTTCTGTAGCACCATATTTCAAAAGCCTCTATCCTCTTCCTGTCCGCACTGTTTATCGTCCATGTCTCAATCCCATACAAGGCAACACTCCATACAAATGCCTTCAGAAAGGACTTCCTTAGGCTTAAATCAATATTCGATTTTAACAAATTTCTCCTTTTCACAAACGCTTTTCTACCCATTGCCATTCTGCATTTTATATCCTCTCTACTGCGACCATCATTTGTTATTTTACTGCCCAAGTAACAGAACTCATCTACCTCCTTTATTGCTTCGTTTCCCAATCTAATTCCTTCAGCATCACCTGATTTTCTTACACTGCACTCCATTACCCTAGTTTTGCTCTTATTAATGTTCATCTTATATGCACCTTTCAGCACACTGTCCATTCCGTTCAATTGCTCTTCCAGGTCCTTTGCTGTATCTGACATAATTACTATGTCGTCGGCAAAACGCAATGTTTTTAATTCTTCCCCCTGAAGTTAATTCCTTCACCAAATTTCTCCTTGCTTTCCTTTATAGCTTGCTCAATGTACAAATTGAATAACAATGGAGAAAGGCTACAACCTTGTCTTACTCCCTTTCCAACAACTGCATCCCTTTCATGCCCTTCAACTCTGACAACCGCTGTCTGGTTTTTGTACAAGTTGTAAATAACCTTACGCTCCATATATTTTACTCCTGCTTGCTTCAGAACTTGAAAGAGTTTATTCCAATCAACATTGTCAAAAGCCTTCTCCAAATCTACAAAAGCTAGAAATGTAGGTTTGCCTTTTCTTAATCTATCTTCTAGGATAAGCCGTAAAGTGAGTATTGCCTCCCGAGTTCCTACATTTCTCCTGAACCCAAACTGATCTTCACCGAGGTCGGCTTCTACCAGTTTTTCCATCCTTCTGTATATAATTCGTGTTAGTATTTTGCAATCATGACTTATTAAACTGATGGTTCTGTAGTTTTCACACCTGTCTGCACCTGCTTTCTTTGGAATGGGGATTATAACATTTTTCTTAAAGTCTGAGGGTATTTCGCCTGTCTCATACATCCTACACACCAGTTCAAATAGTTTTGTCATGGCTGGTTCTCCCAGAGACTTCAGTAGCTCTGAGGGAATATCATCTACTCCAGGGGCCTTGTTTCGACTTAGGTCTTTCAGGGCTCTGTCAAATTCTTCTCTCAGTACAGTATCTCCTATTTCATCTTCATCTACATCCTCTTCCCTTCCTACAATATTGTCTCGAAGTTCATTTCCTTTGTAGAGCCCCTCTATATACTCTTTCCACCTTTCAACTTTCCCTTCTTTGCTGAGAACTGGTTTTCCATCAGTGTCCTTGATATTCATATAGCTGTTTTTCTATCTCCAAATATTTCTTTTATTTTCCTGTAGGCTGCATCTATTTTCCCCCTATTTATACATTCTTCTACATCCTTGCATTTGCCTTCTAGCCACTCCTGCTTAGCCATTTTGCACTTCCTGTCACTCATTTCTTAGTCGTCTGTACTGCATTTTGCCTGTTTCATTTACTGTATTTTTATATTAAATTTAGTATCTCCTGTGATATCCAAGGATTTTTTGTAGGTCTTGCCTTCCTACCTATTTTGTTCTCTGCTGCCTTCACTATTTCATCTATCAGTGCTACCCATTCCTCCTCTACTGTTTTATTTTCCCCTGTTTCTCTCAATTGTTGCCTAAAGCTCTCTCTGAAATTCTTACGAACCTCAGGTTCCTTCAATTTATCCAGGTCCCATCTCCTTATTTTCCTAACTTTTTGTAGTTTCTTCAGTTTCAGCCTACAGTTCATAACCCACAAGTTATGGTCAGTCTATATCTGCCCCTGGGTATGTCTTACACTGTAGAACCTGGTTCTGAAATCTATGTCTTACCATTATAAAATCTATCTGGTATCTTCCGGTGTCTCCCGGTCTCTTCCACGTATACAACCTTCTTTTGTGATTCTTGAACCAGGTGTTTGTTATAATTAAATTATATTCCGTGCAAAATTCTACCAGGCGGCTTCCTCTTTCATTCCTTTTGCCCAGACCATATTCACCTACTATCTTCCCTTCCCTTCCTTGTCCTACTACCGAATTCCAGTCTCCGATAACAATTAAGTTTTCCTCTCCCTTAATTGTCTGAATAATTTCCTTTAGCTCCCCATATATTTCTTCGATTTCCTCACCATCGGCAGTGCTAGTTGGCATATAAACCTGTACTACTGTTGTCGGTGTTGGCTTCGTATCTATCTTGACAATGATGATGCGATTACTGTGCTGGTCATAGTAGTTTACCCGCATTCCTATTTTCTTATTCATTATCAATCCTACTCCTGTGATACCCCCAATTGATTTTGTATTTATAATCCTGTACTCACCTGACCAGAAATCCTATTCATCCTGCCACCAAACTTCACTAATCCCCACTATATCTAACTTCAACCTATCCATTTCCCTTTTTAAATTTTCTAATTTTCCTACTCGATTAAGGGATCTAACATTCCACGCTCCGACCCGTAGAATGCCAGTATTGTCTTTCCTGATGATCACATCCTCCTGAGTAGTCCCCGCCCGGAGATCCGAATGGGGGACTATTTTACCTCCGGAATATTTTACCCGAGAGGATGCTATCATCATATGTTCATACAGTAGAGCTGCATGTCCTCGGGAAAGGTAACGGCTGTAGTTTCCCCTTGCTTTCAGCCGTTCGCAGTAGCTGTGTGGCAAAGCCACATTAGCTGATGTTACAAGGCCAGCTCAGTCAATCATCCAGACTGTGGCCCCTGTAACTACTGAAAAGGCTGCTGCCCCTCTTCAGGAACCACACGTTTGTCTGGCCTCTCCACAGATACCCCTCCACTGTGGTTGCACCTATGGTACGGCTATCTGTATCGTTGAGGCATGCAAGCCACCCCACCTCGGCAATGTCTGTGGTTCATGGGAGTGGTTGATGTGTATAACCACAAAATTATACATAGAGTAGAAATATCTATGGAGTAAGCATTGCCTTCTGTGCATCTTTTCAACATTAAGCTGGAATTACCAAGTGATACTGAGACAAATCTACTCTTTCCACACATTTATTGCTCTTAGGATTGGTTTGTACAGCAACATAATCAGAAGAAATAAAAAAGCTCAACTTTGAGCTGAGATTTAAGTTATTGATGGCAATGTAAAAGTCTTCAATAACATGATCAATGAAATATTCAAATTTCAATTGGTACTAGTACGTACTGTAGTCATTAGATATCTTGTGTATTATTTATTTTAAATTTTATACATTTTATAAGATTGGCAAATTATTTATAAAATATCAATTATGGCAATGTACAAAAATTAATAAAATAAAAACTAAATGAAATATCAAAAACAGGAAAATGTAGTACAAACTTTACTGGGAAAGCTGTAAGTATCAGGGAATATTTTAATCATTTCTTTGTGGCCAGCCTGGGTTGGTTTTCACAGTATTTGCACTGGAGGGCTAATGACAATGTAACATGCTAGATCTTGCTATTTTTAACATGTTCTTCAGGGTTGATTGTTTCATAACAACAACTAAAGCAAAAACAAGCAAATACAAACATTAATTATACCTCATTGAATGTGCATATGTTACTTTAAGAGGTTATAAGGGGAAAACCAATGGATCATTTCATATAAAAGAAAGAGCAGAATAATTATCTTATTTACAGTGAACAATGTTCAAAAATGAATAAAATAAAAAATAAACTATTTAAATAAATATCCTTACAGGATATAATTTATGTTTAATTATTTCAATATCCCACCCATCCACTCCATCAAGAGGCAATGAATTTGTAACTGGTCCTAAAGAATACTACTGCAAATGTTGATTGGGGGAACAAAAGTATTGATTTTTTTTTTTTTTTTTGAAAATACTAATGAACATGCAGAATTGTTGTCCTAATAGATGATCTGTATTTATTTCCTGATAGCAAAGTACTGTAACAAGTGGACATGCATTGCAATGATTCGGACTCGACACGGGCCTCACCGCCTTGTTGCGAGTTCACTTCCACTCATGAATGAGGTCAGTGGCCACCAAATAACAGTGCGAACTTTGTATGTTGGTGCCACTCTGCAACAGTGTTATCGTTTTATTCGGGTGAGTGTAAACATTTTTTGGAGCAAATCAGTTGGAGCTTAGAATTTGAAACTGAGTGTTTTTGTTTTTAAAGTTTTCCTGTGTACAATTATGACATGATCTGGTAGAATTACTGATATTTGCATTAGGGTAGTGTTGTTTTGCTGGAATGAAATACTTTCACTGTGTTGTTTGTAAGAATGTAACAGGAATAAAAGGGACACGGTGGTTGGGAAGGGTAGGTAATGAAACAATAAAGGCGGTAGATGCATTTGTTACTTGGGTCGTAAAATAACATGTGACGTTCATAGTACAGAGGATCTAAAATGCATAATGATAATGGGAAGAAAAGCATTTTTGAAAAAAAAAAAAAAAGAGAGAGAGAGAGAAATTTACTAACATTGAATGTTAATTTAAGTGTAAGGAAGACCTTTCTGAAAGCATTTGTGTGGATTGTTACCTTGTATGGGAGTGAAACTTGGACAATAACTAGCTTAGACAGGAAGAGGATAGAGGCTTTTGAAATGTAATGCTACAGAAGAATGCTGAAGATTAACTAGGTAGGCCACATAATAATGAAGAGGTACTGAACATAATTGGGGAGAAAAGGAATTTTTGGCATACCTTGACAAAAAGAAGCGATCGATTGGTAGGACACATTCTTAGACATAAAGGAATTGTAAATTTAGCATTGGAGGCAAGTTTGTGGAGAAAAAATCACAGAGAGAGACTATGAGACTAATATAGTAAGCAGATTCAGGTGGGTATGACTTGCTGTTCTTATGAGGAGATGGAGGCTTCCTCAGGGTAGAGTAGGGTGGAGAGCTGTATCAAACCAGTCTTTGGACTGAAGACAACAACAATAATTAATTGATTTGTATGAAGCCTTTTTGTTCTGTGCATGTTTGTTGGCGAGTTTTTTGTTTATTGTAATATTAATTTCTGGTAAAGCATGGGTTAAATTAAAAAAAAAAAAAAAACAGTATGAGAATAGTTATCATCATTGTAAGGATGAATTATTGAATGGTAGCAAATAAAAAGGAGCTGTAAATGTCTGGTCAAAAGTATCCAAACACCGCCATGTATGGTGGAACTGACATTCAGATGTCATAAGATATATGCCTGTGACTATAAAAGGAAATGGAGAATATTGTATTATCAGTGAAGAGTAACAAGGCTAAACAGTGGAATGGTAGATTATGGGAACTTGTTGATTTTGAGCTAAACATTAGACTGGTAGATCAAGGGAGCTCATTGATTTTGAACGCAGACTAGTCACTGGGAGTCAGCTTCATAACAGTCCATCAGGGGCATTTAAGCCCTTATAAAGCTCAATACTCTTTTTTATTACTCCAGAAAAGGTTCATTTTCTGCCAACAGCACTATATTCACAATGTAGCATACAATCTACAGGGCTGCCAACTATTGTAGATTGTCCGTAATTGTTAAAGATTTGTCATTTTCATTGAGAGTTATAGGATATAACGAAAAAATTATGGACATGTACATTTTATGACTCGATACTTCAAAAATTAAGGAAAAGATACTCTTTGTATTGTACCATTCTTATGCAACTAAAATGTATTATAGATTGCAGTGATTTTCTTGCATAGTATGTACTAAAGCTTTCTGTGCATGATTTACATGACAATCCACCACAAATGTTAGGCCTGCAGACCAAATGCGACAGTCATCTAATGTACCCAAAAAAATATCATATAGCTCCTTCATAGTTACAAAAAGAGGGCAAAAATTAATTAAAAGAGCTAAGTGTTTAGCTCAGATTAAAGCTATTGATGAGCAGTGTAAGAATTTATCTCCCAAATATTAAGGTTTTAATTTGTATTTGTTGATGCTATAAGTCATTAGCTCAATTGCGTATTACTCATTTTCAATTATATACTTTTTATATACAACTGTACAACAGCTATGCAGAGCATATTAGCAAAGCTGTTGATGGTTGGACCAAAGGCATATCAATTGGCAGAAGAACTGTCAACAACCTCCGTTTTGCTGATGACACTGTACTTTTAGCCAACAGCGAAGATGAACTTGCTAAGCTACTAACAAGAATAAAATACATTAGTCTAGCATATGGACTAGACATCAACATCAGTAAGTCCAAACTCATGTTAATTGATCGAGAAGAACAGATCCAGCTCACAGGTCAATTAAAGGAACTGGAAGTCATGCAGTCCTTCATTTATCTTGCGTCAACCATCTGAAGCACAGGTAGTTGTGAAGAGGAGATAAGAAGACGGATCACACTAGAATGAGTGACTATGTAGAAGCTCACGAAGATCTGGCAGAGCAGAGCAATAACGAATAGCACAAAGATCCGGCTAGTTGAAACATTTGTGTTTTTTGTCTTCTTTTATGGTTGTGAAACATGGACACTCAATGCCAGAGACAAACAGAGCATTGATGTGTGTGAGCTTTGGTGCTGGCGCAGGATGCTACGTATAAAATGAACCGAAAGAAGAACAAATGTGTTGATTATTGAACAACTCAATATCTCCAGACGCCTTTCTTCTCGAGTCGCCAAAAAAATTCTCGTTCTTTGGCCATATTGTGAGAAGAGATGGAGAAAATCTAGAAAAAATAATCTTAAAAGGAAAGATCAAGGGCACAAGACCAAGAGGAAAGCAGCAAGCAGATGGATAGATCAAATCAAGATGATCTTTGGTCTACCTCTTCAGCAGGCACTGAGAGAAGCTGACAACCATCTGGGACAGAGATGCTTTGTTCATGGGGTCACGATGCTCAGCAATGAGCACGACCACTTATGATGATGATGACATTTTATATGATTGTCGAATAACTTACAAAATACCTAATATGCCAATGTCAAAAAGTGAATAAACTATTTAAATATTGGAATGTGTCAAATGTACTAATAACTTCAATTGTGTTTATAATGCAAATAAAAATTCAAAATCAGGAGAAAATATTACATACTTTACTAGAAAACCTGGAAATGTTAGAGAATTTGTGAATAATTCCTTTGTGGCTACCACAATTTTCATCTTATTATTTTGTTACTATTTCTGGTAATCTATCCCTTTTAATTTTTATTCTTTTAAACTTGAGTATAAAAATGTTATATTTTGCAAAGTGAATGAGTGCCTTTGGAAAGTGTTATATTCATAACTAAATTCACAATGCACTTTAAATAAAAATCCACACTGCCATTTGTGAAAACTGCAACACTGAGATGGAATTACCCTAACAGCATCACACTTGGTGGAAGTGGCGATGGCTGTGCAAACAGTAAGTGATGTGTTTTGCAGCGAGATGGGGTACACATAGGCTGAGAAATGCCCTAGTGTAGTTGGTGCAGAGCTGCCACACAAAGTGCAAACTATACAGTGAGTGTCAGTATGCATCATCAATGTCAAAGGGAGCCATATCCACATTTGAGTGAGTTTGAACAGGCCAGAATGATCAGTCTCCAGGAAATAGGGTTGTCATACCATGACATTTCGGCTTGCACAGGGCACACTGCTATGAGAGTGGTGTGTGTGTGTGTGTGTGTGTGTGTGTGTGTGTGTGTGTGTGGAAGGTCATATGCAGTGATGAGTTCCAATTGGTACGTGGAAGTTGACCACAGCATGGGGTGAACTTCAACTTTTCATCACGGCCATAATGGACCATACAGTACGATCCAAAGTGTTGGCTCATCGCTGGAGCATTGCAACAGTTGTGAATGTGACTGCATTGATGGTTTGTTGCCATTTGCTGCAGGTTGGACTGGTTGCACACATGCCATTATGTCGGCTTTGATTATCCAGAAAACGTAAGCTCTTCCGACTGCAATGGAGATGTCACTGGGGTGCAGAGTAACAAAGTGTAATCTTTGTGGACTGGTCCCACTTCAACATATCCTACAGTGATGGCCGCATATGTGTCTGGCGGCACTATGATGAGTGCATTGTGGAGAGGCATAGCGATCGAACACCAGGTGTGATTGTTTGAGGTGCCATGGTTACAACACCTAATCTCACCTCCACTTATTGAAGGCACTTTCAACAGCAACCGGTTACCTAGCAGTGCTTGTGGAGCCCCCCGGCTTAAGGAATCTCTTCAGGCCCCATTTCAACAGGAAAATGCCTGGCCACCTATTTCGAGGAATTTACAGGCCATCTTCATAGAGCGATGGGTACCACTGTTTTCCTGGCCTGCTCGTTCGCCAGACGTGTTGCCCATCGAACATGTCTGGGATATGGTTGGACGGCACTTGGTGCGTCACGGTCCTCCAGTAACTAGTGTCACAGATTTGTGGGCTCGGATACAAACTGTGTGGAGGCAAATCCCTCAGGAAAGTTTCTAGAATCTTATTGATTCAATGCCACAGTATATAGCAGCTCTAATTGCTGTGCATGTTAGCTGCATTAAATAATGAATAGTAGGGCTCAAAGAACACATACAGATTTGAAAATGTAATCAGTTGTTACTTGGTGCATGCCTAACCCGTGGTTTTAAATTCATTGAATTTATTTGTTTTCTTCATGGTGTTGCAATTTCTACAAATGGTAGTGTGCAAATATTTTTATTGCCATCACTAACTTACAGAAATGAACACGGATATTAAAAATGCAAGTAGTTCATAAACTACTTGCTTAATAAGCAAAGGAAATATGAGTTTACAAGAAGGTCCAGAAAAATAAATCAGTGGGAAAGATATCAAAATGAATAAATAAAAAGGTTTAATGTGGGATAGTGACTGTTATGAAATCAAAACGAAGGCAGTCTGAGCACACAGCAAGATAAAATGGTGGACAGCTGGATTAAGAAAATTTGTTGAATGTCTGATGATAAGAAAAGATATATGAACTACCTGGTGTAAAATATATTAATGTATAGAACTCATTGTTTTTTGGGGCACTCTACATCAATTTATACAAGTTTCCTGCCAAGATCACGTTTTTTATTTGTGGATGACCAGTTTCGATATTCACATATGTCAACTTCTGATCACCTATATCCTTTCATTACATTTGTCATGGGGTAGTTGTATACAAACATTCAATTTAAAAGCAACACACCTATCTTACAAAGGTAATAACAAATACTCACCTTTAAAGTGTGCTGTAACCACCAAAAATGCCTTTGATGAATTAGTCAGAGAACAACAGTTGGCAGATAGCGAAAAGCTCATCACATTAGCCAGTGTTGATCATACTATCTGGATGGCTGCCATGTACTTATTGCTAACCACCTGTGTCACCTGGAAGACGTTCAGTATTGTTAGAGATAGACAGTTCTATGCAAAGTAAACAATTTGTGAGTAGACAATGAGACAAACTTCCCGTTCCACATCTTTTCTTTTTCTATACTAATAAGAAAAATGTAAAACTGTGCCGGCAGCGGTGGCCAAGCGGTCTGCGGCACGCCACTCACGGTCCGCACGGCCACTACGGTCGGGCGTTCAAATCCCCCCTCGGGCATGGATATTTGTGCCATCCTTAGTATTAGCTAGTGCATAAGTAGTTTGTAAGTTTAGGGACTGATGACCCCCTAGTTAAGTCCCATAAGCTCTACAAACATTTGAACTTAAAGAAAAAACCGTCTTGTGTCTTTAGTATGCACACACGTCTCCAAAACGACTTGGTAAATTTGCCTGGGATTTCCACAGGTAACTTGAGCCAGTGTTTGCAGAAGTAGGGTTTAAAATGTTGTAGTGTCATGCTTATAGTTAGTTAAAGGGTGTTACAAGTCAGCATTGCATAGTAGCTGTAAGTGAACTTCCATGCCTTGTGCATTAAATAGCTGAGGAATACGCATAGCACAGACATTCAGTTTAGATTTCAAGTCATTTCAAACACACATTTAATAGCATGTAGCATAATAAGGTTGGCTACTCTTCAGTTTGTTATTTTATGTATCATCACTACAAAAATGTTTCATAAAATTTTCTGTTTCAGCGTTACCAGCGACAACAACTCACTAAGATCTGGTCTGTGCTGAAAACGGAAGAGGAGAGACATGCAATGGAAAATGCAATAATGGATCTGAAGCCACTAGAGACTTTTATGTTCCCTCAGCATCCTGCAAAGAAAAGCTCATAATTTTTTTCTATGAAAGTGAAATATTTCCTTCTCATTATGTGGAAAATACATTCATAAAGCAATTTCTTTCATCCATATGGCAATAAATATGATACTGATAGCAGTGTTGCAGTTTTCATAACCATATTTGAATTTGTGTATTATAGTTTTATGAAGGGTCAACAATTATAATATTTTTTTTTCAATCTATACTGCATGTTTTGTATTCAAAGTTAAATAATCATTGATACTAATTTCTCACAGATTGTGAAAATTATTGAAATCTTTGCATTTTTTACATAGATGGTAATTCATGAATTGTTCAATATGAGCTGACACCGTTCAAATATCCTCACTGCTATTGCTAGAGAGAGACTGGACTTAAAGTAAATGTAATGTACTTACAGTTCACGTTTTAGTGAATACCAGACTGATATAATGGTCCATTCCTCAAGTGTGGTGGTTCAATGTTTGTTGTCATTGTGCTCCGGGAATGTAAGACAGAAGATATTACTATGTACTGTGTACATAACAGTGATTAGTTATTTGCGTTTTCGTTCATGGGTTATTTTATAAATGTTTTTTTAGACATTTCATGTGAACTGAAAATAAAACAAATTTTTAATTGATTAATAATATTAACTTAATTATATCCAGTAATAGTAATTTATATTATTGGATACCAACCTACACTTTCCATTGTTAGATTTTTAAAACTTAAGTTGGCAATATTTTCTGACAGGCAAACAGTGCTCATGAAATAATTCGACTTATTACAGATCGGTTTTAACTACATCCAGTGACATATGATGTAGAACTGAAGATTTCTATATTGTATCCAAAATCAATCTGTAATAATTGATCTATATCACTGCTGATTGCTGTTTTCTGTTCTATTGCTGTTCAACAATCCAAAAATGGATTCAAACTTGACATTATTTCCACCACTCTACTTAATTTCTTACTTTGCCCTTTCAGGCTGTTTGAAAAAGCTGAATCACTTACCCACAACAATGGAAGGATTGTTGAGCTTAAAATAGGAGGAAAAATACAATTGTCTGTCTCAGATCCTGGTTGTAGGACTGTATAGTACAGTAAGAATTACAATATTGTGGCAATTTTCTGTGGGATGGAAGTTGTCTATTACTATAGAATGTTAAAAATCTGCCATTTACTATTCTGCCTTATGTAAATAATCCTTGACTGTGAGTATGTATTATGTTACAGGTATGTGTTAATTGTCTTTTTCAATATTTGAATTTTAGTTGTCTCATAAGTCTCCCCTTCTGAACATGGTGTCAGAATTGTTACACACCTGACTTGTATGTGGGAGGAAGATGATTTAAACCCTTAAACATTTAGGTTTCTCATAATTCCCCTAAATTGCTCCTGGCAAATGTCTTTGAAAAAGGAGATATCTGGTTTCTTCTCCCATCCTTTTATAATCTGATGTTATGCGTTGCCACTAATGACCAATGGGATATTAAATTTTATTCTTCCTTCCTTCTACAGTTCCCCTGGGTTATCTACTTTACAATTTTTGTCCTTCATAGTTCAGTCCTGAGAGATATGATCCAAAATTGTTTCCTTCTTGGGCTACACCGTGGGAGGAACATAGGGCTGAAGATCAAGGAGAGCCTTACATGCTGAAATACGTAGTCTGTGCAAGAATTGATGGATACTTTCTGATGTCATAGCCCATATTTTCTTTCTTTTCTTTTCTTTTCCTCTCTTTTCTTTTCTTTTCTTTTCTTTTCTTTTCTTTTCTTTTCTTTTCTTTTCTTTTCTTTTCTTTTCTTTTCTTTTCTTTTCTTTTCTTTTCTTTTCTTTTCTTTTCTTTTCTTTTCTTTTCTTTTCTTTTCTTTTCTTTTCTTTTCTTTTCTTTTCTTTTCTTTTCTTTTCTTTTCTTTTCTTTTCTTTTCTTTTCTTTTCTTTTCTTTTCTTTAGGACAATTTTGGGGAAGTGGCAGTAGTATCCAAAATTTGAAATGAGTCAATCCTGGTAGAAGCAGCATCCCCTGCCCAGTCATGGGTATTATACTTCCCTATTTTGACAAGCTGTCTCTATCACTCCACATACAAGTCTAAACATGGTTGAGGGTAATATATTCTGTAGAGATCTCCCCTAGCAGTCTGATGATGAATTGCACACCAAATTAAAGTGCTGAGGTGTAGCTTAATCTTTAAACGATGATAGACATAGGAAAAACGTAGAAAATGGATGCATGTATTTTTAATTACGTCAATTGCCACATGGTGAATCTAGAGTGTTAAGCTAAGATAAATGTATCAGCAGATAGGTATAGTTTCCTAAGTCCTTAGACGGGGTTTACACGAGTGAGTGACTGTGTCTTCCATTGTCTGTTGTTTTCAGTTTTCAGTTTCTTTATCAACTCCGGTAGGACTATTTGACCATCAACACTAACAAGAAAGGACGGGTAGCTTATTGGTGGTGTCAGCCTTCCTGGTTAGGTGGTGTGCATCGGATCGAATGCCACCAAAACCTTTATCTTTGTTTTTGTATTTGAAGTGCAAATGATTCTTGCTTTTCAGTATTCTCTTTAGTAAATAACTAATTACAGTTTGTAAATTATTCTTCAAAAGAGATAGATTGTCTGGCCAGTACTTACCTTAGTGCTCTGTACCACTGGTAGTCACACAAAGAAGGTAAAGGATGAAAAAAATAGTACTAGCTTTTTGAACATGGTTCCTTCATCAGGTAGAAGAGAATGGAAGAATAAAGGAATTGGGAACAAATAGGGAAGATTATCCACAACCTAAGCCAAGAGGATGATGTTGGAGGATCCTCTAAAAACCTATGAAACCCTACATCAGCACAATCTGTAGTGAATTAATATTTAAAATATTACCTACAAGACGTGTAAAAAATAAATTCAAATGCACACTTGTTGTGTTCATAAAACGTCAGCCTATTCACTCACCCAATGAAACATACGTGAGAAGCAGCTTGTTGTAAATGTACCCTCTTGGAATTCTTATACCTCAACCGTTTCTACGTGATCAAATGATGTTTACCGAAATAAATGATATGTGAGTTAAAGTGCAATCTTAACTATTGCATTGTCTCTATTTGACGATGTAAACAGCAAGCTGAAGCTGCACAGGCCGCTGGAGTTGGCAATACTCATGCTTACATACCTACTAACTTTTAAAGTGCAAAAATCAGGAGATCCAGTTTTAAAAATCCAGAGATTCTAAAAATAATTGGGAGATATGTACTTAAAAAAAAAAAAAAACTGCGGCACTAACAGATTTTAGCCTCTTCTTACGATCTTGTTAAGTTACATAATTGCTACAAAATAATAGTAATAATAATAAACATTTGAAGAAATCAAATATATACTGTTTATTTGTAGACATTGCAGGTAATTTGACTGATTTTTGGGTTCAAAATATTCAAGTGTTGGTAAACCTATATGACCAAACTGCTATGATCGTCAGTCTGTAAACTTACAAACTGCTTAAACAAACATACACTGAGGATCACACACACACACACACACACACACACACACATGCCTAAGCAAGTACTCGAATCACCGGCGGGAACGATTATTGGATTAAAACAAATGACTGCACAACTGTATTTTTATTCTCTAAAATAAGCTGTGTAAATTACAAATCGGCATTTACTACATGATCATTTTCTCTTTTATCAGCAAATTTCAGTATTGTGTATTACACACTCTAGCTATTCACTTGGAAGGTTTCCACTGATTATAAAACCCTCTTAATTGACTTCACTTACGCACAATGAAAAAATGTTCAAAAAGACCAAAATATTGTAACACTACACATGAGTCTAGAAAGGAGTGGGAAAGGGCAGAAATAATCAATATACAAATCATTCACTATGAACTTCAATATGTATATCGATTAACTGACAAATGAGCAAAGGAATTTCAACCATTTCCAATAACAACAATAATAATAATTTTGTTTCAGAATAAAAACTAAAAATCAGGAGAAATGATGGGAAAATTGTGAGGCGGAAGAAAAAAATGAAAATTGTGCGACCCATGCCTTAAACGGAAGAGTATGCGCTTATTAGCTTGGGCATGCACAGTGCTCTGTTCTTGAACTTTAAATTATTCGGGTCAGGTAATCTTTTTGTCCTCCAATGTACATAAGTCATTAAGGCTGATGTCATAGGTAGGCGAATGTGCTAATTTGAGTGTGGGCACCCAAGAGAACTCGCACTAGCTGCCTGTGGGCACTGCCAATAACGAGTCCCCCCATTCCACCTCATTGCTAACATTGCTCAGAAGCTGATGTGAGTGCACGAAGAGGGACGTGTTTACTTCACTTCAATCTACATAATTAGAGTACTGTTATCAATGCCAAAGCCTGCTTGGCATTTGTGGTAAGACAAAATAAGTGAGAGGGGGGAAAAATATTGAAACATTTTACAAGAACTTCCCTCAAAAAGAGTTCTTGCAAGATATTTAGACTAACTGCTCTAGTCTGCAGTATGTTTTGAACAAAATATTTGTTTGAAATGTTTTATTTTATTAGTATCATATTTTTTCTGAAGTAAAAATAATGAAATTGAAGGTCAGGAGTCACCTCACCGACATTCAAATAACTGGAGCAATACAGTTGGGACTGGTGTCTCACTACAAACATTGTGATAAAAGAAAAGGTAAATTAAACTGAATTACAGTGATGAATACACACATTCCTTCCTTATTCTTAAGCACTTGGTCAGTTCTGAACTTAATACTTCCCAGTAATACAAGAAGTATTCAGTTAATAATTATTCAATAGAAATTAATGTATTCTTTGCTACTTATTCTTAATCTCTGTTAGTTTGTTACTTATGTGTTGTGTTTGTACCCAGAAAATTAAGTCAACATAAGTTTTATTAATATTCATGGAATGTATGACATTAACTGTGAATGGTTAAAGTTGAGAATGTGTACCCATGTGGGACTTGACTCCGGGTCTCCTACTTTCTAGGCAGTTGTGCTGACCTCTACATCACTGTGGCATAGCTATCACAACAGCTCACGGTATTATTCAAGTCTGCCTTCCATCAGATACAAATTCACTCCTGTCTACTAGAACTGAAACTCATAGGTATTGGAAACTAATTCCAGTAAGATTAAGGTCCTAGGAGTGCCTGCACAGTGTAGAGAATATCCATTGCGCGTCATCGGCATTTATATAAGTCTATATATATGAGGCATCTGTCCATTCGGACATGTCCAAAAAAAAAAAGACACCACTTTTGATCTTGCAGCTATTATCAATAGTTATCTATTCACATTTTCAGAATGTATGACATTAACAGCGAAATATATAAATGCCGATAATGGGCAATGAAAATTTGCAGCCAATTAAAATAGAATGGAAATAGGTGCCCCCGAGCCGCCATCCCCCGCCTGGAATGTCACTTCATAGTCCTCACAGAGAAGAACGTAAGAAAAGAACAAATAAAAGTGCTTAGTACGTAGCTTTGTTGTGGCCTCAATATCTTAGGTTCGAATCCTGGTCACGGCAATCAATTTCTGCAGTAGCTCTTTGCCTTGCTGTTGCTGCCCCCAACTAACCGTGAACAAATGTTGAGTGATAATGACAGCTCTGTCTTTGTTTTTCACGTGTTCTCAGAGGTCAAATTGCGTACAACTGTTGGCCCAGGACAAGGTAGAAAATTGGGATGATGCGTGAGAAGTTTAGTTGAAAGGGGCACTTGTTTACGATGTGATGGATAAGCAGGCAGTCACAGTAGAATAGTATGCCCTGTTTGGATAAGAGATAAGAAGGCACAGTGCTTACACCCAGCGCAGGTAGCGTGGCCGAGCGGTCTAAGGCGCTGGTTTAAGGCACCAGTCTCTTCGGAGGCGTGGGTTCGAATCCCACCGCTGCCATAATTTTGTGGCACACCACGAAACTGGATCTTCAGGCTTTCTCTTCCACGATCGCAGCTAAAGCTGTCGGATGGTGTTTTCGTAGGGCAGGAATGATGTTTCTCTTGCTGCCAAGGGAGTACTCTCTGACGAGAGAGCGGAGGAAATGTGCCGTGCGACGATTGCATAGGCGTTTTGTTTCCTCTTGTAACTGCTTGCTGCAGAGCAAAAGCAACAGTATTGCGGTCGTCGTTCCAGTGGTAACGTGGCCGAGCGGTCTAAGGCGCTGGTTTTAGGCACCAGTCTCTTCGGAGGCGTGGGTTCGAATCCCACCGTTGCCAATTGTTTGCTCTAATTTATTTATTTATTTTAATTCTTTTTTTTTCCGAGAATGTAACGACTGCTTTTGTGGAAAGGATGCATCTCATCCGACGGCCGTGTCGTGTAGGTCTAAGGCGCTGGTTTCAGGCACCATTATCTTCGGAGGCGTGGGTTCGAATCCCATTGCTGCCAAGGCATATAGTGTTTTCTCTCTCGAAGATGGGTGCATTCAGTAAGTGAGTATGAGACAACGAGTTAGTACATTTTCTCTATATTGTGGAATGTGCCACAGAAAGGCTTGCAACAACAGGAATCTATCGAATTGGCGATGGAGAGGAAAACAGTAGCGATTTGAAGCGAATGCTGAGAAAATTTGCAGCCATTGGACGTAGAACGGAAATAGGTGCGGCGTTAGCGAGGGCTGTCTTGCACCAGTTGTGAGACGTTATTTCGAGCATGAAGGCAGGTGCAGTTTTGTCTCATGGTTGCTATAGGACGTCACCACGTAATAAATGTGGCGCATGGTGTTCTGAAATCAGCATTTTTGACTGTGGTGTGGTCATTATTATGCCTCGTGAAGGGAGTGTGCTTCGTAGTCCGGTGTGGTCTAGTGGCTAGGATATCTGGCTCTCACCCAGGAGGCCCGGGTTCGATTCCCGGCACCGGAATTTCACTTTTTAATGCACCTGTTATGCTACTTGCCTCGACGTTGCCCGGTTTGACGCTCCCCTGACGATTGTAGAAAGCTATCCAGAGTATAAACAACAGCAGTAACTGGCGGCGAAAGAGAGGCTTCTTCCCCAGACTCACAGTCATCAGGCTGTGGCGTGATGCTTTGCTGTGTATTGGAGCTAAGAGAGGAAGCTCTTTCGGGGTGTACCCACGGCCGTGATCGTCTAGTGGTTAGGACATTGCGTTGTGGCCGCAATAACCCAGGTTCGAATCCTGGTCACGGCAATTTTGCACTAGTTTGTTTTTATTTTTTCCCCATCTCAGATCCTCCAAATTTTGTGACTCCCTCTACTATTCAGTGAGGAACTTTGCATATCGTAGTCTCTAATACATATGTTTTTTCAGAGTACACGAATCTTCCACCAAGCAGGGACATTGTGCATTTCTGTGTGTGCGTATACTACGATCTTCTCGCAGTCTGTTTGCCCATTTGATTTATACACCTTTGCCTTCCGACCGAGCGGCAGCGAGCGGCAGTCGAGCAAAGTCAGCAAAGTCAAGAGAAAGACCCCCCCCCCCCCACGCACCCCCGAGCCGCCATCCCTCGCCTGGAATGTCACTTCATAGTCCTCACAGAGAAGAACGTAAGAAAAGAACAAATAAAAGTGCTTAGTACGTAGCTTTGTTGTGGCCTCAATATCTTAGGTTCGAATCCTGGTCACGGCAATCAATTTCTGCAGTAGCTCTTTGCCTTGCTGTTGCTGCCCCCAACTAACCGTGAACAAATGTTGAGTGATAATGACAGCTCTGTCTTTGTTTTTCACGTGTTCTCAGAGGTCAAATTGCGTACAACTGTTGGCCCAGGACAAGGTAGAAAATTGGGATGATGCGTGAGAAGTTTAGTTGAAAGGGGCACTTGTTTACGATGTGATGGATAAGCAGGCAGTCACAGTAGAATAGTATGCCCTGTTTGGATAAGAGATAAGAAGGCACAGTGCTTACACCCAGCGCAGGTAGCGTGGCCGAGCGGTCTAAGGCGCTGGTTTAAGGCACCAGTCTCTTCGGAGGCGTGGGTTCGAATCCCACCGCTGCCATAATTTTGTGGCACACCACGAAACTGGATCTTCAGGCTTTCTCTTCCACGATCGCAGCTAAAGCTGTCGGATGGTGTTTTCGTAGGGCAGGAATGATGTTTCTCTTGCTGCCAAGGGAGTACTCTCTGACGAGAGAGCGGAGGAAATGTGCCGTGCGACGATTGCATAGGCGTTTTGTTTCCTCTTGTAACTGCTTGCTGCAGAGCAAAAGCAACAGTATTGCGGTCGTCGTTCCAGTGGTAACGTGGCCGAGCGGTCTAAGGCGCTGGTTTTAGGCACCAGTCTCTTCGGAGGCGTGGGTTCGAATCCCACCGTTGCCAATTGTTTGCTCTAATTTATTTATTTATTTTAATTCTTTTTTTTTCCGAGAATGTAACGACTGCTTTTGTGGAAAGGATGCATCTCATCCGACGGCCGTGTCGTGTAGGTCTAAGGCGCTGGTTTCAGGCACCATTATCTTCGGAGGCGTGGGTTCGAATCCCATTGCTGCCAAGGCATATAGTGTTTTCTCTCTCGAAGATGGGTGCATTCAGTAAGTGAGTATGAGACAACGAGTTAGTACATTTTCTCTATATTGTGGAATGTGCCACAGAAAGGCTTGCAACAACAGGAATCTATCGAATTGGCGATGGAGAGGAAAACAGTAGCGATTTGAAGCGAATGCTGAGAAAATTTGCAGCCATTGGACGTAGAACGGAAATAGGTGCGGCGTTAGCGAGGGCTGTCTTGCACCAGTTGTGAGACGTTATTTCGAGCATGAAGGCAGGTGCAGTTTTGTCTCATGGTTGCTATAGGACGTCACCACGTAATAAATGTGGCGCATGGTGTTCTGAAATCAGCATTTTTGACTGTGGTGTGGTCATTATTATGCCTCGTGAAGGGAGTGTGCTTCGTAGTCCGGTGTGGTCTAGTGGCTAGGATATCTGGCTCTCACCCAGGAGGCCCGGGTTCGATTCCCGGCACCGGAATTTCACTTTTTAATGCACCTGTTATGCTACTTGCCTCGACGTTGCCCGGTTTGACGCTCCCCTGACGATTGTAGAAAGCTATCCAGAGTATAAACAACAGCAGTAACTGGCGGCGAAAGAGAGGCTTCTTCCCCAGACTCACAGTCATCAGGCTGTGGCGTGATGCTTTGCTGTGTATTGGAGCTAAGAGAGGAAGCTCTTTCGGGGTGTACCCACGGCCGTGATCGTCTAGTGGTTAGGACATTGCGTTGTGGCCGCAATAACCCAGGTTCGAATCCTGGTCACGGCAATTTTGCACTAGTTTGTTTTTATTTTTTCCCCATCTCAGATCCTCCAAATTTTGTGACTCCCTCTACTATTCAGTGAGGAACTTTGCATATCGTAGTCTCTAATACATATGTTTTTTCAGAGTACACGAATCTTCCACCAAGCAGGGACATTGTGCATTTCTGTGTGTGCGTATACTACGATCTTCTCGCAGTCTGTTTGCCCATTTGATTTATACACCTTTGCCTTCCGACCGAGCGGCAGCGAGCGGCAGTCGAGCAAAGTCAGCAAAGTCAAGAGAAAGACCCCCCCCCCCCCACGCACCCCCGAGCCGCCATCCCTCGCCTGGAATGTCACTTCATAGTCCTCACAGAGAAGAACGTAAGAAAAGAACAAATAAAAGTGCTTAGTACGTAGCTTTGTTGTGGCCTCAATATCTTAGGTTCGAATCCTGGTCACGGCAATCAATTTCTGCAGTAGCTCTTTGCCTTGCTGTTGCTGCCCCCAACTAACCGTGAACAAATGTTGAGTGATAATGACAGCTCTGTCTTTGTTTTTCACGTGTTCTCAGAGGTCAAATTGCGTACAACTGTTGGCCCAGGACAAGGTAGAAAATTGGGATGATGCGTGAGAAGTTTAGTTGAAAGGGGCACTTGTTTACGATGTGATGGATAAGCAGGCAGTCACAGTAGAATAGTATGCCCTGTTTGGATAAGAGATAAGAAGGCACAGTGCTTACACCCAGCGCAGGTAGCGTGGCCGAGCGGTCTAAGGCGCTGGTTTAAGGCACCAGTCTCTTCGGAGGCGTGGGTTCGAATCCCACCGCTGCCATAATTTTGTGGCACACCACGAAACTGGATCTTCAGGCTTTCTCTTCCACGATCGCAGCTAAAGCTGTCGGATGGTGTTTTCGTAGGGCAGGAATGATGTTTCTCTTGCTGCCAAGGGAGTACTCTCTGACGAGAGAGCGGAGGAAATGTGCCGTGCGACGATTGCATAGGCGTTTTGTTTCCTCTTGTAACTGCTTGCTGCAGAGCAAAAGCAACAGTATTGCGGTCGTCGTTCCAGTGGTAACGTGGCCGAGCGGTCTAAGGCGCTGGTTTTAGGCACCAGTCTCTTCGGAGGCGTGGGTTCGAATCCCACCGTTGCCAATTGTTTGCTCTAATTTATTTATTTATTTTAATTCTTTTTTTTTCCGAGAATGTAACGACTGCTTTTGTGGAAAGGATGCATCTCATCCGACGGCCGTGTCGTGTAGGTCTAAGGCGCTGGTTTCAGGCACCATTATCTTCGGAGGCGTGGGTTCGAATCCCATTGCTGCCAAGGCATATAGTGTTTTCTCTCTCGAAGATGGGTGCATTCAGTAAGTGAGTATGAGACAACGAGTTAGTACATTTTCTCTATATTGTGGAATGTGCCACAGAAAGGCTTGCAACAACAGGAATCTATCGAATTGGCGATGGAGAGGAAAACAGTAGCGATTTGAAGCGAATGCTGAGAAAATTTGCAGCCATTGGACGTAGAACGGAAATAGGTGCGGCGTTAGCGAGGGCTGTCTTGCACCAGTTGTGAGACGTTATTTCGAGCATGAAGGCAGGTGCAGTTTTGTCTCATGGTTGCTATAGGACGTCACCACGTAATAAATGTGGCGCATGGTGTTCTGAAATCAGCATTTTTGACTGTGGTGTGGTCATTATTATGCCTCGTGAAGGGAGTGTGCTTCGTAGTCCGGTGTGGTCTAGTGGCTAGGATATCTGGCTCTCACCCAGGAGGCCCGGGTTCGATTCCCGGCACCGGAATTTCACTTTTTAATGCACCTGTTATGCTACTTGCCTCGACGTTGCCCGGTTTGACGCTCCCCTGACGATTGTAGAAAGCTATCCAGAGTATAAACAACAGCAGTAACTGGCGGCGAAAGAGAGGCTTCTTCCCCAGACTCACAGTCATCAGGCTGTGGCGTGATGCTTTGCTGTGTATTGGAGCTAAGAGAGGAAGCTCTTTCGGGGTGTACCCACGGCCGTGATCGTCTAGTGGTTAGGACATTGCGTTGTGGCCGCAATAACCCAGGTTCGAATCCTGGTCACGGCAATTTTGCACTAGTTTGTTTTTATTTTTTCCCCATCTCAGATCCTCCAAATTTTGTGACTCCCTCTACTATTCAGTGAGGAACTTTGCATATCGTAGTCTCTAATACATATGTTTTTTCAGAGTACACGAATCTTCCACCAAGCAGGGACATTGTGCATTTCTGTGTGTGCGTATACTACGATCTTCTCGCAGTCTGTTTGCCCATTTGATTTATACACCTTTGCCTTCCGACCGAGCGGCAGCGAGCGGCAGTCGAGCAAAGTCAGCAAAGTCAAGAGAAAGACCCCCCCCCCCCCACGCACCCCCGAGCCGCCATCCCTCGCCTGGAATGTCACTTCATAGTCCTCACAGAGAAGAACGTAAGAAAAGAACAAATAAAAGTGCTTAGTACGTAGCTTTGTTGTGGCCTCAATATCTTAGGTTCGAATCCTGGTCACGGCAATCAATTTCTGCAGTAGCTCTTTGCCTTGCTGTTGCTGCCCCCAACTAACCGTGAACAAATGTTGAGTGATAATGACAGCTCTGTCTTTGTTTTTCACGTGTTCTCAGAGGTCAAATTGCGTACAACTGTTGGCCCAGGACAAGGTAGAAAATTGGGATGATGCGTGAGAAGTTTAGTTGAAAGGGGCACTTGTTTACGATGTGATGGATAAGCAGGCAGTCACAGTAGAATAGTATGCCCTGTTTGGATAAGAGATAAGAAGGCACAGTGCTTACACCCAGCGCAGGTAGCGTGGCCGAGCGGTCTAAGGCGCTGGTTTAAGGCACCAGTCTCTTCGGAGGCGTGGGTTCGAATCCCACCGCTGCCATAATTTTGTGGCACACCACGAAACTGGATCTTCAGGCTTTCTCTTCCACGATCGCAGCTAAAGCTGTCGGATGGTGTTTTCGTAGGGCAGGAATGATGTTTCTCTTGCTGCCAAGGGAGTACTCTCTGACGAGAGAGCGGAGGAAATGTGCCGTGCGACGATTGCATAGGCGTTTTGTTTCCTCTTGTAACTGCTTGCTGCAGAGCAAAAGCAACAGTATTGCGGTCGTCGTTCCAGTGGTAACGTGGCCGAGCGGTCTAAGGCGCTGGTTTTAGGCACCAGTCTCTTCGGAGGCGTGGGTTCGAATCCCACCGTTGCCAATTGTTTGCTCTAATTTATTTATTTATTTTAATTCTTTTTTTTTCCGAGAATGTAACGACTGCTTTTGTGGAAAGGATGCATCTCATCCGACGGCCGTGTCGTGTAGGTCTAAGGCGCTGGTTTCAGGCACCATTATCTTCGGAGGCGTGGGTTCGAATCCCATTGCTGCCAAGGCATATAGTGTTTTCTCTCTCGAAGATGGGTGCATTCAGTAAGTGAGTATGAGACAACGAGTTAGTACATTTTCTCTATATTGTGGAATGTGCCACAGAAAGGCTTGCAACAACAGGAATCTATCGAATTGGCGATGGAGAGGAAAACAGTAGCGATTTGAAGCGAATGCTGAGAAAATTTGCAGCCATTGGACGTAGAACGGAAATAGGTGCGGCGTTAGCGAGGGCTGTCTTGCACCAGTTGTGAGACGTTATTTCGAGCATGAAGGCAGGTGCAGTTTTGTCTCATGGTTGCTATAGGACGTCACCACGTAATAAATGTGGCGCATGGTGTTCTGAAATCAGCATTTTTGACTGTGGTGTGGTCATTATTATGCCTCGTGAAGGGAGTGTGCTTCGTAGTCCGGTGTGGTCTAGTGGCTAGGATATCTGGCTCTCACCCAGGAGGCCCGGGTTCGATTCCCGGCACCGGAATTTCACTTTTTAATGCACCTGTTATGCTACTTGCCTCGACGTTGCCCGGTTTGACGCTCCCCTGACGATTGTAGAAAGCTATCCAGAGTATAAACAACAGCAGTAACTGGCGGCGAAAGAGAGGCTTCTTCCCCAGACTCACAGTCATCAGGCTGTGGCGTGATGCTTTGCTGTGTATTGGAGCTAAGAGAGGAAGCTCTTTCGGGGTGTACCCACGGCCGTGATCGTCTAGTGGTTAGGACATTGCGTTGTGGCCGCAATAACCCAGGTTCGAATCCTGGTCACGGCAATTTTGCACTAGTTTGTTTTTATTTTTTCCCCATCTCAGATCCTCCAAATTTTGTGACTCCCTCTACTATTCAGTGAGGAACTTTGCATATCGTAGTCTCTAATACATATGTTTTTTCAGAGTACACGAATCTTCCACCAAGCAGGGACATTGTGCATTTCTGTGTGTGCGTATACTACGATCTTCTCGCAGTCTGTTTGCCCATTTGATTTATACACCTTTGCCTTCCGACCGAGCGGCAGCGAGCGGCAGTCGAGCAAAGTCAGCAAAGTCAAGAGAAAGACCCCCCCCCCCCCACGCACCCCCGAGCCGCCATCCCTCGCCTGGAATGTCACTTCATAGTCCTCACAGAGAAGAACGTAAGAAAAGAACAAATAAAAGTGCTTAGTACGTAGCTTTGTTGTGGCCTCAATATCTTAGGTTCGAATCCTGGTCACGGCAATCAATTTCTGCAGTAGCTCTTTGCCTTGCTGTTGCTGCCCCCAACTAACCGTGAACAAATGTTGAGTGATAATGACAGCTCTGTCTTTGTTTTTCACGTGTTCTCAGAGGTCAAATTGCGTACAACTGTTGGCCCAGGACAAGGTAGAAAATTGGGATGATGCGTGAGAAGTTTAGTTGAAAGGGGCACTTGTTTACGATGTGATGGATAAGCAGGCAGTCACAGTAGAATAGTATGCCCTGTTTGGATAAGAGATAAGAAGGCACAGTGCTTACACCCAGCGCAGGTAGCGTGGCCGAGCGGTCTAAGGCGCTGGTTTAAGGCACCAGTCTCTTCGGAGGCGTGGGTTCGAATCCCACCGCTGCCATAATTTTGTGGCACACCACGAAACTGGATCTTCAGGCTTTCTCTTCCACGATCGCAGCTAAAGCTGTCGGATGGTGTTTTCGTAGGGCAGGAATGATGTTTCTCTTGCTGCCAAGGGAGTACTCTCTGACGAGAGAGCGGAGGAAATGTGCCGTGCGACGATTGCATAGGCGTTTTGTTTCCTCTTGTAACTGCTTGCTGCAGAGCAAAAGCAACAGTATTGCGGTCGTCGTTCCAGTGGTAACGTGGCCGAGCGGTCTAAGGCGCTGGTTTTAGGCACCAGTCTCTTCGGAGGCGTGGGTTCGAATCCCACCGTTGCCAATTGTTTGCTCTAATTTATTTATTTATTTTAATTCTTTTTTTTTCCGAGAATGTAACGACTGCTTTTGTGGAAAGGATGCATCTCATCCGACGGCCGTGTCGTGTAGGTCTAAGGCGCTGGTTTCAGGCACCATTATCTTCGGAGGCGTGGGTTCGAATCCCATTGCTGCCAAGGCATATAGTGTTTTCTCTCTCGAAGATGGGTGCATTCAGTAAGTGAGTATGAGACAACGAGTTAGTACATTTTCTCTATATTGTGGAATGTGCCACAGAAAGGCTTGCAACAACAGGAATCTATCGAATTGGCGATGGAGAGGAAAACAGTAGCGATTTGAAGCGAATGCTGAGAAAATTTGCAGCCATTGGACGTAGAACGGAAATAGGTGCGGCGTTAGCGAGGGCTGTCTTGCACCAGTTGTGAGACGTTATTTCGAGCATGAAGGCAGGTGCAGTTTTGTCTCATGGTTGCTATAGGACGTCACCACGTAATAAATGTGGCGCATGGTGTTCTGAAATCAGCATTTTTGACTGTGGTGTGGTCATTATTATGCCTCGTGAAGGGAGTGTGCTTCGTAGTCCGGTGTGGTCTAGTGGCTAGGATATCTGGCTCTCACCCAGGAGGCCCGGGTTCGATTCCCGGCACCGGAATTTCACTTTTTAATGCACCTGTTATGCTACTTGCCTCGACGTTGCCCGGTTTGACGCTCCCCTGACGATTGTAGAAAGCTATCCAGAGTATAAACAACAGCAGTAACTGGCGGCGAAAGAGAGGCTTCTTCCCCAGACTCACAGTCATCAGGCTGTGGCGTGATGCTTTGCTGTGTATTGGAGCTAAGAGAGGAAGCTCTTTCGGGGTGTACCCACGGCCGTGATCGTCTAGTGGTTAGGACATTGCGTTGTGGCCGCAATAACCCAGGTTCGAATCCTGGTCACGGCAATTTTGCACTAGTTTGTTTTTATTTTTTCCCCATCTCAGATCCTCCAAATTTTGTGACTCCCTCTACTATTCAGTGAGGAACTTTGCATATCGTAGTCTCTAATACATATGTTTTTTCAGAGTACACGAATCTTCCACCAAGCAGGGACATTGTGCATTTCTGTGTGTGCGTATACTACGATCTTCTCGCAGTCTGTTTGCCCATTTGATTTATACACCTTTGCCTTCCGACCGAGCGGCAGCGAGCGGCAGTCGAGCAAAGTCAGCAAAGTCAAGAGAAAGACCCCCCCCCCCCACGCACCCCCGAGCCGCCATCCCTCGCCTGGAATGTCACTTCATAGTCCTCACAGAGAAGAACGTAAGAAAAGAACAAATAAAAGTGCTTAGTACGTAGCTTTGTTGTGGCCTCAATATCTTAGGTTCGAATCCTGGTCACGGCAATCAATTTCTGCAGTAGCTCTTTGCCTTGCTGTTGCTGCCCCCAACTAACCGTGAACAAATGTTGAGTGATAATGACAGCTCTGTCTTTGTTTTTCACGTGTTCTCAGAGGTCAAATTGCGTACAACTGTTGGCCCAGGACAAGGTAGAAAATTGGGATGATGCGTGAGAAGTTTAGTTGAAAGGGGCACTTGTTTACGATGTGATGGATAAGCAGGCAGTCACAGTAGAATAGTATGCCCTGTTTGGATAAGAGATAAGAAGGCACAGTGCTTACACCCAGCGCAGGTAGCGTGGCCGAGCGGTCTAAGGCGCTGGTTTAAGGCACCAGTCTCTTCGGAGGCGTGGGTTCGAATCCCACCGCTGCCATAATTTTGTGGCACACCACGAAACTGGATCTTCAGGCTTTCTCTTCCACGATCGCAGCTAAAGCTGTCGGATGGTGTTTTCGTAGGGCAGGAATGATGTTTCTCTTGCTGCCAAGGGAGTACTCTCTGACGAGAGAGCGGAGGAAATGTGCCGTGCGACGATTGCATAGGCGTTTTGTTTCCTCTTGTAACTGCTTGCTGCAGAGCAAAAGCAACAGTATTGCGGTCGTCGTTCCAGTGGTAACGTGGCCGAGCGGTCTAAGGCGCTGGTTTTAGGCACCAGTCTCTTCGGAGGCGTGGGTTCGAATCCCACCGTTGCCAATTGTTTGCTCTAATTTATTTATTTATTTTAATTCTTTTTTTTTCCGAGAATGTAACGACTGCTTTTGTGGAAAGGATGCATCTCATCCGACGGCCGTGTCGTGTAGGTCTAAGGCGCTGGTTTCAGGCACCATTATCTTCGGAGGCGTGGGTTCGAATCCCATTGCTGCCAAGGCATATAGTGTTTTCTCTCTCGAAGATGGGTGCATTCAGTAAGTGAGTATGAGACAACGAGTTAGTACATTTTCTCTATATTGTGGAATGTGCCACAGAAAGGCTTGCAACAACAGGAATCTATCGAATTGGCGATGGAGAGGAAAACAGTAGCGATTTGAAGCGAATGCTGAGAAAATTTGCAGCCATTGGACGTAGAACGGAAATAGGTGCGGCGTTAGCGAGGGCTGTCTTGCACCAGTTGTGAGACGTTATTTCGAGCATGAAGGCAGGTGCAGTTTTGTCTCATGGTTGCTATAGGACGTCACCACGTAATAAATGTGGCGCATGGTGTTCTGAAATCAGCATTTTTGACTGTGGTGTGGTCATTATTATGCCTCGTGAAGGGAGTGTGCTTCGTAGTCCGGTGTGGTCTAGTGGCTAGGATATCTGGCTCTCACCCAGGAGGCCCGGGTTCGATTCCCGGCACCGGAATTTCACTTTTTAATGCACCTGTTATGCTACTTGCCTCGACGTTGCCCGGTTTGACGCTCCCCTGACGATTGTAGAAAGCTATCCAGAGTATAAACAACAGCAGTAACTGGCGGCGAAAGAGAGGCTTCTTCCCCAGACTCACAGTCATCAGGCTGTGGCGTGATGCTTTGCTGTGTATTGGAGCTAAGAGAGGAAGCTCTTTCGGGGTGTACCCACGGCCGTGATCGTCTAGTGGTTAGGACATTGCGTTGTGGCCGCAATAACCCAGGTTCGAATCCTGGTCACGGCAATTTTGCACTAGTTTGTTTTTATTTTTTCCCCATCTCAGATCCTCCAAATTTTGTGACTCCCTCTACTATTCAGTGAGGAACTTTGCATATCGTAGTCTCTAATACATATGTTTTTTCAGAGTACACGAATCTTCCACCAAGCAGGGACATTGTGCATTTCTGTGTGTGCGTATACTACGATCTTCTCGCAGTCTGTTTGCCCATTTGATTTATACACCTTTGCCTTCCGACCGAGCGGCAGCGAGCGGCAGTCGAGCAAAGTCAGCAAAGTCAAGAGAAAGACCCCCCCCCCCCCACGCACCCCCGAGCCGCCATCCCTCGCCTGGAATGTCACTTCATAGTCCTCACAGAGAAGAACGTAAGAAAAGAACAAATAAAAGTGCTTAGTACGTAGCTTTGTTGTGGCCTCAATATCTTAGGTTCGAATCCTGGTCACGGCAATCAATTTCTGCAGTAGCTCTTTGCCTTGCTGTTGCTGCCCCCAACTAACCGTGAACAAATGTTGAGTGATAATGACAGCTCTGTCTTTGTTTTTCACGTGTTCTCAGAGGTCAAATTGCGTACAACTGTTGGCCCAGGACAAGGTAGAAAATTGGGATGATGCGTGAGAAGTTTAGTTGAAAGGGGCACTTGTTTACGATGTGATGGATAAGCAGGCAGTCACAGTAGAATAGTATGCCCTGTTTGGATAAGAGATAAGAAGGCACAGTGCTTACACCCAGCGCAGGTAGCGTGGCCGAGCGGTCTAAGGCGCTGGTTTAAGGCACCAGTCTCTTCGGAGGCGTGGGTTCGAATCCCACCGCTGCCATAATTTTGTGGCACACCACGAAACTGGATCTTCAGGCTTTCTCTTCCACGATCGCAGCTAAAGCTGTCGGATGGTGTTTTCGTAGGGCAGGAATGATGTTTCTCTTGCTGCCAAGGGAGTACTCTCTGACGAGAGAGCGGAGGAAATGTGCCGTGCGACGATTGCATAGGCGTTTTGTTTCCTCTTGTAACTGCTTGCTGCAGAGCAAAAGCAACAGTATTGCGGTCGTCGTTCCAGTGGTAACGTGGCCGAGCGGTCTAAGGCGCTGGTTTTAGGCACCAGTCTCTTCGGAGGCGTGGGTTCGAATCCCACCGTTGCCAATTGTTTGCTCTAATTTATTTATTTATTTTAATTCTTTTTTTTTCCGAGAATGTAACGACTGCTTTTGTGGAAAGGATGCATCTCATCCGACGGCCGTGTCGTGTAGGTCTAAGGCGCTGGTTTCAGGCACCATTATCTTCGGAGGCGTGGGTTCGAATCCCATTGCTGCCAAGGCATATAGTGTTTTCTCTCTCGAAGATGGGTGCATTCAGTAAGTGAGTATGAGACAACGAGTTAGTACATTTTCTCTATATTGTGGAATGTGCCACAGAAAGGCTTGCAACAACAGGAATCTATCGAATTGGCGATGGAGAGGAAAACAGTAGCGATTTGAAGCGAATGCTGAGAAAATTTGCAGCCATTGGACGTAGAACGGAAATAGGTGCGGCGTTAGCGAGGGCTGTCTTGCACCAGTTGTGAGACGTTATTTCGAGCATGAAGGCAGGTGCAGTTTTGTCTCATGGTTGCTATAGGACGTCACCACGTAATAAATGTGGCGCATGGTGTTCTGAAATCAGCATTTTTGACTGTGGTGTGGTCATTATTATGCCTCGTGAAGGGAGTGTGCTTCGTAGTCCGGTGTGGTCTAGTGGCTAGGATATCTGGCTCTCACCCAGGAGGCCCGGGTTCGATTCCCGGCACCGGAATTTCACTTTTTAATGCACCTGTTATGCTACTTGCCTCGACGTTGCCCGGTTTGACGCTCCCCTGACGATTGTAGAAAGCTATCCAGAGTATAAACAACAGCAGTAACTGGCGGCGAAAGAGAGGCTTCTTCCCCAGACTCACAGTCATCAGGCTGTGGCGTGATGCTTTGCTGTGTATTGGAGCTAAGAGAGGAAGCTCTTTCGGGGTGTACCCACGGCCGTGATCGTCTAGTGGTTAGGACATTGCGTTGTGGCCGCAATAACCCAGGTTCGAATCCTGGTCACGGCAATTTTGCACTAGTTTGTTTTTATTTTTTCCCCATCTCAGATCCTCCAAATTTTGTGACTCCCTCTACTATTCAGTGAGGAACTTTGCATATCGTAGTCTCTAATACATATGTTTTTTCAGAGTACACGAATCTTCCACCAAGCAGGGACATTGTGCATTTCTGTGTGTGCGTATACTACGATCTTCTCGCAGTCTGTTTGCCCATTTGATTTATACACCTTTGCCTTCCGACCGAGCGGCAGCGAGCGGCAGTCGAGCAAAGTCAGCAAAGTCAAGAGAAAGACCCCCCCCCCCCC